>CM076575.1:349199976-349309169 GCA_034641835.2 Pinus albicaulis | reverse complement strand
TGTCCAATTTCTTCTCTTGGGATTATATTTGCAGATCGCCCCACCTCTCACCTGCAGGTATGGTTGCATGTGCTCCCTTTGCCCATTTGGCTCGAAATTCCCCCTGCTGGTGATCTCTGCTTGATTGGATGCCTCCACTCGGTCTCCTCTCTGCTTCTCCAATTGTGGATGCTCCAGAACCTTCTGAGACTGCATGTTGAGAGTTAATTTGTGCTCCCTCTCAACCACCAAGTCACTAACCTCTACTTTGCTCATCAAATATTTGCATTCATCCTCGACCTCGAGAGCATACAAGTTCTTGACTCTTGCAGCGATCTGTTTCACCCATCCCGTGGCAATGTATCTAAGGAAAACCTTTCCTTTTCAAAATATGACATCATAACCATGGTCTTCCAATACCGTTATGGAAACAAGATTCTTCCTTCGTCCTGGAACATAAAAAACATATGTCAACCTTAGATGGGAGCCAAAATCCCTCTAAAAGGTAGCTATATATGTCGGTCGCACTATACCTCCTGTCATATCCAAACTCTATGTTTTGTTGGAAGTCCTTCTCCTCCTAGTCACTGAAGAGATCTCTATTCATCATCATATGGAACAAGGCACCGTTGTCTAGATACCACATGCATCCCATTATAGTGTTGGCCATTCATGAAATGAGAGTAAAATCATGCTCGAACTGTGAAGCTAGCACTTCACCCGCTGCAACTGCAGGCTCTTTCTTTCTTGCCTCATTCTATAGATAATTCGAGGCATAGTGCCCATGCTCCTGACAGTGAAAACACTTGATCTTGGACAAGTCTCTCTTTCCCTCCTCACCTTGGGACTTTTTTTTCTTGGATTTCATTCCTTTTCGAACCAGTGCAAAATATTCTTCTCTGTCTTTGACGGAGGTCCTGTCTCTGGTGCTCCACCTGATCTCTTCTATTACCAAGTTGGACCACAAACACTCCCGGTGTGGTAACTTATCCCTCCAATTCACATAGTCCTGGTAACTATGCCAACTCTTGGGAAGGCCTAGAAGTGATAGGCTCACCAAATCATCTTGGGATATTATCGCACCAACACTTCCAAGCTCATCTCGAGATTGAGTGAACTTCGTCAAGTATGTTGGTATCGTCTGACCCTCCTCCATCTTTATCTTTCTAAGCTTGTCTTTCAGTGCTAACTTCATGTGGTCGCTGCTATTCTAAAATAGTTCTGTCAAGGCCTTCCCCACAACATATGGAGTCACCTTCCCATGGAGACTCGAGACAATATGATCACGATCTCTCTCAAACAACATCCTTCTCACCTTTGCTACCTTCTTCTGCCATGCATTAAGAAGTTGGGCATCTGCTGATGCAGGTTTAAGAATATCAGTATCTATGAATTCCTTCAACCCGTTGTCCTCCAACGCTGCCTCCATCCTGTCCTTCCATGCTATGTAAATATAATTTCCCTCAAAATCATTTTCAACTCTCAAGTCGATTAAAGACATCTTGATATGTTTCTGGATCCTGAAGAATAAATCTGCAAATTCGAATTGTAAAATACAAAACTATGTTCTTCTCTTATATTATGATTCCTGGCGCTCCGAGACCATGTAGAAAATCTACCAATGGGATTAAAAATGATCTTGTAATGTATTAAAACAAAATATTGAATCCTTCTTGTAATTTGTGGAAACAAAACATGGTCGCACAATCACAATTAAGCCATAGAAATAAATTATCAATCGCACAACAGATGTATCTGGGCAAAGAAACTGCGCAAAACCCCTATATCTCTATATTTCATATGGTCAAGATCATGAAACAATACAATGTTATTCCTCACACTGATAAACCTCTGGACTCTGCTGACTGTCTCACTCTGATCCTGCTCGAAACTGGCCTTTTAATCTAAGAAAAATTTCTCAAGTATTTAACCTTTTGCTTTCCTCTGCCTCACCTACCTTGCTTACACACTCTTGGGCTAATTGAGCCCCTATTAATTAGGAAAAGTACCAATTAATGATTGTGTAATCCTTCAAGGCCTTTAACCTCAGTCTTAGTTGGGCCTTCCTTAGAACTGACATGCAAAAAATATTTATAGTGAATTATTAGTTAATTTATTGATCGCTACTTGTGAAAATCAAATTTAATTCACTAGACCTCTCACTAGATCATCTTTAAATTATAACTAGTTAAATTGTGTTAGGTCCCCGTAGTTTTGGCAGATTGGAAATGACCAAAAAGACAAGGGTAACATCAAACAAATCTTTGGATTCCTAGGACCTAGCCTTCCTGGACACGGAGAGGGCTCTCTCTATGCTTATGTAAAGGGTTTAACTTGTTTTATTTTAGGATTTTGATTTTAGGATTTTGATTTTAGGCTAGTTATAGGTATTAGGGTTTGCTTGTTTATTTGTTTGGTTGGATAGGTTGTCAAGAAGAATAAGTAGAGTAAGAGAGGATCAATCCATTGGGCTGTGGAGTCTACAAAGATTTTGAAGAGTGCAAAAATAGTTCATGGGTGTTTCATAGGGCAAGTAAACAGGGCCAAATGGATCTAAGTAGGTTTTGAGTGAGTGAAATGAACATGGAGGAGAGAATATAGTAAGTTAAGGGGAAATCAAGGATCCTTTAACAAACTAATAACAAGGAAAAGCTTTCAACATGATTAGCATAGTAAAAACTTGAAGAGCAATGAAGGATTTTTCAACCAAACAATACTAAGCAAACCTTAGAGAAACAGATGAGTAAACTTAGAGAGTAGTTAAGGATTCTCTAAAACTTACTTGCAAACAATTAGATTTTTAACATAAAATCTCAATAAAACTAAAGAGCACTTAAGAATTCACTAGTTAAACTTCAAGGAAGAAAACATAAATATCAAAGGATGCAGACAAAGTAGGGTGCCAAAAAGACATATCCTCCTCTAAGATTTCTATCCCATGATAAAAGAAACATATTGAGAACTGAAGAAAAAAAAATACAAAGGTGGAATACATCACCATTCAAAAAAGCTTTATGAATCCTAAGAGTGAGCTCAATCCATAGCTGCTCAGTCCAAAACCATCACAAGATATCAAAGCCAATTTCACAAATAAACTCAGAGTCTATATCATATTATGCTCAGCAACCAGCCAACAAAATACAATAAGACCTCCATGCTCTATCTATCTAGCAAAGGAGGGAAAAAACCATAATTAGGTTTTTGGAAACCATAAATACACCATAAATGTCATTTATGTCCAAAGAGGCCATGCGAGGCCCAAGGCACACAATATCTATTACAGTAGATGAAAGATAAATTAAAAATTACTCCTCAACCAACTCTAGAGTGATTTTCCCAAAAAAAATATCGAAAATATATTTTAGTGTGTTTTGTCGACTTTTTTTCAAGGGGGTAGCTCAGAGGTCCAAGGGTGCAGCGCCTGCACCAAAAAACTGAGTCATCTTGTAGCCAAGTTTTGAAGGCATTCCCAATGTCGGAATGGTCTCTGTGATGGCTCGTTGGAAATCTTGTCAATTATACTTTCCAAAACCGCCCTTGGTTTTATGATTGGACTCCATTAACTTTTTCACAAATCAGATATAAAAATTCTACTAAAGGCGCAACGCCAGCCCTGAAAACATAGCAGAAAGGTGAAAATGTGTATGTTTTTGGGCCTTTTGGAGGACCAAAACTGCTCCAAATGATCTGAAATTTGGTGTACATGATATCCTTGGGCCGATGAATCCAAAAATGTAAAATTTACCTCCAATGGATGCATGTAGAAAAAGCGCAGTGCTAAGGGCACTGCGCCCTTGGCCCTCAAAATCAGTCAAAAAACCAAAAATGTCAAAAACTTGCCAAAATTTGTAATTATCTTCTTCATGGGGTTTGGGATGCCTGTAGAGAAGAATCAGCTAAGATCTTAAGGTTTTCTTGGTCTTTCGCCTCCTTGAGTGCTTTAATTTTGGCAAGGGCTCTTTTGAGCTTGGCCCTTACAATTTGGTCTCTCAAGGCATAGTGCTTGGCCATCTTTTTCTGTAGGCTAAGGTCCCTTTGTGTCTTCTTTAGTTGCTTATTTTCCACCTTATAATACTTAATGACATAATTTGCCATGCCAAGACTTTTTTTTAGCTCCCTAATCTATGCATCTTTGCTCTGGAGTAGTATGTTAGTGGTCCTCTCTTCATTCTCATCCTCTAGGTCAATCACTTCAAAATTTTGTTTAGTTCCATGCTTACATTTCTTATCTCCAACAGTGACCTTTTCATTTCCTTTTTCAAGCTTATTTGTTGATGTGGAAGGCATGGCCCCTTGCCTTTTAGAGGCAGCAAACACATGCCTACTTCCTCTCTGATAAGTCAAAGAAAAAGGTTTGATTGTGTTTACCTCAGTGCCATATGTCTTGTTTTTATCTTTGAGATCATCTTTGTCTGGCTCACTCACATCTTGGCTCACTTCTTTGTTTGTATCCTTCATGCTAACATCACTGCTTTCTTCATTTCCTTTACCATTACCATGAGCCTCATGGATATCTTCCTCACTGTCTTATCACTATGAACCTCACTGTCATTTGTTTCACTCACGTTAGCGTCTTCATTACCTTGACTGCTACGTGTTTCATCATTTGTTTCTTCATCATTGTTTGATTCTCCTTCACTAATTTTTGCACTTCCTTTGGCACCACTGCTCTTTGTACTAACATCTTTAACCCTATGAGCCTCATTGTTTTTACTATCCTCATGGCCATTATGACTATTGCCATGACTGTCACTGCCTCCCTCCTTACTACTGCTTGCTTTATTGATGTGAAATTCATTGTTATCATTAGGCTCTTTGAAATTTTGGTCCTTGGTGTCACTACTGTCATTAACATCCTCATCTGCCTCATTATCATCTTGGTTCTGTGAACCATTGTCAACATCATCATCATCATTATAACCTTGGCTATTTTCTTCATCATTTGCCTCATCTTTATTTACATCTACCTCCATTTCTTCTTTGCCACTTTCTTCGTTTGTGTCTTCATTGCCTTTTGTCTCCAGGCTTTCTGCTTCATTGCTGACCTATGCCTCTTCATTTTCTTCTTCTTCAATGCTTGTTTCATCATTATTTCTTGATTGATCATTACCTTCTCCCTCATGGTCACTTGCTTGCTCATTGTAACTTCCCTCATTATCTGATCCATTGGGAGAGGGTGAGGAAGGAGGATTGTCTTGAGGTGATGGAAAATGTTTAGGTGGTGAAGCTTGATCAGTAGGAGATGATGGAGGAGTAAGGACAAGAGTATGAGACGATGAGGGCACATTGTGATGAGGATGGGGTTGTGGGTTTGTGAAGACCTCATGGGAAATGAAAACTTCCCATGGAATACCCTTTTTCTCCAATTGATGCAACACAACCATCTTAATCAAGGAGTGATGAAATAAAATTTGCATTTGCTATTAAGGGTCTCTCTTTTTCACAATATAAGAAATCTTGTCAATACTCTTGTAGAGATAGTAGGGAAAATGTAGCATCTTAACCCTAGTAAACTGCATGAGAAATATGATATGATAGGAATACAGCCTATAGAACCTCCCCTCACATGTAAAATATTTCATGACGACCCTCATCAAGGGTGCATACCTCTCCAGAAAAATGTGAGAAAGGGGAGATAGATTTGCAATTTTCTTTGTATATGGGTTTAAGGAATGGCTTATAGTGGCTTATGTCTAAGCTGACCTATTTGAAGCACTTTTCACCAACACTAGGTATCCTGGTGGCAATAAAAATGGCATCTGATGACAGCTCAAATTTTACCCCTGCAAGATTGACTTGTTTCTCATGTAGGTTAAGGATGAAGAGCCTAGTTATCTCAGGATGACTTTGTACCTGTTTTACTCTTTCACAAAAATGAAAACACCACACATTTTGGAAACATGTGACGGTCATAGGATAGGTATTAAGTTCCATGGTGTTTAGTGGTTCAAACCTATTAATCCTCCCACCTATGTGTTGATGCCTCCTAGGCATTTGGCCTTCTTCTTCACTACCATTTCCTCTTCCTCTTGACATTTTGACCACTGCTTTTGAAAACCCTAGCTCTGTTTGTGAAATTGATGTGGAAAAGGGTAAGGGAGTGATGGTGAAAAAAGGAAGCTTTATACAAATGAGGGATGAGTGAATGAGGGTGAGGAAAAACCCTAGATGAATGAGAAAATTATCAACTAGGCACTCTCTGTGTGTGATTTAATTTCTTTTGCATATAGGTGAATGAGTGTCCTTTAAATAATGTTGTTTGAAGTATTAAAATTAGGTTTTCCTCCTTAGGTCTTGTCTCTTTTGACCAAATGATGATAAAAGCTTGGAGAGGGCTTGATGAGTTTCACTTACCTCTCAAAAAAATGTTTGAAAAACCCTTGGAGGCAGTTTGAGGAGAACTCTGAGTTGATTTGAGTGAAGGAGCTGGTGTATAGTTCCTCCTGTCCAAACACGCAACGCCTGAACGTGCTGTCGGGTTAGCTGAGGGCGACGGGCTGAACGCGCAACGGTGGGATGAACGTGTAGTCGGGTGAAGTTTTGTGCCAGGCGTGCAATTTATGCCAGGATTTTAGGGTCTCTTTGTGCCGGCCACGTAGCACTTGCCAGTTTTCTAGTCCTGCCGGGCTTGTCGGGTCGGGCTGCACGTATCACTGGGTGTCGGGCGCGCAATGCCGTAGTGCTTCTACCCAGTCTATCAAGTGTGTCGGGTGAACACGCATCGCGCTTCTGAACATGAAACACGTACCTATAGGTGCGCAATGCAGAGAAATTTTACAAGGGTTTTTCGGCAGGGGCGCAACACCCGATTCTGAACGCGCAGAGTCAGGTAGACTTGCCCAGATTCGACCTGAAATTCACAATTTTCTCTCTTGGATGCTCTGACGATATTTGCAAGTGCATAATGAGAGTTCTGAAAGGTTAAGAGGAAATTTTATAGGTTTAAAGGTTTAAATTTATCTTTAGATACCATCTTTCTAACATTTTAGCCTTTGTCACTCTTTTTACCAATGTTTCTTTGACTTTTTGTTGCAGGTGACCAGAATCCTAATTTGGACTTTGATTTTTATTTTCTTACCAACTCTTTTGTCACTTTGATTTGCAGGTGACTTCAAAGGGTGAAGTTGGTCCTCTGTTGCTTGTATTATACATTTCAACTCAACTTTTACCTCTTCTTACTGATCCTTTTTTACACTGTTTGCTTCTACAGGTGTCTGCAATGATGAATTTTTATCCTCTTTTTTCCCTTGAAGCATAATAAACTCATTATAAACATCTCTGGATAATTTTGGCACACTAGTACCTTCCAAACTCTCTTTTGACATGTATTATGGAATTCAAGATAATGCCCTTTACTTGCTTTGGTCAATTCTGATCTGCAGGTACCTAAAATGATAGTTTAAACTTTGCTCACTGATACTCCTTACCTCCTTGTTCTGCAGGTTTTTTTTGAGTCACAATATGGACAGTATTTGGCTTGTTGATGTCTTTCAACACTTTTGATTATAGGTGACTGAAAACCTTGGCTTCATCTTTCTCATTGACCCTCAGGCATGATAAAATAACTTTTGACAAACTCCGGGATGTCATACACAACAATCTCTTCAAATCTTCCCCTACCTGTACCATATAGCTCAGACTATCCTTTTGACATTGTTTAGGCATGAAAAATTCCTTTTGGACAATTTTTGGATCTTTACACATAGTGACATCTTCAGAAACCCTTCTCTGCTGTCATCATGAATTTCAAACCATGCTTTTCACTTTCTTTGATCATCTTCCCAAAACCCTAGGTGTGTGGAATGCTTGAAAACAATTATCAATGTTGTATTCTAAGTTCTTTGTAGCCCTTTCAAGTTCATTCATTTCTGTCTAGTTCACCTCACCTTTTTTCCTTTTTTATCTATGATTTCTAAAAAAATTCTTCCATTTTTGGTTTTCTTGGTGTGCCTCCTTCATGTGATTTGCTGCACTAGATCCTTGCTTGGCATACTGCTGGCCCAGTCAGGCTTAGAAACCCTAATTCTTCTTGAGCACAAAGTTCTTCCTCTATCTTTGTTGTGAATGTCTTCATTTAGGAGCAGGCCTCTGACCTTATCAATTCTCTGCTGATAGTCACTTTAACACTCCTACAAAAATGCCAAAATGCACAGTTTCCCTTTGCAGAACTTGAACTTGATAAGGTGGTCCTCTTTGGAGATTTTTTGATATTTCTTGGACAAACATGTGCTAATATTTATTTACATTTGAACCAGCTACTAGCACAAAAAAATTAGTGCTTCAAACACCAATGAAAAACCTACAACCTATGTAACCCTAATGACCTAGTGGGAGGGTCCTTTGACTTGGTATTTGACTGAAACTTGGTTTGGGCTCTTCAAGTGAAAAAACAGAGTTTTTGAAAAATTGAAGTATTGAAGATCCAAAATCCAATGTACTTGATTTACCTAAAGAGCCTACAGAGATAGTTTTGAGACCATCAATGCTTGAGCAACCTGGTGAACATGGGAATGAACAGGCTGTTTGGTAACCCTAGATGGAAAGTGGAGGGGTAAGGAAAATGCAAAACAAAGTGCTAAGGTTGTAGGTGGGATAGGATATAGATGAGTGGAATAAGCCCATGAGGGGTATTTTAGGAGTGGTAGGTTAACCATGGAATGGAAAAATAGTAAAATAGTGAAAATTTTGGTATAAGGATAATGAAGGTAGTGAGATTTCTAAAACTCACAATATTCATGAATATTGTTTTTAGAAAATAGAACTAATATTTAGTCATCTACAGATAGTAAAAATTATTGATGACTAAAAAATTGGTTTTAAATCAATTAATTGAGTTAACTAATTACAACTAACAAATAACTATATTTGGACCCCCTAAAAACAGAAAATCCCTTTGCATGCATCCTCTTAGGCCTCTAACTTGAATTTTCTAAGCTAACTAATCCTTCTTGACTCAGTTAACTAATACAAGTTGTCATAAGATGAAATTACAAATTTTCTTTCAATTTAATGAAGGGAAAATGAAATCAAAAGCCTCATATGGTAGCCATTTCTGGGTGCCATTTTCTGGATTTCATTTCTGGATGCCAATTTCACTATTTCTTGTTGCAAATTTCAAAAGCTTGTGATATTTCCAAGCCAACCATTAAGAAGCAAGGCCTGCATACTCCTCTTTCTACTCCTAGCTGACTTTGGGAATCCATCTTCATATACTCTATGTATGGCCTTCCTTCTACCAAGCATGGAAACGAGTGTGTATTTCATTGACAAATTTTATAAGATGGCCATATTGGTTGCCTGCAAGAAGAGTATCATATCAGAAGCAATACCAAAATATTTTTTGAACAAGCGTGGGTACATTTTGGGATTCCGTGGACCACTATATTAGACATAGTATTCAAAACTGGCCAGTTTGAACCAGTATCCAGTCAAACCAGCCGGTCAGATGCCTAGTTGAGTCAAATCAGCCTGAAAATCGAGTTCAAGGAGGGCTTTCGCTAACTGGCCAATTTATCCATAAATTGTTCAATTAGCTACTGGCCACAAAAGGGAGACAAAGACGTTGATTTGGCCAGAAATGGGTGGTTTTGGAGGGAAAAGGAGGGTTGTTTCCCTCCAAAAACACTCTCCCAAATCCTTTAAAAGCAAGGATACCCTCTCATTTGTCTCACATATCTTATTTGGAGATTTTGTGAGTTTGGTTGAGAGCTTGGAGAGTGTTGAGTTTTTGGTGGAGTAGTGGAACAACATAGAGTTTGAGCTAAGTAGTAGCCATATGTAATATTCCTAAATTAGCATGCAGCTAATTGGAATATTCATTTTTTATTTTGTCTTTTAGATAGATGAATAAGTGGGTAGGGAGACCAATAAATCTCTTTAGTAGGAATAAAATCCCTCTTAATGTGAAAAGGGATCATCATGATAGCTGGATAAAGCACCTCCATGTGTGAACAGGGGAAAAAGCATGTGGACAAGGTCAATGTTGACCAAATCAACAGTGCTGGCATAGAGAGAGTGGATCATCAATGTGAAACAACGTAGAGTTAATGGGAGATAGTATCCATGTGATTAGTGTCTTTAATGAGTGGGAACCAAGATGAGAAGGCTAAAAAAGAATGCAAGGAAGGGAAAGGTGGCCATAGAAGGCATGTTAGATAATTATTGATTTTGATCTTTTTAGATTTAGAATTGTCAGGTGACATTTTTATGCATGCTTTTTCTGTTTGGTAGGGTCTGTTGTACTGTTTAGTACAAGGGTGTTCCCAAGCTGGAATCCCACACTTATCTTCGGGGGACTTCGAGTGCCTACTCAGGAGAGATTATTGAGATGTATAGTCCACATCCAGGCTTCAGGCCAAGCTCCAGTCTTTAGCTACAGTGCAATTTCTGTTCATAGTTGTGTTGTGTTGCAGTGGAGGATGGAGAGGGTCACTTTTAGTGTTGTATTTTCAGTGGTGGGGCACCCTTTCCATTGGGAGGCCAACAAGGAATACTAGTATGATGGAAGGAATGAGTTTTATCTTTTAATATTCCAAATCTGGAACAATTAGCAAGGCATGATTGGAAAACCTATTTTCTAGGAATGGCTGCTACAGAAATAAAAACCATCATTTTTATCCCTTATATATGATAATCTAAGACCCAATTCCAAGATGATATCAGAAACCAAACAAACTAGGTGAGGAAAACAGGCCTCCCACACCTAGTATGGCTTGATTAATGTCCAATGAGGGACTGCAACAACATATAAACACTGTATTGGAGTAGCAGCAGGCTAATAATGCATGGGATATGTTAATAAACACTTTAATATCATTAATAAATGCAGCATCAAGGAAAGTGATCTATCCCTTCAACCAAAAGTGGGGAAAGACAGTGATTTAGGCCCTAAAAAGGTTATTTTGAGAAATATGCGTAAAACCAGAGGGAATTGATGGTTAGATCTGTTAGCTTAGGTCAATTGGGACTCCCATGCCAAATTTCAGCTAAAAAAAATCATTCTAGCTAAGTTAAACATGTCCCTCATTCCTGAAATGGCTTAAGGACTCTGATTTCTCATGACTTAGAGTATGCAGAGATTACTGAAGCATAGTCAATGTGATTTTCTAAAGGTGTTAAATGTAATAGGGTCTAAACATCAGTAAATTTGATCAAGGATGTGGATCAAACAATTCTTAAGAGGAAAACAGAGATTTTACATGAAGAATGCCTCAGATTGAGGTGCTGCAACAATGGATTAAAACAAGAAAGCTTAACAGTGTAAATTTCAGGAGGCTGAAGAAATATTTTATTAAATTTCAGATCTAGGATAGATATTCATATAAAAATATAGATCTATTACAGATATCTAAGCCAAATAGGCCCTTATTTACACTCCCCTTCGGGATCTCAGTAAATGATGAATCATATTGAGTAGATATGAGATCTAAGTCACAATTTTGCAGTAGTATTCAGAAAATCTACAGTATATACAATAGTAATAGATTAGATCTTAAGGATAAATGGATTGGTTGGCCAATCCATGGATCACCTTAGTGAAAGGAAGGATCCTTTTCACTAGAGATCTCTCCTCCAGGAGAATTTCCAAACCCTCTACAACTCTGCTCTGCAAAGAGGACGTAGTATCTTCAAGGAACTGCGTAGATGGTGATGTAGAATAATTTGGCCTGATGCCAAGATAAAAAACTAAAGCTCAATCAATGGATGCACTCTTCCAGGAGGTTAAATTACACACTCACTGAGAAGAGCCATCAATACAAGCTAGATGTAAGTAGATCTAGAATCCCACTTGATGTAGCTCACTGAAACAAGTAAATCCCAATAGGATTTATGCTGCCTAAGAGAGATGGAGCTTGGCCATATGCCAGATAGTGGAAAAATTAGGAAAAATCTCCTCCAAGAGCTACTCAATGAAGGAGAAGGGAATTTCTAAACAGGAAACCCTCACAATTCTCTGCTAAACAGCCAAGAGAATTTGGATTTGTCTACGCAGACACAATCCTCTAAAATCAGATAATAATCAACAACCTCCTTAGGTTTCCCTCTCCTTCCTTTTATAAGATTAGGGTTTGCAAAACTTTAAACCACCTTCATTCATTTAACCCTTTTCACATGGAGGACCTCCTTCTAGAACTGCGCTGATCATACAGGAGGTTCAATGCATCTGGACTGTGTTGTGATTTGGTCCTGTTGACCCAGTCAAATGGCTCAATCCTGTTTCAGACACAAGTGGATTTTATTAAGACATCCCTGATTTGCCTCTGTTCACATTGGGCATTGATTTATTTTTATATTTTCAGGAGTTTACATGTCCTCCTTTACATTTTATTCATCAATTAAGAAAATCAAAACAAAATGAAATATTTCTATTAGCTTAGGCTAATTAGGAATATTACAGTCCTCCCCTCCAAAATGTTGCTTGTCCTCAAGCAACTGATAAGGTGAGTGTTGCAACACTTCTCTTCCTTCTTCGGTGACACCAACATGAGATAAGCTCCCCCCATAAGCCAAGTGTTCACCCATCCATCTATCCTTGTCTTGCTCATCAAAAGTTCTCATGAGATGTAAAATATAGCTCATCCCATAAGGAGACAATAAATCATATGAAACAAACATGGTCTTCCCCATGCTCTCTCTGAACTATGAAATATAAAATACATGGAGAGTGGTCATCCCATGAGGCACATGCCATCATTCCTTCCTTCCTCCATACATTCCCATAAAAAGTATAAGTACATAATCAAGATAGGAAATCAAAATAATGTACATGAAAACAAAAAATTGTACATATGGAGGTGGGTCATAGTCCCACATGTGGAACCAACGCAAGGCATCCCTTGCTTGCATCAAATATAGATATGGTAAGTGGTTCTCCTACCACTTACTTGCTTCCCACACCATATCACCATGGTTGGAAATGTGATATATGTTTGGTGCTTTGGGGAAGCACGCATCATGTTGCAAAATCTCCCTTTTTCTCTCAAGGGAGTGGCCCAATTCAGAAATTTTTGGGGCCCAATGTTGGCCAAGAAGCACATATGATATAACACTCCTCCTTGGAGCCATGACCTGCAAAAAAATAGTGTAAGCATGCATGAAATTAGAATATAAATCATGTGTAACATGATCATGTTCTTCACCAATAATCCTTCTCCTATCCAGGGAGTGGTGCAAGAATATATTCTTTTCCTCAACAGAAGGAAGAGAGGGCTGATATAACTCTCCCTTAGAGTCATGTGGCTGATCCATCTTTACATTTCTCATGCATCTTTGAAAATGATGATGTATCTCTCCTTCAAAGCCCCCACAACAATAGCTCCTCAAGTTGATTTTGTTGAGCCTCATAGAAAAGGGCTGGCTGAAATATAACTCCCCCTTTTTGAATTCTTCCATGCCAAAGGTGTCATGTGGAAAGTTTCCCTTCCCATGTTGCTTTTTCCACATCGCAAAATCTGAGATGAGATTGGGTGTAGATGGTGTTGTGAGAATGCTTCTCCCCTCCTTGGGTCTACCCAAGACTCCTAGTGTTGTGCCAAACTCTCCCAAGATCTCCACTCCTCTATCCTTAAAGAATGATGCCTCAACATGTGAAGCATCCATCCTCCTTTACTGATCCAGTGGTCTCCTTGGTGAAATGTCCCCATATAGTGAGACATCCTCAACAAGAGATGACTAAATATATGAATGGAAAAAACTCTCCATGCTTCCACTGCGCAATCCAATCACCTTCTTAGGTGCATCACCCTCCTACCATGGTTAGGGATGAGGTTGAATTTCTTCCCCATCTCCTCCTTGTGTCTCCATGGTTCTACACCTCCTTATCAATGGCACATGTAGGTCATGAATTCTGCCTTGATCTCCACACATCTCCCATAGTAAGACACCAATTTATTCACATCTTTGAAGATCTTTGCACTTCATGAAATGCTAAATTACACCTCCAATGGGATCTCTTGATGAGACCTCCTCCTCATGCATGGCCTTCCAAAACCAATGAGGTCTCAGATCTCCTGCAAGTAGAAGTCTCTCTTTGAGTTGTGGCATGCTCATTGAGAGAGTTTCATCTAGAGAGGAGAAAATTTTTCTCACCTCGGGATGTCTACCTTTTGACATCTCTTTCTTCATAGCTCCCTGAATGAAGTTGTCATTTGAATGTTCCCATGAGGAATGGGTCCTTATTTCTTCACTGTTGTCTTTGGACAACGCAGTGCACCCTTGCTACTCTAGATTAGTAGTAAGTGATGACCCTGGGTCATACAAAGACAAATTTCCAAGGCTTCCCATTAAATTTTCTGAAATGATAAAAAATGGAAATTCATGCATACGTTGGTGAGTCTCAGCAATATTTTGTGTGGTTGCAAAAGTTCCACCCTCCAATGTGTTGCCTGCCCCAACTACTAATGTAGATGGTTGGTCCTCTCTGACTGAAACAGTGCTGGTACAAGACTCCTCGAGTGGTGGTGAGGGATCCTCCTCCTCTGATCTTCCACTGTTAAAATTCTTGATCACCTTGTGGTGGATTAGTGCAAAGAAGGCACTCTTCCATGATCCACAATGTTGAACAAGTACTCATTAGGGAATTTTGAGGTCTAAAATGGGCCTCTTAAGGAAAATATACAATCAAAATTCACTTTATGAGAACTAATCACATTTTAGGGGATGACATCATCCCTAATGGTTGGGGTGGCATTGCTTGAGTTAAAGGTACTTACTTGTCACATTCTCAATGGTGGATAAAAAATCATGGTTAACCATGCTAGTGCTTTAAGTACTTTTAAAGTCAAAGTAAAGTACTCATAATAAATGTCATTTCACACTTTTTGAATAAAAATATATTATTGTCATTTCATATTTCTTGAAAAAAAAAATGCATATCCTTATACATTTATTATATTATGTATTATATTATATTGGATTATTTTTTTATATAGTATATTAATCACATGTCATTATGTTTAAATAATATAAGTTTTAATTAATATCCTTATAATTTAATTAACAATTTATAAATTTATATTTGTATTTTATTTTAAGTTAATAAGTACGAAGGACAAATGCATTAATTGTTCGATGATAATGGTTTTTCTTGAAAAACTCATTCTTATTTATAGTCACATCAATAAAATTTGTTTATTAATTTTATTTTGGTACAAATTTTGAATTGAATTTAACTATGGTTACATGGATTCTGGTACAAAAAGTGAATTTCAAATTCATAAATGTTATTTTATTGGTTTAACTATTATTTTATTCTTTCCTTAGGAGGCTCATTTTAGACCTTAAAATTCCCCTAATGTGCCTTGCCCTTCAAGTGTAGCACTGAGATTTCCACAGCCTCTCTTTATACTACTGGGTGTAGTAGGAAGTATGCCTCTAGCTTCATCACCCAAGATTCTACTGAACATAAGGGTGATCCACCGAAGGTAGACAATAGGAACCTATTTCCCTTTATCATCCTTTTACTGTATGGTCTCTTCTCTTCTTTCAGTTGAATAAACTGTGGAAGATCTACAGTCTCTTTGGAAGTTGTACGTTGATGTTTGTACTCTGCCAAGTACCGACTTAGAATCTCCTATTCTAAGTGCTCTTTAGGCTCCTCATTCTTCCTCAAAGAATAGGAAGTGCATGAATCTTCTTCTTCTTCTTGAAACCTTATAGAGTTCTCACTACAACTCTCTTCTTTCTTTTGTTTAACCTCTTTGGAGAGGCTATCCTTAGATCCTAAAATTGATGGGTGAAATCTCATCCTTTTCATTATCTTGCTCTCTTCTTCTCCTCTTTATTCTTTTGTTAGCTAGATCTCACAGGCTGAGCCAGAGATCATGCTCTCATACCACTGTAATATTCAAATACGGAACGGTAGCAAAACGCATGAATGGAAAACGCATTTCCGGAGATAGGCCCCTTCTGAGAAATAAAAATAGCGCTTGGATCCCTTAGATGCATTAATATAAGACTTAATTCCAAGAGGAGATCGAAACCAAACAAACTAGGTAGAGCAAACATGCCTCCCACACCCTAGTATGGCTGAAAATTGATTAATGTAATGAGGGAGCCAACGATATATAAACAACATATTGGAGTAGTAGTAGGCTAATAACGAGATGTGATGTGTTAATAAACACTTTAATATCGGTAATAAATGCGACGACAAGGAAAGTGATCTATCCCTTCAACCAAAAGTGGGGAAAGACGGTGATTTAGATTTTAAAAGGGTTATTTTCAGAAATATGCATAGAAATAGAGGAATTTCATAGTTGGATCTGTTATCTTAGGTCATGTGGGACTTCCATACCAAATTTTAGCTTAAAAAAATCATTCTAGCTAAGTTAAACAAACCTCTCACTCCTGAAATGGCTTAAAGACCCTGATTTCCCATGACTTAGAGTATGCAGAGATTACTGAAGCACAGAAAACGTGATTTTCTGAAGGTGTTAACTCTAACGAGTGCAGACATCGAGTCCCCGATGAGTTAGGTTATAAGGGAG
Source organism: Pinus albicaulis (assembly GCA_034641835.2). Taxonomy (NCBI): domain Eukaryota; kingdom Viridiplantae; phylum Streptophyta; class Pinopsida; order Pinales; family Pinaceae; genus Pinus; species Pinus albicaulis. The sequence goes on along the minus strand of CM076575.1, from coordinate 349,292,703 downwards.
TTAGGAATTTAACTAGTTAAACCTTTGCAAGACCGGCCTCAATGACCCTAATGGCTTCCCATGGAAGAAGAAAAGAAAGATGAGAGAGTATGAGATCCTTTAAAAATGTTGCTCGAAGAATCCCTCAAGCGGCAAAGGAATGAGATGATGGATAGATTTTCCCATATCCTTCTATGGGTACCAGCAGGCGACACATCTTCATTCAACAACCACCTAGGAGGTGCCACCCCCTTCAAGGTACAAGTTAACTTTTAGATTCATATATTTGAAGGCTAGATAGATGGAAATGTCATAGATAAATGGGTGAATCTATTAGAAGGATATTTTTCGGTCCATAAATTTTTCCAATAGGGAAAATATTACTTTTGTACTCAAAGTCGCCCCCCCCCCCGTCAAGGACTGGTGGGAAACCTACTATAAGTAAAGGGATGAGACGAAAACCTCACTATTTTCAACCACATCCACTTGGAATTGTTTCCAAGATGTCATCAAGGAATAATATTACCCTATTAGGAGCTATGAAGATAAGTACATAAAATGGACCACATTGTAGCAAGCAAGCGACCAAGATGGGCCAAAGTTGACAAATATTTTTCATACCCTTAGCATGTAGTTTGGTATCAAGGATTCTAAGTGGCATATGGTACTCAAGTACCATGACTACCTATACAAATGCATCGAAGAAGACATGGAGTTCCTAGACATATACTCCCTTAGAGAAACATACCAATATGCCATCAAGATCGAGTAGAAATTTAAACAGAATAAGCGAGACTTTGGATTTGCGAATCTGAAGCAAGGAAAATACACCCCTAAACCACAAAATAAAGAACAGGGCCAAGGTGGGGTGACTCAGGACCACCCATCGAATCCGTAATCAAATTAAAACACCACGAAGACAAAGAAGGACACAAAAAAGTAGTTTGAGTTCCACAAGAGCCCCACTTATAACACAAATTAGTGTCACACCAGGAAGTCACCGGTGGTCGAGCTGAAAGCTTTAGATTCAGATGCATGTTCTAACTCTGATTCATACCTTGAAAAAGGGACCGATAAGGGGAAGTAGATTATCGATGCAAAGCCCAGTGCCACTGTTGCCACTACCAAGGTTCAAATTGAGCTCAAAGATCCAGAGGAGGGAGAGCATCTCTTCCACTAAGAGATCTGGTTGAATGTTTCTCTGCTACAGTTCATTTTCGATAGTGGGATCCAAAAGAAAATCATCTCAATTGAGATCGTGAAGTGGTTGGGCCTACCAAAAATTCCACATTCGATATCGTACACAGTCTGATGGCTCCACCAAAGGTGAGATCTCCATGTAAGCCAGTACTGTCACCTACCCTACAACGTCAAGTCCTTCATGGATGAGGTATTGAGTGATGTTTCTCATATTGAAGTTTGTGATGTATTATTAGGCATACCATACTTGTGGAAGCATCATGATATGTATGAGTCTAGGCCTTGCACTATTATAATCAATTTGGGTAATAAAATATACAGATACCTGAGGTAGCCCCTCCTACTGCCATTTATTTGATCTATGCTAAGAAATGTAGCAAGATCATCTCCAAGATTGGGAAATTTGTTTCTTTTTTATTCAATCTCAGCATAAGAGGATGATTGTGGCCACATCCATGGCCCCCAAGAAGGCTTCCTCTATGCATCAGATGTAGGTGGGCAAGTTCATGGAATAATATAGGGACCTACTCACCCATAGGGGTACCTTTGCACTGTGAGGTCGAGCATTCGATCGATCCAACCCCCGGATCACTTCTACCAATGGGTCGATATACCATCGCTCTATTTTAGAAAATGAAGAAATCAAGTGTCAGATCCAAGAGTTACCGCAAAAAAGGAACATATGACCAAATTCCTCACCTTGTGGGAGCTTGATTGTACTTGTACAGAAGAAGGATGGGACCTAGAGACTTTGCAATGACTATGGGGTACTAAATAAAATCAATGTCAGGTACAAGTATCAAATCCCATGAATTGATGACCTTCTTGACAAGATCAAGGGGGTTAAGTACTTCAACAATATTTATTTGAAGTCTTTCTATCATCGAGTTCCAATAGAACCCACAGGTGTGTGGAATACCACCTTCAAATCTAAGGAGGGCCTTTTTGAGTGGTTGGTCAAGCCTTTCGGGTTGAAAAATTCCCGTACAACTTTTATGAGGCTGATGGATGATATATTGTAGCCATTTAACAATTTTTTCGTGGCTGTATATCTAGAACACATCCTCACCTTCAATCAAAATTGGGAAGATCACTTGTAGCATAAACTATGTGCCAACTTGGAGAAATACACCTTTGGCACAAGCCAGGTCCAATATATGGGTCACATTTTAGATGAGAATGGTGTGCATGTGTATTTGGCTAAGATCCAAGTCATTCAAGATTGGCCAACCCCGACCACTCTAACAAAGCTTTAGGCATCACCAATTTTTATTGGAGGTACTTGTTTGGATTCTCTCATATCACTTGACATTTGAGTCAAGTTACCAAGGGTGGAAAGAAAGGAAAGTAGTTTTGGTTGAGTCCCAACAAAAGACATTTTTTGAGTTGAAGCACCGCCTTTTCTTTGCACTGGTACTCAAATTTTCAGACCTGAAACAACCATTTGAAATTGAGAGAGATTCATTTGACTATGTTATTGGTGTATTTATCACCCAAAAAGGGCATATGGTGGCCTATCAGAGTGAGACACTTTCCGATACAATTTTGAAATACCCACCCTATGATAAAGAGATGTATTCCATCATGCAGGCTTGTCATCAATGGAAACATTACATTCTAGAGAATGAGATAGTCATTTGCACAGATCATCGACCAGTTTAGTTTATATAAACACAAGGGAAGTTACAGAATGATCGCCATCAGAAGTGGTCCACATATCTGCAACAATTCCATTTGAACATTAAATACAAGAAGGGAAACACCAATCATATTGTGTATTGCCTCATTCATCCCCTGGTTGCAGCATTGACCATTTTTCTTAACTCTTGTGGCCACAAGACCTCTACATGGCCACAACTATACAAAAATGATCTTGATTTCGCCACCACATACTAGATGCTAGTGGGTGGAAAAAAAGTCCTAGACTTCCTCCTCTAGGATGCATTATTATGTTATCTAGGACACCTTTGTTTTCCTTCAAGAAAGTGTACCAAGTTGATTTGGGAGGCACATTACAGTCAGGTCAAAGACACTTTAGTGTGGAGAAAACTTTGGCCATACTACAGAAGTACTTTTTATTGGCCAAATATCTGATAGGATCTTGAAAAATAAATTAAATCTTTCACTGCATGTGTCATCGCCAAGTCAACCATTACAATGGAAGGCTGTATACTCCTCTACATACTCCTAGCCATCCTTAGGAATCCATATCCATGGACTGTATGTCTGGCCTTCCTTCTACCAAACATGACAACGTGTATTTTTTGCGTCGATAGATTTTCTAAGATGGCCACATTGGTTGCTTGCAAGAAGAGTATCAGAGTAGAATCCACTGCCAATCTCTTCTTTGAACGAGTGTGGGTACATTTTTGGGTCCCAATGATCATTATATCAGATTGATATAGAAGGTTCCTAAGTACATTTTGGTTGAGTCTTCGGTCATTGTTGGACACCAATCTCACCAAGTTGAATACATTCCACACCCAGACTGATGGGCAGACAAAGGTCGTCAATAAGATGATTGTGCACATACTACGCATGAACAACTCAAAACATCCACAAACATGGGATGAGAGTGTTCCATATGTTAAAAACAACTATACAAAAACTCTCCATAGCTCGACTAGCCAAGCCCATTTGAAGTTGGCCTGTTATTTCCACCATTATGTCCAATTGATGTTGCACTACCTTTTGCAACTACACAGGAATAATCTACCAATGTTCAATCCAAAGTTGATAAACCCACTAGGTTTATTAAGCACATTCATCACATAGGTTTCATGAAATCTTGGAGAAAGCCAGTGCCAAGTACAAAAAATGACATGATCAACATCAGGTGCCACATAAGTTTTAGGTGGGTGACAAATTTTGGTTACATTTATATAAAGAACGCCTTTTCGAAACCCAGAAGAAGCTTCAACCTCTTTTATATGGATATTACGCCATCACCAAGGTTGTGGAATACAAGTATTTTGAGCTCGGTATCCCCTCATTCCTTGGCTTGCACCCCGTATTCAATGTGGACCACCTTCGACCATACTTTCTGCCATTTTTGGACACATCAAGCAATGTTGTTGAGTATTTGACACCAACTTAGCTGAACCTATATTTCATTGAACAAGCGAAAACTGATCGAATCGTGGATAAAGAGATCAATAACACTCACAAGAATAGGATCTAACTAAATCAATTTTTCAACGTTGGCCGGATCCTACACCAAGGTAAGTGACTCACCAGGGAACAAGTTCAACAGAAGTTTCCCCATCTCATGGAGGCACTCAACACAGTGGGGACGATTGCTTCCTAAGGGGGGAGGACTGATTTGGGTAGATATTGGTGGCCACCCACCCATTCCACTTGGATCCTTGACACTATTTCTTTTTGTTTCCTTAATTGTAGCAACAATTACTATTTTTTCTAGTTTTTCGGGTCATGAACTTCTGGAGTCGTTTTGAGGCCCTAAACAACATTTTCTTTTAATGGGAAAACCCAATTTTTTCATGTGCTTTTAGTATAAATTTGTATTCCTCAGATATATATTTCTAATGAGGTATTGTACACATCAAATGAAGATAGTATGCCATAGGTACAACCCTAGGAAGTTGATGCACCAACCCCAACGAGGTCCACAAATGTTTGGCGCTTCATCTCCTAGTGTTGGGTTTTTGGATGTTTGGGGTTTTCCCTTCTTTCTCAATAATAAAAATGCCTTCAAAACTCATTGTAACACAGTTCAGAAGGCATGTAGTTGTCACATATCTTCTCATAAATAAGCTACCATCGCTCAAGCTAGTTTATTTCAATTATGCATGTAAACAATTTTCAATATTTACTTAATGAATTGAAGTTCAATTTTCACTGTAGCTCTATGTTTTTTTTTTTTTTTTAAATCTGTATTTCATTTAGTTCTTGCATAAATATGGATCGGTGAATTTCATCACTTAAATAGAACAAATTTTAATTTTTTATTGATTGCATTTCAAACCTAAAGGTTCAAAATTATTGAACCCTATGACGTAGCCCTCAACAACAAAAAAACTAATTGTTAATTTTGTTCATAACAAAATTTTTGGGCCAAATTTAACCTTGTTTCTAGTGTAATTTTTTTCATGAATAATAGATTTTGAATAAGTTGTGGTACAAGGTAACCATGAGTAATCACACCATGTTCACATTCAACCCTACTAATAACAACAATAGTAAGTGCATAATTATATACAAAAAAAAATTCCCCTTCTTTGGCTTTCCCCAAAGAATAAATATAGAAGCATCCTCAACCATGTGTTGGAAACAACCATAGCCCATTATCCATTCTCTGCAAGAAGTAAAAGCATGCAATGCTTTAGAAAAATTAACAAAAAAATGTATAATTATTGTCTTTACCTTCTTAAAAATGATGTTGTTAATCACCTATTTTTTTTATTGATAGACTATCCACTTTCAAGTTTTTAGCCTTCTCCTCAAGATCATTTGTAATGAGCTCTAAATTAAGTGCACAAAAAGAAATAAATAAAATGTTACAAAAATATGGGGAATGAAATGCAAGATTCAAGAATGGAGTTCCTCTTCTAAATCATATACTAAAATAAGAAAGAAAAAGGCCATAAATGTAAATGACAGTAAGGATAATATTCCATCACTATTATTATAGATGAAGCCTAATATTACCATGATAAAATCCTCCTTGAAGTGGCACAATCCAACAAGAAAGAACACATCCCTACCAAAAACTAGTTAATACTTGAGTTGAGACAAAAAAATAGATATGCAACAATAACAAAGATAGCTTACAACTAAGGCACACATATAACCAACGTTTTTGAGCTACCATAAACAGTTTATAAGCTACCAGGAAGATCCTTGGCACAAACCAATAAATAACTATAATGAAATAAGATTGGTCATATGAAAAAAATGAATAATAGTCCACTATAAATGGATATGAATAAGTAGAGCTGTTGAGTATTATAGAATCACCCATCACCACAAGGAAACTTTGTGTTTCAAACTAGAGGTTAATTAGCAATAAGCTAGACAAAAATAAACATAATAATCAAGATAATAGTCCAAAAAACATTACACCATTTCCACAAACACCAATAATATTGTGCAAGAATATAGTTGTGAATTTGCCAATGCAACAACTTTTTAAGAACCACCTCGTGTTCAATATATGAAGATCGTTGACAATGCCAAAGAAAGACCCTTTTATTTGAAGGTAGTGGTCATATTTATAAGTTTAATTCATTCTTTTGGCCTTCCAGTCTCTTGAATCATTAGTTATGATAGATTACTCATGATTTTCTCAAGCTCTCAACTCATTAAAAATTTGTTAATCCTCATCTTGACAGTTCAATTGGTATGTGAGAATGAACATTCCATAAAATTAAGAAAATACTAAATGCTCACATAAGTGAGACAATCAAACAAAAATGGGAAAATATTTGACACTATTCTTAACTCATGCTTGACACTTTAAATGCTTGTGCATTTTCTTTCACATTATTGAACACTTAGACATCGCTTGCAAACTCCATAATTTTGGTTCTTGTGCACTCTCTTCATAATTATTTGTTTTCATATTTGCTTCATTTTCCATGGAGATTGGTCGACAATGGCCCCTCTCTTGAGTTATGGAATATTTGAGGTTTTTTAAAGAAAATATTCCAATCCCACCTCCCCCCCCACATTCTCTCCAACCCACACCCAATCATCAAACCTACACCATGAAAAAAATCCCCATTATAAAACTATGATAGTACTCCCCCTCTCTCAAATTTTGAATATTCAAAGAAATGAAATATTGAGAGGTAAAAATAATTATCAAGTACCTTGTCCATTATGATTTAGAAACCAACCAAATAAAATACATATTAGCCCCAAAAAAACCATTTGATTAAAATATTTGAAATCATAGAATGACAAGAATGATAAGATAATAAACTAGATGAAAAAAATGGAAAATATAGGCATGGATATAATATCTTATGTACTATGCACAATGAGCCTATAACCTATAAATTAATTCATGCAATACATAACAATTACTTAAACAAATCCTCATCAATTGTTAAAAAAATCATGAAAAAAAAAATAGTGAGTTAAAAAGGTGATATAATCAGTCATTTTAGGGGTAAATGAGTATGAGAAATGACATTTGAAATTCAAATTTTATCATGAGTTCCCTAGGAATTGCACAATGCCACTCAAATAATCTATGTCTACATAAACACAAAAATATATCTAGCAAATGTAAATAATAAATAAACTATCACCTACAATAATCACTATGAATTCCAAGAGCATATTTTACTTCTATATGCACTCCAAGAGCTCAAGTGTGAATCATACTTCTTGCTACTCTACTCCAACTCCCTCACTTGTTGGATTCAGTAATTAAGCTTATCTACAACATGCCTATGTCGGAAAGGGATCCCTAAGATAAAATGCACCCAATATTGAGTTTTTGTAGTTCCATAGCCGATACACTTTGGTTATAGGTAAATTTGGGCACCATTCCCAAAGACCTAGTTAACTGGACATCATCCCCAGAACCAATGACTAGGGTCTATAATCCCCTATCATTTCAGTTGCTACATGCCCTAAGACAACGAACAAGAACAAATCATCTATGACTTCCATTTGCAAGGTTTCCAAGATTTGAATTTTATATTATAACACATATGAGCTCACCAACACAATCTCTCAAGGGGCTAAGTGCATTGCATATGCAGGTACCTCCATTCAAAGGTGCTCTGCAAAGCACTTCCTGAAACTCAAGGGTGCTTTGGTCATTTGGGAGTGAAATTATCATTGTTCCAGAATCTCCACTTGGCCAGTGCCTTCTATAAGAGTGCATATGTGTCAAACTTCGAATCCATGTGTCCATTTGATACCTCTAAGACTGGGAACATGTATTGCCTATTATTAGAAAGTCATTGATTGTAAAACTACCTGTTATGCGGAATTATGGGTTACAGATAAAACATTCTTCCCTAGATGTAGTGCTCATCTAGAACAATAGATTAAAGAGTTTGAAACTACTTTTCCTAACTGTAAATAGACACACAGAATAGATCAAAGAACTTACTTGGAGTCCAAGTGCTTCCTATTCTCCTTCTGTCGCTTTTGCTGTAGCTTCAAATCTGAGCTAGATCGCCAAAATATTTCCTGCAAAGATGAGCACTAAACAACAAAAGATAGCAATAATACAGATGTCTATTCAAGTTATTTAGTTAAATCAATGAAACATAAACCATATACATCAAATAATAATTCATAATATGAAATACATAAGCTTATACAGATACATATGTGGAAAAGTAAGCAGCAATATTGATTAATGGGCAGAAGGGGAGGTTATAACCCAGTGATTGATTTAGTGTCACCATCTCCAGTAGCATCCCAACCTGTAATATTCATAATTAGTCCAAGCTAATAGGAATATTTCATTCTAATTTTAATTTTATTTATTGATGAATAAAATTTAGAGGACATGAAAAACTCCTAAAACATAAAAATAAATCAATGCCCAATGTGAACAGAGACAAATCAGGGCTTTCTCAATAAAAGCCACTTGTGTGTGAAAAGGATTGAGCTATTTGACTGGGTCAACAGGACCAAATCACCAAGCAGACCAGATAAATTGAACCACTTTGAAGACCTAGTGCAATTCTAAAAGGAGGATCCCATGTGAAAGGGGTTAATTCATTTGAGGTGGTTTAGGGTTTTTAACATCCTCATCTTATAAAAGGAAGGAGAAGGCTCAAGGAAAAGGTTGTTGATGATCATTTGATTTTGATATTGCTTGAGCAACTCAAACTCTCTTGGTTGTTTAGCTAGAGAGAGAGGGATTTCCTGTTTAGGAATTCCTCTTCTTCCTTGAGGGTCTCTTGGAGGAGATTGTGCTGCATTGATCCACTATCTAGCATTTTGGCCAAGCTTCACCTCCCTTGAAAGTGTAAATCCTGATTAGGGCTTCGCTATTTAGAGAGCTACAGCAAGTGGATTCAGATCTATTCAGATCTAAAGAGTTCTAGTGCATTCTTTTAGTGGCGAAGTCATCTAAACCATTGGCAGGAGTGCAATAGCTACTTAGAGCTTCAGATTTCCATATTGGCATGAGGAAAAAGTGTATTTTACTTCATATGTGTAGTTAGCTTCAGAGACTGCGCCCTTTTTGTAGGCAGAGTTGTAGTGTGGGTTTTGCATCAGTTTGGAGGAGAGATCTCTAATGAAAGGGCTCCTTTCCTTCACTGAGGTGATCCGTGGATTGGCCAAAAAATCCATGTAATATTTCAGATCTAATCTGTTTTGCATCATATTCTTCAGAATTTTTTGAAGATTACTGCAGATCTATGGTGTAGATCTCAGATCTATTCATTGTTATTCATCTTTGCTGAGATCCCCAAGGGGAATGTACTAAAAATCTCTTTTTGAATATAGATCCCATTCTGATCTGTGATTTTATATTCAAATCTGTTGTAGATCTAAAGTATAATGAAATACTTCTTCAGCCACCTGTAAATTACGTTTTTCAACTCTTCTGTCTCATTGCATGGTTGCAGCACCTCATTTGGAGGCCTTTCTTTGTGTAAATATTTGTTTTTCCTAATGTAAACCATCTGATTCATATTCTAAGTTTCCATACTAATTTTCCAGCATTATTTCAGTTAAAACCCTAAGAAATTACGCTTTTCATGCTTTAGCCATTTTCTGCATACTCAAAGCCATGGGAAATTAGGGTTTTTAAGCCTAGTTTGGGAAGGAAAAACTATTTAACTTAGCTATAATGATTTTTTTGAGCTGAAATTCAGTGCATAGGTCCCTCATAACCTAATATGAAAAAAAATCCTTCCATTTCCCTTAATTTTATTTATATTTCTGAATACACGCATTTTAGGGCCAAAATCATCACTTTTCCCCACCTTTTGGTCAATAAAATGTTGTATAAGGTTGCTGCTGCATATTCAACTGAAGGATAAGTGTTTTTACATCTGTATCAGACATATTTCTGTAGCTCCACATTGGTAATAAGTAATATTATTCCCAATTTGTAGCTATTCGTGAAAAAGGGATATTACACAACCTCATCACAATGCACATCTCTCTAGTAGCATGTTACTCAAATCAATCCTTAATTGAAATTCCACTAGAATTTCTCTACTCAAAATCTTCCTCCTCAAGCACTAGGATATGTTCTCAATTTAAAGATGAGTTGAAGGTAGTTTTACAATCATTGAATTTCTAATAATAGGAAACACATGTTCCCAATCTTAGAGATGTCAAATGGACACATGGATTCGAAGTTTGACACATGTGAAATCTTCTAGAAGGCACTAGCCAAGTGGAGATTCTGGAACAATGAGATTTTCGCTCCCAATGTGACCATTGCACCTATGAGTGTCAGGAAGTGCTTTGCGAAGCACCCTTGAGTGGGGTTACTTGCATATGCAACACACTTAGTCCCTTGAGAGGCAGCATTGGTGAGCTCTCATATGATATAATATAAACTTGAAATCTTGGAAACCTTTGCAGTGAAATTCATGGATGATTTGTCTTGTTCTTTGTCTTAGGGCATGTAACAACTGAAATGATAGGGGATGATAGACCCTATTCATTATTTTTGGAGATGATGTCTAGTTAACCAGGTCATTGGGAATGGTGCCCAAATTTACCTATAACAATTTACCCCTAAAGCATGAAGTGAGAATAATAATAAAAATATTTTGATTGAGATTCTTTACACTGTGATGGGCTGGAGATGAAGTGGAGTGACGACCTGCATCAGTCTTATAATACATTACATCATGATATATCCTCTTGATCATGAATTTTTGAGGGAAGGCATTCCCATGCTCAACACATAAAAAATATAATAAAATGTACATAGTGCAGAAAGTCATCTACATTGGAATGCTGCCCAATACAGACATGCATAGAAATATAGGCCCATGTTCGGATGACGATCTGTATGTAAGGTCACCGTATAGATGATGCGTACAACAATCCTGAAATTGCAGCCCAGATGGATAAAACTAGCTCCGCGGTCTTATTATCTCGTTCACTCGATCATTCAGGTACAAGTCTAGCCATGCGAATATATGATTTGTAGTCGAACATGGTAAGACATTGTTTGATTACCAGCCAATGATGTGAGTTGTTAACAAACGCGAGAGAACCACCATTAATGTCAATGGCCCTCAAGGTATTGCAGTACGTTTCGTAAGGCGTGAATAGATGATTTGATGTAGAATGCCAAACAAAATATTTCGATCAAAAGTCCAGAAGTGAGGATCTTGTCGATGCTGTAACAAGCCTCATGGTACTGGAATATGATGTTTCTAAGTGAAATTATTAGATAATGATTTTTCATCGAAAGGAAGTCACCTTATTGCAAAACAGGAGTTCCTGAATTCGGAGATAAAGGTATGACTTGATATAGCAATTTTCAGGGATGATTGTCATGAGAATGAAGGTTTATGAGTATTGCAGAAGGATGAGTATTCACTGGATGAATTCTCTTGAACATATCGGTGACACTGAGATGAGTTGGCAGCATTGACCCAAACCGGAAGTGAAGGTATGATGAACCATAGGTATGAATGAATAGTCAAGAAGATTACCTAACCCAAAAAATCACGGTGATGGAGTGAAGTGTCATGTTCAAGAGTGACCTGCTACCGTAAAAAGTTCTGCTCACTTTCCAAAATTTTCCCCGGTCATTTGTCGACCAGTACCTCTTTGTTTTTTAACAAGCTTGAGGAGGATAACATAAGCTTGATCTATAATTCAACCCTTTGGGCGAATAATGTACCACTATTTAATAATTTAACAAGTCTAGTGATGAATGAAACTCGATTCTTGCCATGATCAACAAGTCCGTCTCTATTTTATGTTTTAACGAGCCTAACAACAGTGACAGCCCGGTCCTTTTTCATATTTAGAGAGTTTGAAAAAGAGGACGAAATAAAACTCCATAAGTAATTTTTCGTAAAGTTTTCGCTAAGATCCGAAAAAGTGTAAAATAATATCTGAGAGAACCTCTTTAGTCATGTTCGACCAAGGTACTCCTTTTTCGTAAATAATATATCTCAGTTCAGAAAAGGGTTAAACTTGTATTGAGTAGATATCAATTCATTTACTTTTACTAGCTCGAAAAGACAAGTGCTCAACAATATTTCACTTTATTGGAGTCTGAAAAGAGTTGAAAGAAGACTCTAGGGGTTCCTTTTTCACTATTATCGAAGCTCAAAAAAGAGATAAAAGTGCGGTTCAAATCCTTTTTCATTTTTAACAAAGCTCGAAAAATAAGGAGAAAAAGTATGCTTTGTGGTCAAATCATTCTTGAAATAAATCTGCACAAATAATTTGTTCATCAGTTGTAAGACCTGTTCAGAACAACATCAAATGGATTAAAAATACCTATTTCATGATAAAAACATAATAAAACCATAGTCATAGAAATAAATATGATTTTCAAACAATTAAATGACAATTAAAAAGAGTTTTACTATTCATTTTTACCATCCCATAGTTACCATTTGCATTTTGGAGCTCTGAACCTGATTTTCCCCCCGAAATTCAGCTGCTGATTGCGATCGTTTCTGTGGATGGATTTCATTGCCGTTTGATCCAGGTTAGTGCCATGAACCCTCTCTTTCCTTCAGTAATAATTTCATTTCCTTTCACTGTAAATTTTTAGGGTTTTGGGGTCCTTAGGGTAAATTATGCTCCCAAAGAGGGCAACGCATCCTTGGACATCGAAAGGTGCGTTGCATAGCAGCTAAAATGAAGGCTAGCTACATATAGAATGCATTGTCTCTTGTCCAGGGTTGCATTGGGCGCAATTTTCATTTTTTATTTTTGCATCATGCCCAAAATTTTCCCAATTTTTTGCATTGAATGGAATCTAATTTTTCTTATGGTTATATTTCAGGTTTTCATTGGATTACAATCATGATTATATGGAGGGAAAGAGAACATGAAGAACAGGATATGATTTCCCTAAATGATCCGAGCACAGTAAGAGCCTTAAGAGATTGTGGACTATTAAAGTACTTCCAGTTGTCAGGAATGAGGCAAAAAATATAACTCTTAGAGTTCTTAGTTTGAGCATGGGATCCATCTATCGAGGCATTTCATATTAAGAACCAAGTGGTTCCAATAACAGTAGAGGATGTATACTTTCTCACAGGTTTGTCAAGGAGAGGCTTGCCTATTTCACTCTCAGGGTCTATTCTTGGAGGAGAGACTGTGAGATATTATGTTTTTCAACATCGTTATCCAGGGGTAGAGCCAAGAAAATATGGAAAGACAAACATCCAGAATGTTAGAGATTTTCCTTTGAGGACCATCCTTTTCACAATCGCAAAACTTGTTGGCACCATTACACTACATGTAGCGAATAGATCATATATGCAGTATGCGCTAGAGTGTATGGAGCTAACAATTTTCAACTGGTCTAAAGCTATACTTTCTCATATAAAAGAAAAATTAAACAAAGAAAAGGGAGGAAGGAAGAATAACTTCAGTTATGGTTCGATCCTCATATCATTTTCCTTAGAACGAATTCCACTGATGCAGCCACAGCATGTGATACTGGATGTGTCTAATCCTAGAGATCCGAGGATGCAGAGATGGGTAGAACTAATGGGTAGGAATGCAGGCCAATCGACCATTGTGTTCTCGACTGCATTCTTTGCCTGGTTTAGGTGACATATTATCGCCATCGATGAGTATGCATATGTAGACATTTATTTCCGAGGAGATCTAGATTTAGCTTTACCAGAAGGTGCTTAGTGTGGTGCAATAGGTAAGAATGTTTTGACCATGTTTTTTATTTTTCTAAGGTTTATACAATGATTTTGTATTTTTATGTTTTCCCAAGACTAAACTAAATTTTTGATGTAATGCAGATGTTGGTCGAGTTCAACTAGTGGAGGAACCAGAGTGTGTAGCAGATGAGCCAGCATAGAGGGTTGTCGGGAGAGCAGTCCTTCAGGATCTTGATATGGCTGAGAATCTGACTAAGCTTCGGAAGCACATAGAGGGGTTTACCTTCGGGATTCCGGATTGCCGAATCGAATAGTTACCCATGCGACTGCAGTGCCACACTATAGGTATTCCTAACCGTTGGATGCGGTTACTGTGTAGGATAGCTAGATGAGCACCACTAGTTTAATTTTGACATTTTGCATACATTTTGAGGTCAGATGACCAATGTGTCTTGGGCACAATTTTTTGTAAAAAAACTATAACTATCTATCTATTTGATTTCAGCGTTTTCCTATGTTTATTGTGCAATCCTATTCAATGATGTGAATGTTTTCTTTACATGTGTTGCAAATGTCTGTCTAAAACTTGATTAGCCAAAGAATCAGTTAATGTGTTCAAATTTCTGGAAATGTATTGAATAAAATCAAAGTGTCTTTCCAAAATTCGAACTTTTAGGAACAAACAATGCAATGTTGTATTTCTAACAGTATAAAAGCTAGTAAGTTGTAATACCACAAGTTGTGAGTCTAACCTTATGATTATGCGGTTAATACCAAATGAAATGGCATTAGAGATAATTTTGATCAACGTGTTATACTCAGCAATATTTTTCATTGATCTACTGATACAAATCCCTTGAAAACTCACTAACTCATCATTCGGATTGAAAATGGCCCACGCTACAGAGGATAGATTCTGCGTACTACGACTAGCACAATTAGCATATCCAACAAATGGTTCCGAAGATTTAGACATTTTTGATGAAATGTAACGCGGATTACTAACGTCAAGAAAACTCTAAAAAACAAACTAAGATAGTGAATGCAAATCAACAACATATATATACAATATAATACAAAATATTACTACGCTCATGATTAAGCATTGTAATGCTTGAAACACAACCCATTTCTGGGTTGCACCAATGTAATTCCATCGTAATCAACCAACTCATAGGAACCCTTAGCAAGAACTCTTTTGACAATATAGGGGCCATGCCATAATGGCTCAAATTTACCTGTACCTATTACATAAAATTCTTGATCATAAAGAAGGACCAATTCACCCTCTTAGAAAATGCAAGGCTGGACATTTTTGTCGTATTGTGCCTTTATACATCTCTTATGCGCTTTGTTGGCCAATTGGGCTTCATGACGCTTCTTCTTTTGAGGTGTCAGGTAACAAGTCGATCGCGAGTTTTAATGACGATATTTCACATTGGATAGGCAAGATAGCTTCCAGACCATACACCAATTGAAAAGGAATAAATCCAGTAGCGTTTCTCACTGAGGTTCGATATGCCCACAAGGCAGAGTACAGGATCAAATGCCAGTTTATTTTACGAACTCCTATCATTTGCTCAAGCATACGTTTAAGAATCTTGTTGATATCTTCAACTTGTCAATTTTATTGTGGATAATAAGGAGTAGAATTATCATGTGAAAATCCTAACTAGGCAGTCAATTCAGCCATCATGTGGTTGTGAAAATGATTCCCATGATCTGTAACTATAGCCTGTGGGACCCCAAACTGTGCAATAACATGATTAAATAAAAACAATGCAGTTGTTTGTCCTGTGTTGTTGAATGTAGGCATCGATTCGACACATTTGGTAAAGTAGTCTACTACCACAATTATATAACCATGCCCCCCAGAGGAATAAGGGTTACAGGTCATGAAATTAATACCCCATTTCGAAAATGGTCCCATAGAGACAACAGGATGCATTGGCGCTGGAGGTTTGCCGATTTTACAATAAAAAATATGGCACACATGACAACTTCTGACCGCAAGAATGCAGTCGCGAAATATGGTATGCCAAAAGTAATAGACGTGGAGTATCTTTTGCGCAGTAGCATATCTAGACAAATGTCCACCACATGCCCCAACATGACAATCATTTAAGACCTTTTCAGCCTCCTCATGAGTGAGGAACCTTCTTAAAATAGTATCGACACCATGACGATAAAGTGTATCGCTGACGATCAGATAATCTTTGGCTTGGTATCGAATACGTCGCTGTTCAAAGCAAGAGGTATCAGGCCGAAAATTTTGAGTTTGGAGATAAATGATGAAATATCCATACCAAGGATCAAATGATCCGATCAGAAACAGAGACTCATCAGGAATTAATGGTTCTGACGTAGTAGTAGTACTATCAGAGGGAAGGTCACAGAGAAGCTCAGCCAAAGCTAAAGACTTCTTTGACTTGGATTTGATGAATTCCAAATCAAATTCCTGCAACATGATAATCCATTCTGAATATTTTCCCCCCAGTAATTGATGTGATAAGATATAAGTCATGGGGTTTCAATCCGAAATGATAATGGTTTTTCAGAATAGGATATAGTGGCGAAATCTTTGGACAACTTGAATAGCGGCCAAGGCAAGATTTTCTACGTATGAATATTTCACTTCCGTATCATTTATATTGCGACTCAAAGAATAAATTGGATATTGTTCTATTCCATCTTCTACTTGGACCAATACCATAGCAATGGTTGTTTCAACTGCGGAGATATATAGGAAATAATCATTCTGATAATTAGGGGGATACATTAATGAAGCCTAGACAAGAGTATCCTTAACAACATCAAAAGAAGCTTGTGAAACTTGGTCCCAATGGAAGGGAACACCCTTTTTAAAAACTCGAGTAAATCCTTTAGCCATTTCGGCGTATTTGGGTATGAACCTCCTTAGGAAATTAGCCTTTCCTTAAAGTTTTTGTATTTGAAGTAAATTCGATGGTGCAGGAAAATCAAGAATGGCCTGAACCTTCAATGGGTCTATTCAAATTCCTTCTTTTGAGACTACGAATCCAAACCAATGACCAGAACCAACATAAAACACACATTTATGTGGATTGAGGCGTATTTTGTAGTGTCAACAGCGTAAGAAAATGGCTCTCAGGTGCATCAGGTGATCAGTCTAATTTCGTGAATGCGTTGGTAAATCGTCTAGATAAGGTTGAACAATGTGCTTGATGTCATTGAAAGCATAATCCATTTCTCTCTGAAAAGTTTCCCCAACATTATTTAAACCAAATGGTATTTTCCTATAAGAAAAAGTGCCCCAGGGAGAGATGAATGATGTCTTATGTTGATCCTTTGTGCGGATATTGATTTTATTGTAACCAGAAAATCCATCCATGAACGAAACGATTTCACATCTAGCACAATTGTCAATAATCTGGTCGATAAAGGGAGTAGGATAGGTGTCTTTTGGACAAGAAATGTTGACGTCCCGATAATCGACGCACACTCTGATGGTTCGTTGTTTTTTCATGACAAGAAAAATGTTGGAAACCCACTCAGTTAGCAAAACAGGGTAAATGAAACCAGCATGCAAAATTTTCTCAACTTTTTCTTTGATGGAAGCAGCCTTCTTTGGATGAACAGGATGAAGGCATTGATGCACCGGTTTAACATTAGGATACATATTAGTAGTGTGTTCAATGATACTAGTATCTATGCCTGACATTTCCTCGTAAGACTAAGCAAATACATCCTGGAATTCATGAAATAGAGAGTGATATGATTCGATTTCTGATGGAGAACAAGGTACACCAACATGAATTTTTTCTACAATTCCAGGTCTAGTCGAAATATCGATAGAAATGGTTTCTTGAATATTTGACAGATTTTGCTCCGAATCGATTGCATTAGTTGGTAAAGAATTCGAAAAGAAATTTTTGATTGATGAGTGATATAGTTCATTAAGATTATTTTCTTCATAATCAGGGAGATGGGAATGATGATGATAATCTTCCCATGGTTCTCCTTCTGACATCATGACTTCTAAAATATTCTCATCTGTCAAGAAAGTTGAGGAAAAAGGATCAGAAGGAGTACCAAAATCTAAGGAATGATCAACCCAAACAACCGGCAACACTGATTTCGGATTCGACGCCCAAGCTAGATAGATTGATTGCTATGCTAGCTCAGTAGGGTTGGCTAGCAAAAACTCATCCAATGTAACAATTTCAAAATCACCCGTACTCTTCCTTAAGCCAGATGGAGTGGAAGAGATCATGTAGCAGGTCTTGATACTTGCAATTTCTGTCGACGTCGTAGGCGGCGGTAATCCAAAGGTTCCCATGAGAGTTGAATCCTTTAAAAGTCCTACACCAATGTTCTGAAGTGCTAGTTGGGGTGTGTGAACAAACGGAACACTTCCAGTTACCTAGGAAGCAGAGGCAAAGAAGGATAGTTGATTGATGACTGTGTTAGTACTTTTATATGGAAAGGAAATCATTCTAAAATATGTAGAAACAATTGCAGTCATAGCATATACCCATGGCCTTCCAAGTAGAATATTATAGTCAAGTTTTCTATCAACAACCTTGACATCAACATTCACTTTTTTTACCTCTAGTTCAACATGCAGGTTATTAATAATACCACAAGGTTTATATATACATCCATCGAAATCCTTCAACATCGTTGATGATTGAGATAAGTGTGGCAAACCAAGTGACTTTCAAAAATTTAGAGACATATTACATGTAGATGCTCCCTCATCAATAATATTATGATGAACAAGGTGATTGATAACATTTACTTGTATGGAGAATGAAAATTCTGTTGGTAGTTGTGGCACATAGCCCATATGATTAAAGACGACAAGATTAGAATCAGTCGGATCAATTCCACCAATAGCCGACAATAAAGCCTGTTTTTGGGAGGGACAATTTTGTAATACCTCAAGAGCAGACATAGCTGAAGGGGGTTGAGCCAAGTCTTCAACTATCTTATAATTTTGTGCAGCTCTTGCTCGAGGATTATATGTTGATTTATGAATGACTCCCTTTGGTGGCTTAATTGTCAATTCAGGAATAGCAGTAGGCGGTACTGATTCCGTAGAAGGATTCGTAGTTGAGGTGGTAGGTTGATCAGTGGCCTGACTACCATAATATTTATTGCTTGTTGACACCAAAATATCTGTTGAAGGTTTTGTGACAGATAACATAAGCACTTGGGAACTAGAAGTTGGATCCGTAGCTCCCAAATTTGTGTATGGATTCAGAAATGGATTTGTCAACACAGCTGACGCATGAGAAGTCTTAATGATTTTGGATACTTCAGAGCGGTGAGGACATTCCCAAAAAAAGTGTTCCTCATTACAGATTATGCATGGATAACGAGGTTTCCTAGGTCCATACAATTGATCAAATGATATTTCCTGCGGATTAGAAGTTTTGTTTTTCTTAGATTTCCCCTTTTTCTTACTTCTATATTGATTGTTACTTTTTCCCTTGTCAAATGACACGACATTAATTTCAGAAGAAGGTGTAGGATCAGATGCAGTAGTATGATGTGTGTTTGTAGTACCAATCAAACCGTCTTTGGCATGAGAGTCCTTTAATTGAGGAGGAACAATAAAATTAGATCTCGGCGCGTTAGAAATTTTTTCATAGAGCATGCCAGACTGAGTATAAATCAAGTCTAAATATTGGGCACGAGCAATAACTCACTCTTCTATGATGACGCCACCCTTAGCCACATCCTCAGTTATAGATGGTAACAGGGACTTAATGAACCACTCAACAAGAAGCAGATCAGGAACAAATGTCTTAACCATTCTACGACAACGACACCACTCATGAATATGATCAGAAATGTGAGTAGCATTGGTCTGTTTGAAATTGGTCAAGATTTTTGTTCCAATTTCATATCGTATGGGTAACTGGAAGTGAGTCAGAAAGACAATAGCTATGGCAGTGAAATTATCAAAAGAAGCTCTAGGTAATTCAATGTACCATTTTGTAATCAGACCAGTGAGCATATGCTGGAAAAGACGTAGTCGAACAGAATCATCATTCAGGGATTTTGATGAACACCACAAATGAGAAGTCTTGACATGAGTCGATGGGTCTTCCCCAGGGTTTCCATTGAACTTAGGAATATCGGAGGGTAATTTGTGAGGTATCACCATCCAGCAAGGAGCATAGTTGATTGGATCATTGGTTAGTCGATTTAAATCTGGTAATTCTAAAGTTGCTACAAAGGGCAACTATATAATAAGGGCTGGTTGAGCATAGCCAGGGTATGATGGAATTTCTTGAGCAACAGGCCTTTTAGCACCAACATAAGGAATCTGCTGCCGGTAACCCAGATAGGGGTTTTTTTGAAAAGTAAACGCTTAAGGATTTTGTTGACCAAAACTTGGATATGATACTTGTTGAAATGAAGGTTGAGGCATTTGCACCTGAGGCTTCCAAGGGGTCTGTCCACCAATGTTATAACCCAAATTAGGATAACTTGGATTTGTTTGAGGATATGTATAACTTGGTTGTGGCTGTGACATCCCATAAAATGGTAAACCAGCTTGTGAATAAATGATTCCAGGTACATGTTTTTGTTGTAAATTAACTGAAGGATTTAGACTCTGTGGACCCAAGACTTGAGGGTATTGAGTTGAAGGACCCACCTGAAAAGGTTGTTGTACAACATTTTGATTCTGTAACAAGGGTAAATATGTATTAAAAAGTGGAAATGATGTGGGTGTGACAGGTTGAACTGGTTGATACGAGTGTAAACCATTTGTGGTTGGATAGTCAGAGTGGGTTGCCATTGAAAAAAAATCATTTCGACATTAGGTTGACCAAAAAGTGGCAGAGTACTGTCATAATGGGTGACCAAAGGTTGCCCCCCAACATGAGGAGGATAATAAGTCAGAAAATATTGCTCTCCAAATGTAGGGAGTCTAGTTGATATGGTACTGGATGGAATAGACCCAGAAGGACCAACTTGATATTTCCCTGATGATGTGTATACAGAATCAAGCCGTTCAATACTCACTATAGGTTTACCAGTTAGAATATCGGATGATGACATTGGTGAAGTCCATGGTTTTGAAAATGCACCAGAGAAAATTCTAGATAAATATTTATAGCCTGATGGGACCATAGGGCCACAATGAAAATATGAATCTAGTGAAGTTGTAAACATAGACAGTGTAGCGAGGGCAGGTACTGACATAATTGGAACATATGGCCCAACCAAAGATGTTGGTTCAGGCATGGTTACTTGATCAAATGTATACCCTTTTGGATCGACATGATTTTGAATAAGAACAGGATCAACAAAAGCAGAGGGTGGTGATTGAGGAAAAGACTCATACAGGTAAAGATCCTCCTCAAAATGGGTTGGAGTTAAAGGTGTCTCATCTTATGGGATTTCTTCAATCGAAATTAAACCAGGTAGAAGTATTTCGCCGTCAGGCCCAAAGTATATTTCAGGAGGTTGACTGTGTGATATGGGAGACTCAATGGCTACAGAAAATTGTGGGATGACCAATGCAGGAACAACTTCCGGTTGTTCGACTTCGGGATTCAAATGTTCTAGCAAAAAGGAGACAGGATCTAGATCAATTTTTGGTTGAACAATGTCGAGTCCAGGAGGTATGGTCTCACTGATTGGATGGTTCGTGACCACCGGTGGCTGTGAGGACTCTATTTCGACGACAGTAGACAAACCGGGATGTGTAGAAAAAAATTGTGCCAACTCTGGTATATGGTAAGATGATGTTTCACCAGAGGTACTAATAGTACTTGATTCGGTAGAGTGTTGTCACCTGCACCGACCAGGAGTAAATTCTGGTGGTAAAGGTGGTTTCAATGATAATCTACGTGAACGACGAGGGAAATGATTTTGTTCTTCCATGATTACTGATTTATTTTAACCAAAAAAAATAAACAAAATAAAAGGTTAATTCTAGGAAAAAGGTTTACCAAGAAACTGTGAATTACAGAATACCTCCTAGCGAACCAAGAAGTACGGGTAGAGAATTTCCTTGAATGTTGTGTTTGGTGTATCAAAATTTACAAGGCAGCCGATTCGGTTCACTATGGATGGATAGCAACCTAAAGTTGTCCTCCCAAATATACCCGAAGGTACGTGGAGGCCCAAGTCCGTATTAGCACTGTCTAATGTGAAACCACACAGTGAGAGCACCCCTTTATACTTTTCATACTGTAACACCGACCGATATACCCGAAAGTAAGTGGATGAGCTATGATATACTTACGTACATGGAATGAGGTATCACACTCAAAATGTATCGCAGACAATTAATGACAACTGCTATGTTTTTTGACACCGGAACACGTCTCTAGCCTAGACCTTCTAAATGTTATCGTTATGGTTCCAATGCTTTGTTAGGTAAATTGAGATAAATTTTAAGTTGATCTTGTTTATCAATATTTCTTTCAATGTTCACCGCGATGATGTATTGGAAATTCCTAAAATGCAAACTAAAATGATAAGAAATTTTTCACTTTTAGTTTTTCAATGAAAATCCTAGCTACTAGAGGGAAAGAGAAATCAATTTGAGAGCAAATAATCAAAGAGCACAAACTAAAATGTAGTTTTCCTAATTGTTCCTTTTACAAAACACACAATCCACTACATGAAAATGTAGGTTTTTCTTTTCAGTCCCTTTAATGTAATGAATGTAGAAAAGGAAACTAAATGCATCAAATCAATAAAAACAAATACCTTTTTCTTTTTAGAAATGAAGAATTTAAACAACAATTTATCTTTTGAAGGAAAAATGAGGAATTTAACAACAATTTTTCCTATCAGGAAACGAAGAATTTAACGACAAATTCCTTTTTCAAAAGAAATTGGATCTAATGCAGGAATGAAAATACTTTGAAATTAATTCATCAATGATAAATAAAAACGATTTAAATAAACATTGAACAAACTTTTATTTCAAAGGAGGAAGGAGTAGGTAAGGTCCCTGGTCAATCTGAGGTATCAGGCTCTTTAAAACACAACACACAACAAAATGAAAAAAATGCAATGAAAAACTCAATGGAATTTGGCTGATTCTAGGGGGCAACACAGTCTTTAAGGGGAGACAGTGTGTTGCAATGCATCCCTGGAAGGGAGACAGTGCTATGCAAAGCATTGTGTCATGTTCAACGGTGCGTTGATCGCAGTCATAGAATGAAAACTCAACTCTTTAACACACTTCTAATGAAAATTTTGATTTCAAAAAGCATAATGTTTCTGAGTAAATGCTACTGGGTGAATAAAAATAGAAAATTAGAGGAAAATACACTAATGATGAAGGGTGAACTCCCTAGTAGAGTCTCCAACTTGTTATGCGGAATTATGGATTACGGATAAAACATTCTTCCCTAGATGTAGTGCTCATCTAGAACAATAGATTAAATACTTTGCAACTACTTTTCCTAACTGTAAATAGACACACAGAAAGATCAAAGAACTTACTTGGAGTCCAAGTGCTTCCTATTCTCCTTCTGTCGCTTTTGTTGTAGCTTCAAACCTGAGCTAGATCACCAAAATATTTCATGCAAAGATGAACACTAAACAACAAAAGATAGCAATAATACAGATGTATATTCAATTTATTTAGTTAAATAAATGAAACATAAACCATATACATCATATAAGAATTCATAATATGAAAGACATAAGTTTATATAGATACATATGTGGGAAAGTAAGCAACAATATTTATTAATGGATAGAAGGGGAGGTTACAACCCAGTGATTTATTTAGTGTCACCATCTCCAGTAGCATCCTAGCCTCATCACAATGCACATCTCTCCAGCAGCATGTCACTCAAATCAATTCCTCAATTGAAATTCCACTAGCATTTCTCTACTCAAATTCTTCATCCTCAAGCACTAGGATCTGTGCTCAATTTATAGATGAGCTAAAGGTAGTTTTACAATCAATGACTTTCTAATAATATGCAAGACATGTTCCCAATATTAGAGATGTAAAATGGACACATGGATTCGAATTTTGACACATGTGAACTCTTCTAGAAGGCACTGTCCAAGTGGAGATTTCGGAACAATGATAATTTTGCTCCCAATGTTACCAATGCACCTATGAGTGTCGAGAAGTGCTTTGAAAAGAACCCTTGAGTGGGGTTACCTACATATGCAACACACTTAGTCCCTTGAGAGGCAACGTTGGTGAGCTCTCATATGATATAATATAAAATTCAAATCTTGGAAATCTTTGCAATGAAAGTCATGGATGATTTTTCTTGTTCTTTGTCTTAGGGCATGTAACAACTAAAATGATAGGGGATGATAGAACATATTCATTGGTTTTGGATATGATGTCTAGTTAACCAGGTCATTGGGAATGGTGCCCAAATTGACCTATAACACTACCTTTAGCTCCTCCATAAATTGAGCACAGATCCTAGTGCTTGGTAAGAAAGAATTGGAGTAGAGAATGCTGGTGGAATTTCAATTGAGGAGTTGATTTGTGTAACATGCTGCTGGAGAGATGTGAATTGTGATGAGGCTGGGATGCTACTAGAGATGGTGACATCAAATAAATCACTAGGTTGTAACCTCCCCTTCTATCCATTAATAAATATTGTTGCTTACTTTCCCACATATGTATCTGTATAAGATTCTATCTTTCATGTTATGAATTCTTATCTAATGTATATGGTTTATGTTTCATTGATTTAACTAAATAACTTGAATAGACATATGTATTATTGCTATCTTTTGTTGTTTAGTGTTCATTCTTGTAGGAAATATTTTGGTGATCTAGCTCGGATTTGAAGCTACAACAAGATCGACAAAAGGATAATTGGAAGCGCTTGGACTCCAAGTAAGTTTCTTGATCTGTTATGTGTGTCTACTTACTGTTAGGAAAAGTAGTTGAAAATTCTTTAACCTGTTGTTCTAGATGAGCACCACATCTATGGAAGAAAGTTTTATCTGTAATCCATAATTTCGCATAACAAATTGGAAACTCCACTGGGGAGTTTACCCTTCATCCTTGGTGTATTTGCCTCTGTTTTTCTTTGTTTATTCACCCAGTAGCATTTACTCAAAAATATTAGGCTTTTTGAAATCAAAATTTGCATTAGAAGTGTGTTAAACAATTGAGTTTTTGTTCTCTGCTTCGCTCAACGCATTGTTGAACAGGACACAGTGCTTTGCATAACACTGTCTCCCTTCCAGGGGTGCGTTGCAATGCACTGTCTCCCCTTAGAGACTACGCTACCCCATAAAATCAACCAAATTCCATTGATTTTTCATTTCATTTTCTTTCAGTTTGTTGTTTGTTGTGTTTTAAAGAGCTTAATGCCTCATATTGACCAGTAACTTTATCTACTTCTTCCTCCTTTGAAAGAAAAGTTTGTTCAATGTTTATTTAAAGTGTTTTTCTTTATCATTGATGAATTAATTTCAAAGTATTTTCATTTCTGAATTAGATCCATTTGCTTTTGAAAAGGAAATTGTTGTTAAATTCTTCGTTTCCTGTAGGAGAAACTGTAGTTCTATTCTTCATTTTTCCTATTAAAGAGAAATTGTTGTTCTATTCCTCATTTCTCAAAGTAAAAGGCAATTGATTTTATTGATTTGATGCACTTATCTTCCTTTTCTGTAAAGGGACTGAAAAGAAAAACCTTCATTTGCATGTAGTGGATTGTGTGTTTTGCATAGGAAAAAATAGGAAAGCTCCACTTTAGTTTGTGCTTTTTGATTGTTTGCTCTCAAATTGATTGCTCTTTCCCTCTAGTAGCTAGGATTTTCATTGAAAAACTAAAAGTGAAATATTGCTTGTCATTTTAGTTTACATTTTAGGAATTTCCAATACATCATCGTGGTGAACCTTCAAAGGAAAATTGATAAACAAGATCAACTTAAAATTTATCTCAATTTACCTAACAAAGCATTGGAACCATAACGATAAAATTTAGAAGGTCTAAGCTAGAGACGTGTTCCGGCGTCGTAAAACATAGCAGTTGTCATTAATTTTCTGTGATACATTCTGAGTGTGATACCTCACTCCACTTACGTAAGTATATTGTAGCTCGTCCACGTACTTTCGGGTATATCAAGAGGTGTTACGGTACAAAAAATATAAAGGGGTGCTCTCACTGTGCGGTTTCACATTAGACAATGCTAATACAGACTTGGGCCTCCACGTACCTTTGGGTATATTTGGGAGGAAAAAATTAGGTTGCTATCTATCCATAGTGAACTGAGTTGGCTGCCTTGTAAATTGTGATACACCGAACACAACATTCGAGGAGATTTCCTGCCCGTACTTCTTGGTTTGCCAAGAGGTATTCTGCAGTTCACAGTTTCTTGGTAAACCTTTTGCCTAGAATTACCCTTTTATTTTGTTTATTTGTTTTTGGTTAAACTAAATCAGTAATCGTGGAAGAACAAAATCTTTTCCCCTGTCTTTTGCGTAGATTAGCATTGAAAACACCTTTACCACTAGAAGTTACTTCTGTGCGGCGAAGGCGACATCGCTTTATCGAAACCAGTACCATCAATACCTCTGGTGAAGCATCATCTTCCCATATACCAGGGTCAACACAAGTTGTTTCTACAAATCCCGGTTTGTCTACTGTTGTCGAGACAGAGTCCTCACAGCTACCCGTGGTCACGATCCATCCAATTTGTGAGACCATACCTCCCGAATCCAACATTGTTCAACTGGAAGTTGATCCGAATCCCATTTTTATTTAGGGGGCAGCTGTTATTGGTCAAATTGGACATCATCTCCAGGACCAATGAAATAGGGTCTATCATCCCCTTATATTTCAGTTTCTATATTCCCTAAGTGGAGAAAATCTTGATCTCGAAGTTGAACAACCAGAAGTTGTTCTTGCATTGGTCACTCCACAATCTATTGTAGCCATTTAGTCTCCCATATTGCGTAGTCAAGCACCTGAAATATACTTTGGGCCAGACAGCGAAGTTCTTCCACCTAGTTTGATTTCGATTGAAGAAATATCACAAGACGAGACACCTTTAACTCCAACTCATTTTCAGTAGGAGCTTTACCTGTACGAGTCTTGTTCTCAATCATCTTACTCTACTTTTGTTGATGCTTTTTTTACTTCGAGTTCCCATAGGTTATATAGGGTATACACTGGATCATTTGACCATGGCTAAGATAATATCCTAGACTGAACCATCTATTTCAGCTATGACAAAATTTACTGTTGCTCCATCTTCAATGTTTTTTCCATTGAGTTCACCCATATCATCATCTGGAATCCTATCTGGTTCCTCCCTTATGAGTATTGAATAGATTGATCCTTTATACACATCTTCAGTGCAATATCAAGCTGGTCCCATCAGTTATTCTCCTTGGTGGCCGGTGATTTTACAAAAAATTACCCTCAGAAATTTCAAAATTAAATGAAAACCCTGGAGAAGATCCATTAACGCATGTTACAACTTATAATTTGTGGTGCTATTCAAAATCCTTAAATGATGACTCTGTTAGACTACGTCTTTTCTAGCACACACTCACTAGTCCAACTGCACAATGAGGATGGTTCTTTTACTATGTCAACCTCGTTAAAAAATGAAATAGATTATGAGGATAGTTCTTTTTCTTGTGTCAACCTCATTAAAAAATGAAACAATTGCTTATGAGGTTAGTGCTTTTTTATTGTGTCAACCTTGTTAAAAAATGAAACAAGTGCCTATGAGGATAGTTCTTTTACTGTGTCAACCTTGTTAAAAAATGAAACAGGTCATGAGCATAGTTCTTTTCCTATGTCAAGCTTGTTAAAAAATGAAACAAATCCTCCCCTATAATGAACCTTCATTCCATACAACTATTAGTAATCTACTTAGGTGAATGAAATGAATCTTGGGGGGCATCTTCTCGTGCAGGGGGCATTCGACATGTGCTCTTGCGGGGGGCATTCAAAACATTCTTACCAATTGCACACAATCAACAGCTGAAGCTCGGGGGCAAAAACATGTTCAGAGCTCCAAAATGCAAATGGTAACTAGTGAATGGTAAAAATGAATAGTAAAACTCTTTTTAAATAGTCAGTTTGCAAATCATATTTATTTCTATGACTATAGTTTTATTATATTTTTATCATGAAATAGGTATTTTTAATCCATTTGATGTTGTTCTGAACAGGTTTTACAACTGATGAACAGATTGGTCGTGCAGATTTATTTCAATAATGATTTGACCACAAAGCATACTTTTTATCCTTATTTTTCAAGCTTTGTTAAAAATGAAAAAAAGGACTTGAAGCGCACTTTTATCTCTTTTTTGAGCTTTGATAACAGTGAAAAAAGAACCCTTGGAGTCTTCTTTTAGCTCTTTTCAAACTCCGATAATATGAAAAGATTGTCGAGCACTTGTCTTTTCAAGCTCGTAAAAGTAAATGAATTGATATCTACTCAGTATAAGTTTAACCCTTTTCTGGAATGAGATAGATTATTTACAAAAAAGGAATACCTTGGTCGAACATGACTAAAGAGGTTCTCTTAGATATTATTTTACACTTTTTTGGATCTGAGCGACAAATTTACGAAAAAGTACTTATGGATTTTTCTTTCGTCCTCTTTTTCAAACTCTCTAAATATGAAAAAGGTCCGGGCTGTCACTATCGTTAGGCTCGTTAAAACATAAAATAGCGATGGACTTGTCGATCATGGCAATAATCGAATTTAATTATTTTCTAGACTCATTAAATTATTAAATAGCGATACATTGTTTGCCCAAAGGGTTGAATTATAGATAAAGCATATGTTATCCTCCTCGAGCTTGGTAAAAAATAACGAGGTACTGGTCGAAAAATGACTGGGGAAAATTTGGGAAAGTGAGCAGAAATTTTTACGGTAGCAGGTCGCTCTTTAACATGACACTTCACTCCATCACCGTGACTGTTTGGGTTGGGTAATCTTATTGACGGTTCATTCATACCTATGGTTCATCATACCTTCACTTTGATTTTGGGTCAATGCTGCCAACTCATCTCAGTGTCGCTGATATATTCAAATGAAGTCATCCAGTGAATATTCATCCTTTTGCAATACTCATAAACCTTCATTCTCATGACAATCATCCCTAAACATTGCTATATCAAGTCATACCTTTGTCTCTGAAATCAGTAACTCTCGTTTCGCAATAAGGTGGCTTCCTGTTGATGACAAATCATTATCTAAGAAGTTCACTTAGAAACATCTTATTCCAATACCATGAGGCTTGTTACAACATTGACAAGATCCTCACTTCCAAACTTTTGACCAAAATATTTTGTTTGGCGTTCGACATCAAATCATCTATTCATGCCTTATTAAATGTACTGCAATACCTTGAGGGCCATTGATATCAATGGTGGTTCTCTCACATTTGTTAATAGCTCACATCACTAGTTGGTAATCAAATTATGTCTTACCATGTTCGAATACAAATCATATATTCACATGGATAGACTTGTACTCGAATGATCGAGTGAACGAGATTAGAAGACCCCAGATCTAGCTTCAGCCATCCGGGTTTCAATTTTAGGATTGTTTTACACATCATCTGTATTGTGACCTTACATATACAGATCGTCATACGAACATGGGCCTATATCTGTAGGCATGTCTATATTGGGCAACATTCCAATGTAGATGACATCCTGCACTATGTACATGTTATTAGATAGTTTATGTGTTGAGCATGGGAATGCCTTCCCTTAGCAATTTATGATCAAGAGGATATATCACGATGTAATGTATTGTAATATTGATGTAGGTCGCCACTCCGCTTCATCTCCAACCCATCACAGTGTAAAGAATCTCAATCAAAATATTGTTATTATTATTCTGACTTCATGCTTTAGGGGGAAATTTTTATAGGTCAATTTTGGCACCATTCCTAAAGACTTGGTTAATTGGACATCATCCCCAGAACCAATTAATAGGGTCTATCATCCCCTATCATTTCAGTTGCTACATTCCCTAATAAAAATAACAAGAACAAATCATCTATGACTTCCATTTGCAAGGTTTCCAAGATTTGAAGTTTATATTATAAAACTTATGAGCTCACCGACGTGGTCTCTCAAGGGGCTAAGTGCATTGCATATGCAGGTACCTCAATTCAAAGGTGTTTTGCAAAGCACTTCCCGAAACTCAAGGGTGTGTTGGTCATTTGGGAGCGAAATTCTCATTGTTCTAGAATCTCCACTTGGCCAGTGCCTTCTAGAAGAGTGCATATGTGTCAAAATTAGAATCCATGTATCCATTTGATACCTCTGAGACTAGGAACATGTCTTGCCTATTATTAGAAAGTCATTGATTGTAAAAATACCTTCAGCTCCTCTATAAATTGAGGACAGATCCTACTGCTTGGTAAGGAAGAATTGGAGTAGAGAAATGCCAGTGGAATTTCAATTGAGGAGTTGATTTGTGTAACATGTTGCTAGAGAGATGTGCATTGTGATGAGGTTGGGATGTTGTTAGAGTTGGTGACATTAAACCAATCACTGGGTTGTAACCTCCCCTTCTATCCATTAATAAAGATTTGCTACTTACTTTCCCACATATGTATATGTATAAGCTTCTATCTTTCATGTTATGAATTCTTATATGATGTATATGGTTTATGTTTCATTGATTTAACTAAATAACTTGAGTAGACATCTGTATTATTTCTATCTTTTGTTTTTTAGTGTTCATTCTTGTAGGAAATATTTTGGTGATCTAGCTCAGATTTGAAGCTACAACAAGAGCGACAGAAGGATAATTGAAAGCGCTTGTACTCCAAGTAAGTTTCTTGATCTGTTCCATGTGTCTATTTACTGTTAGGAAAATTAGTTGCAAAGTCTTTAACCTATTGTTCTAGATGAGCACCACATCTAGGGAAGAATGTTTTATTCGTAATCCATAATTCTGCATAACAACTTTGATTTGGGAGCCTTTTCAATAACAAGGCCAATTTGAAAAAAAATTCTCTTTGAAGTTAATTCACATCACTATTTTAGGACATGCAAGTATGAGATATTACTCCTCGAGGTAAATCACATTCCATGTTTCCTTGACGCGTCACTATGCTCCTATAGGGAGAAAAAAATGGATCATTGGGTATATTTTTATCACTTTCATGTCAAAAAAGGCCCACAAATTAAAACAAATCATTTGATACCCCAGTGTAGCTTTTCCACTAATGCAATTTCCCTTAGGAATATTGACGACAAGAAGACAATTCAAAAAAAAAAATCCTGTGTTGAAACATATCACTTGAAGTGATTTTGCACAATTTTTAGCTCATGCATTTTGCCTTGGGAAGGATGAGAGTAATAAATAATGCCTCTCAAGCTAAAACTTATCAAATATTCACTTGGCACATTGTTGCAATTTCTTAGCCAATGTTTGTTAGGGAGTATGAACCATTCCTGCAATTGTTGTGCATATATTCCTTATGGTTTTTCCCCTTGGGATAAAATGGAAAGTATAAACCCAAGTTTTGATGTTCTTAGTTAAATTACATTGCTTGTTCACTTGTCACACTTCCTTAGCTAAAATGCATTTCTCACTACCTTGACAATCTATTGCAATTCCTTATGGAGTAAAATTTTGGTCTTGGGCATTTTATATCTTCCTTATGTAGTAAGAAACATGCATCAATCATTGCATAATGGCTCAAGGAAGATTTAGACTTCTCCATTGCATCTTCTACTTCCCATGGTCAAAAATAGGTGTTTAGAGAAGTCTTGAATCAAAACAAAATTACATGGACCTTGTTGGATTCAATGGCACTAATGTAATACTTTCATCTAATTGGGGAAGCCTATCTATTAAACTAAGTAATATTTCTAATTAAGAATTCTCTCAAAGAGAATAATAAGTATTTTCTTGGCTATTTAATATGACTATGATCCACTTAAAAAAAAATTACATAAAAGTACAAAATATTTATAATCCATTGTGTCCTAACTAATCCAAAAAATATTTCAAGCATGCAACCCCATTGCATTAAGCTACTTTTTTAAGGTATAGATACTTTATTCTAATAAAGAAATAATGAGCATAAATAATTATTGGAAATCACTTGCATGTAACCATATTTCATATATAAAATAAAAAATAAGAGGTTTGGGATAATATACGTTTAGGAAGGGAGTGTAGTTATCAAATAAATACCTCCAACAACTACTCCAATGGTAGTATCTCTCACAATAGTGATCTCCACCAATTTCACCCACAACCCACTATGGGGGCATGAAAATTCTCTCCTCCCAAACTACTTCCTCGAACTCTTGAGTTGAAGGCCCACCAAGACCATAATCCCTAATATTATGCTATCTTTCTCTCTTATTTTAAGCTCAACAAACCCCCAAGTTTAATATTTTAAACAAAATCTAAATGTCCTCATCCACTAGTCTCAACAATATCTTAATTCTATCTTTTGAACTTAGATAGAAATGCCCCTTCAACTCCTATTTATTATTGTTGAATTTTGTAGCTATTGTCGTTCTTCATAATTAATATTTTAGCCCTTGAAATATTTGTAATGAAAAATGTAAGACATGTTCTTCATGTCATTTTCCAAAGAAAAATTTTGAATTTTTAAATTCAAAATTTTGGCTCCAAATAAGGTCAAGTTGGCCTAGTTGGAAGAGACATGATTTTAGCATCCTAGAAGAATATATATAAAGGCTTCGACCTACTCCTCAAAGAGAAATTAAGATTATCGTATGTTTAAGTAATTCACATCATCTTTCGTTCAAACAATTCAGATATATTTTGTTAGAGCAAAGGAGAAGAAAAACATCACACGTTATGTTATGAAAGTTCATCTTCTGGGTAGAACCAAAGTTTATGGATGGACCATCTATGGAAGATCAAATTCTAGGAAAAAGTTTGAATTATATTTTGTACACATATCTGTGGGAAAATTGACCAGGTTTGACCTAGGTTTTTCTTTGAATTTGTTTTGACCATCATGATCATATTGTATTCCCTGTTGAATTGAAAAAATTCTCTAAGGAAAATTTTGTTGGGTTTTCCCCCATGTGGGTTTTCCCAGGGTAAAATGTTTATGTTTCTTGTTTGGCTCTTTCTTTATGGTTCTATTGTCAGAAATGTTATTTTTGATGTATTCTATGTAATTTCTTAATGATGACTATAAATATGAAAAGATTAAATAATTAGAAGTAATTATAAGTTTAAAACACCTATGAAAAATCAACATGGTATAAGAGCTACGGTATAAGAGCCTTATTCTAAACATGTAACCCTAGATCAACAATAGAAGTGAACAATTTTTTTACTAATTCAAAGAGAGACCAACGTTTTTTTGAAGCCAAAGAAGGAAAACAATGTTTATTTTTCAAGTGCAACAAATACAAACACTATATTTATGAAAAGTGATAATTACTTCTAATTATGTTGAACTTCTTTTAATTTTTCCAGTATATCATTAAGAAATTATACTTCATAAATTCAACCATATAAAAATAGTAGAACAATAGATATCACAATGCACAAAGAGAACATAAGATTTACCATGGGAAAACCAAATAAGGGGTAAAACCCAACAACATTTTCAATAGATAAATTCTTTTATTCAACAAGAGACACACCTAAACCTCTATTCAACAACTAGGTAAAATTTATCTTCAACAAATATATGGTCAAACCCTCTAAGTAAATCTTTCCAATCTAATACAGTAACACACCTTCTTGTTCTTCCCTAATCCAAATGTTGGCCTCCCACAAACTTCTATAAACCCATAATTTTAGCCCCTTGCAACTGCCTAGGAAATTCATCCCTGTAACTACAGCTAATTAGAAAATAGTGTGAACTAGAGAGAGATAATCCTTCCACATTGTCGAGCTAGATAGAGAGAGAATGAGATGAATTTCATCATTTTTGTCCTCCTTGTCATTCTCGTCATTCACTTGGATTCCCAAAAGATTCTTGATGAGAGCGATCGAATTGTTGCCTTGTGGATGAGGTCAAATGTCTATATATAGTGATATGTGTTGGAAATAATAACAGGGGATATGGATCAATATTTATTTTATAATTGTTAATTTTATGCCAGTTAAGATCACTTACAAACAGAACACAACAATTAATAACAAAAGAATAAATTTCATTAATAAGAAAAATGAGGACTCCAATCCTCTAGGGCTCCAAGCCTCTCAGTTATTTCATGCTCCAACTTGTTATTCTTGAGTACTCTAATCCTCTAGGGCTCAAACCATTTTCCTTTGTTTTTCAAGGTGGGTTAAATAGCTCTCCTAGGCTTCCCATGACTTCTACAACAAGCCCTAACAATATGTTCAATAATTCCCTTAATTAATATTCAAAATACTCAACTCATCAATGACAACTTTAGCAACCACAGAAGATTTCTCAAATACTTTTCATGATTCCCAAACAGTATCTTCTCAAAAGTTAATCGAGGAGGGCTTCAATCATGCATAATTGTCTCCAAGATCAACTTCTACAAGAGTCTTCAACAAGTCTTCAACAATGCAAGATGTCTTCAATAAGTTTCTCCAAGGTAATATCCAAGATCTGCAAGGTTCCAAAGCTCCAAAATAGTTTTCAATAGGTATAAACACCAAACTTCAAGGGTTCTTCAATAATCCTTAGAGGTGATCCAAATATTTCTTCACAATATCAGGTCTTGAATGCTCCTTCAACAAGACTCAGTGTTCCAACAAGGCCTTTAATCTATGCTTCAAGGAAGTAAATAGGTACAAGGTTTGTTTTTTATTCAAGGTAAGGTTGCTTAAGAGATTGATCTATAGAGTGAATGAACATTCCTTCAAAGGCGATTGTCCAAATATTTTATCCATTTTTAGCTCAAGTCTTCAAGATCAAATTGCTTCAAATGTTTTCAAGAAGTTGCGTCAGGAATTTCTTTTTCAACTTTAGTTACACCATATATTAGTCTTCAAGTTAGCCTTTAAAGTATGCTCAAAACTTTCTACAAATGTTCAATGAAGGTCTTCAAAAAGGATTAACACTGAAATCTTCAATAGATCTAAGGTCTACAACAATGTCAAAATCAAGATTTGTGACAAGCAAAATGTTTGTCATTTGTGATTATGATCATACAAAAATCCACATCAACTAGCCCAAGGTCTGCACTCCAAAAGTTGCCACAAAATATCAAGTCTGAGGTCTGCTTCTGAGATCCGAGTTACAATGCAAAGTTATAGGCAAAAATCCTCCACATTAAGGCTGAAATTGTAGGTTTGCAATAGGCCTTCCATAGGGCAGAAAATTACAGTCTGAAATTACGGAGTTGCAAGCTGAGTGCAGAGATATGTTGCAGGTATGAAATTATAGTGGATTGCAACAAGTTTGAATAAAAATTATGTCCTTATAAGTAGGTATTCTCCTTAGGTCTGAAGTATATCTTTCACAGGTATGAAGTATAACTTTCACAATTCTAAAGTAGATACGCTCCATAGGTTATCACATAACATAACAAAAAGAAGAAGAGAGAATCAGCCATACAAATGTCAAGAAATCATATAATATTCATTTCTTGCTTACTTATTCTACTCCTCTTTCACTTATTTTATTTATTTATTTTAGAGCCAATTATATTTCTTCTTATGTCTTCTCCAAGTTATATAATAAAAATTTCGAGGTCTAGTTTAAATTTATAGTGGTTTGATCATATTTGAATAGACATGTCCATTTGGTAAGTGGAGCCAACATGAGTAAGGCCGACCTGTGCATGAATAGTATATATTTTGTGCCATAACAATCACTTTTAGTTGGTCTGTATTTTTCAACAAATGCTTCTCAATTAAAGCATTGAGTTAAGCAGACTCCTCAATGTTACTAGGTCCAAAAAAAACTGAAAGACATTCCTTGATGAATTTAATCTGTTATGGTCACATGAAATACTAAAATATAATCTCCAAGATACCTAATATAAATCAAATAAGCAAGGCCTTTTGACACGATCCATAAGAGTCATGAAATTCTTTAACATTTCCCAAATAATTCTTCTCCATTGAATCCTCTTAAATACCTTCTTCTCATGGACTTTTTGGAGCCTAGGAGAAAAGATCTTCAAGCTCTAAATCATCTTTTGCAACAACCATAAAACATGGAACCTTGTTGTTATCATTTTTTCAACCTTTTTTTCCCACCCTTTTTAGTAAAGGATCATAGGAGTATATTTTATTGGTTATTTCTTTAGTTCAAGACCACAATCACCAAGTAAGTAGAATTTCTTTTCAAGAAATTCACATGCCATTCCACATTACTTTCATCATGCATAAGGAATATGCATGTAGGATTTCATTCATTAACCAGGCTAGAGTCTTGCTTAGGAATTATTTATACACTTAGGGTTCCATCATCTAGATAAAGTGATTCCTTTACACCCTTCATTTAAGGCATGTCAATGGTTTCATTATATGGATGAACAATGTTTAGGACATAGAGCTAGGGTTTCTTGTTTTCATCATTTTTGTTAAACACACGCATGGTAAACACACACATAAGTCAGAAAATAGGCATGAGTTTCTATTACCATTAATATGATGTCTATTTATAATACAATGGTGTGACTCTTGGATTCCACATTCCAAGGTCACTTGGACTCCTTTTGTCCATTTGGCTTCCACACCTACCCATATAGGATTAGGTGTCCAACATCCCCCCCCTTAATCCAAAGGGGTATGTGTGATTCCAAGAAGAGAGTTGTAAAACAAATTTGCAAAGTATGCATGGTAGCACTTAGGCTGAATCAACTCTCTAAAATGTTGGCATAAAGAGGTGGTTTAAAGAAGACCACCAACACTGGAACGCTTAGTGTAGTTCCCATAAGTCTTCCAAATCTGGCAAGAAGCTGAGGGCTTCTGCTAGAGGAAGTTTCCCTCATATTTGAAGAAGGAGACCTTCAACCTAGAAGAAGGGAGGTATACAACTTGTGATGGTTTAAGGATGACCACCAACACTGGAATGCTTAATGCATTTCCCGGAACTCTACCAAAGCTGGCAAGAAGCTGAAGTATTTTGCTAAAGGAAGTGTCCCGAATTATTTGAAGAGGAAGAATATCAACCTCACATGGATGGTTTAAGGTTGTCCACAAACCAAAGGTATGCTCATGGGCATCCATGTCTCTAGCTAAAACTCTGAATCTAGAATGAGAGATTGTGGCTCAGGCTCACTTGAAGTTTTGTGTCTCTGGCTACAACTCTGAATCTAGAATGACAAATTGTGGCTCAATATCGCTTGATGTGGCTTTGAAGCTTGTATATGACCACCAGTTCCCCCCCTGTCAGTTACAAGGTGAGATGATGGTGAAAACTCAACTGTAAGATTGTTCAATATTCTATAACAAGTTCTAACATATGACTTAAACATCTTCTTGGCTGTTGATGCCCATTTCCAAGAAGTGATCCATCCAAGATGAACATTTGCTCTTGCAGGAGGCTTGTTTTTGAATCATCTGTGTGAAGAATGGTTGTGCCGACCATAGTGCTTGCATGGGTGAAGATCGAAGCATTTATATTTCATATGGCCAACTCGATCATAGTGTTGGATTTTTTCAATATGTTGTTGTTGTTGTGGAAGAGGAGCAGGATCTGTAATAGCTGAAGGTGAAATGTCATAAAGAAATCCAACACTTTGAAATTTGATAGGCTTGGAGTAGTCCGGAATATGAAAGGAAAACTCCTTGTCATATCCAAGCCCTATTATGTGCTTGTTATGGAAAAGCTCTTCCCAAGGTATAATGATGGGATTGGGAAGTGCAGGCTGGATGTTTGCTTCTGTGTGCAAAGCTGCTCTTATACTGGGCATTGAATATGAATCAATTGCAAAATTATTGGCTTGATGCTTATGGGAGTCTCTTTCAATTTTCTGAACAAAAACAAGTTTAGAATGATGACTCCACTTCTGTAACTCCTCTTGTTGTAGCTGATATTCAAGCTGCAAAAACTCAATTTGTTCTTGTGCATTTTGTAGACAGGTTTTAATGTCAAAGAGAGCATTTTTTCTGACCTCATCAACAATGGAATGGATTAGGATATTCAACGCTTCTAATGAATCATCAAGTCAGGCCATTTTTTTTTTTTTAAACAAATGATAAACTGATGAGGGAAAATATACCCACTTGTACTTTTAGCACATTAAAATATAAGAGAATATTCTAGGTCTATGAATGCAGTCAGGAGTGCAAACTTTGATTTGAAACAAACAAATGGAAATGTGTTAATGTGGCTTGATGAAAGAGCCTTATGGAATTATATTTTTTCTAAAAAAATTGAAACTGATACATATGAAGAGAAGAGAATTATCATATTTATATTGCACTTCTCCAAGTCAAAACTTTGACAGCAATAATCTCAGTACGAATAAAACGACCCTTTAAAAAACAATGCACAAAGAATCAAGTGACCTACTATATGATATGACATAGATTTTTAATGCACAAGTGAAGAACATTGTTCCACTCTCACTGCATCATTCAACACAGGTTCCAATCTTCTATGAGTTTCCATTTTCATTCACAGCTAGTCAATGCATACAATACGACCTTGCTACTTGTATGTCGTAGGCAGGGACAAGTTTTTTTCCTCTGTTTAACACTTATTTTAGCACTATATGCCGAGCGTATAAACCATTGGCAGAGGTAGCATTTACTCAAAGGTCATTCAGCCTCAAGCCATTCAACCCCTTCAATCGTGATACCTAGAAATTTTCAGAATGAGCATAGTCTGGTCTCTCGAAAACATCGCACAGTCTAAGAAAATTATTAATGAAGCATGTACAAGGGAAAATAACCGCATGGGAAGAGCACATCAACATATGAATTGGTTTTACCGTGCAATTTTTTTATATTCAACACAGCCACATTTATATAACTCAGCCCTCCCTTCTACGAGCTCTCCCTCCTCAGCCTCGGTCCTCACTATGCCAATCTATCTTCTTCCTCCACACTACAGGAGTAGACCGGTATTGTTGATGGGTTCCTTAGACCGATCAATGGAACCTTCACTCTATCCTTGCTATTAGACTGGGCTGAGACAATAGAGGTGTTATGGGAGTTGGGAGCGGAGTGTATTATCAAGAAAGGTGATTCAGAGCGATGGTATCAATGGTGGAATTGTTTAACACATCGGACATGTGGGAGAATCGATAAGAGTCGAAATTATTAACTGATATATTATCCGAGAAGAGGGAGGTGATATGGTATGTGAGTGGAGGAGTGGTGGAGGACTGTTGGAGTGGAGCAGAGGGCTGAACGCGTAGGAAGGTGAGCGGTCGAGAGGTGTAAGGAGATGAAGCGGGCTGGAAGAAAGAATGATGTTGTGCTGGTGGAGATGCAGGGAATAGGCAGTAGCATAAGTAGTGAAGGGTCGTTGGGGGAGAGGCGAGGGGCCGAGAGGTGGAGCGGAAATGGGAGGAGAGGAAGGGAGGGGAGGGGAGCAACACTAGGGGGGACTGCGACGTGAAGGAGATGGAAGAGTCGGCCAGAGGTGGAAGGTCGAGGCTACGGGGAGGTGAAGGAAGGGTGACACTAGGCAGAGAAACATGGCAACAAGCATCATGGAAGACGTCTGCGAGATGTCAAGGGATGAGGTGGACAGTGTGGAGTGGATTGTATGATGTCGCAATGGGAGTAATCATGGGTATACACAGTCAACGATGCCACACTAGTCACGATGCGAGGAACGAGCACCAAGTGACCAGAGTGAATCAAAGTGGTAGGGACCGAAGTGTCAACTCGGAGTCGAAGGTGCTGGAGTCAGATGGAGTTGGATGGAGTCGGAGGAGGTAATACCACAGAGGAGCTAGCAATGGTATATTGTAACGGAACTTAGCAGTGGTATATGTGTCGAGGGGTAGTGAATGGGCATCGAGGGGTCAAGGCCCGAATGGAGTTTGTGATAAAAAACCAGAAAGAAGTTAGCTTATGTGTAGGAGATTGATGTAGTGCAGAGATAATTCAATGTACTGTCTAAGCACACAAAAATTTTGGAGAGAGAATAAAGGGACTGAATATGGCAAAGAGAATAGGAGTTACTGGAAAAAATTTGCTAAACAATAGGGGTGGAAGAATCTAAAAATTCCAGGGCTCTTTTTAATGCAACAATTCACAATTCGATGGAAATTACACCATGGTTTTCCATAACATAAATTACGCATGGATAAAATTCTCCTCAACCAATGTTCAATGCAGCTCCAAGGGATTTGAATGCATAAAATATTGCAGATAATATGTCAAAAAACTCACAGGAGTTATGAGGGCATAAATCCTAAAATGGAGCTGGCAGAATCTGAAAATGTCAGGGTCTCACCTGTAGCTCTGATACCATGTTAAACACATGCATGGTAAACACACACACAAGTAGGAAAATAGGCATGAGTTTCTATTACCATTAATATGATGTCTATTTATAATACAATGGTGTGAATCTTGGATTCCACATTCCAAGGTCACTTGGACTCCTTTTGTACATCCGGCTTCCACACCTACCCATATAGGATTAGGTGTCCAACAATTTTCAACAATGTTAGGGTCATCATGTATATAGGGTATGGTTAGGACCCTAATTCAAGGGTTTCATCAATGCACTTAAGGTTAGGGTTTTCTATCAACACTAGGGTTAGTACTTAGGATCCTAAGATTTGAAACTAGGGTTTCATCTAGGGCATGCTTCAACAATGCATCTACTTCAACTAGGGCTTTCCATCTTATTGACATCGATGAAAACCTTATATAAATTTTTTTTGGGGTGAATGGGTTTGTCCCTTTCCTAGGATGACTTGACTTGGAGAGAGGCCGACTTGACTGAATTTGGAGAAAAACAAATAATTTTGAAAATTCAATTTTTATTCTTTTAAAAAATCCAAATGGACATGAATCAAAAATATATTCAAGAATGAAGAAAATGCTTTAAAATAATCAATATAAATACATCAAGGGAAAAAATATACATTATGGAGACTGACCATAGTTACATAATTCAACACTCCCTCTTAACTAGGGAAACATTCATAATGACTGTCATAGGTGTTCTCAAGATGAAAAATTTCTCTATGAAAAAATTATACCGAAATCATCAACATATTTGACATCATTAGCATCATATCGTTAGCATCTCTGACATCATCAACATCATCTCATTAGAATATCTGACATCATCATCATCTCGTTAGCATCTGACATAAATCATTAACATCATCATCAATATCAAAATCAAATAGTTTCCACAACTAGTCGGTAAAAATGACCCATAATCTTGTTCGGCT
The DNA here is from genome assembly GCA_034641835.2 of Pinus albicaulis. Classification (NCBI taxonomy): domain Eukaryota; kingdom Viridiplantae; phylum Streptophyta; class Pinopsida; order Pinales; family Pinaceae; genus Pinus; species Pinus albicaulis. Next base: position 349,251,506 of record CM076575.1, on the reverse strand, counting down.
CTCTTGACACATGGAATAATATTTAGCATAAACTAGTCTTCATAACTCTAGTTGGTACCACTAACCCAACTGGTCAATACTCTTAACCTAGACTAGCCTTAGTTCACCATCCTGGTCAATCTATTTGACTCGTGGTGAAACTCCAAAGGCCACATTGTACATGAGCAACTGGACCCGATGCTAAATGATCTCCTCATCCAATCTGGAGAGACTAAGCCTTATGTTGAAATCCATGCACTCACTTGAGTGATCCTAGGATTCTAAGACTACTCTTCCTAGCTGGTCAACATCTTTGACACATGAAGAATAATTGTCCTCTGGTAGACCATTCTCCCCAACTTTTCAACAACTTTGAGACATGGAGAATGATTTTCCATGATGTTATCATATCAGCACTCCCTCTCAACTAGAGGGGAAATCTCCACAAATCCAAGCTTGTCCTTGAAGTATATGAACTTCTCTCTAGAAAATCCCTTCCTCAAAATATCAATTGTTTGTGCATCAGTGTAGATGTACTCAAGAATCACAACTCATTTCTTCTCCATGTCACGGATGTAGTGGTACTTGATTTCGATGTGTTTGGATTGCAATGGAACATGTGATTCTATGGAAGCTTCACACGACGTTGATTGTCATAGTATATCATGGTAGGTTCCAACTCCTAATCGAACAATCCTTAAAACAACATTGGAATCCACACTACTTCAGTACAATCTTCAGTTCTTTCAATATACTTTTCTTCTACAGTGCAGAGTGTAACAAATCTCTACTTCCTGCTCATCCAAGAAATCATGGTAGAGCCTAAATTGAAGCATACTCTTGAATTAGTCTTCTTTTCATCTACACTCAGTGCTTAGTCGTAATTTATATATCCCTATAGTTGTATGTCATTGTTTGAGACATATCTCAAACCATAGTTTATAGTACCACATAAATATCTCAAAATTTTCTTTGCTGCAATCCAATGCTCATGTCTCAGTTCCACCTAGAACAGGCTCAATGTATTCACTACAAAGCAAATGTCTAGCTTGGTATTAGCCAAATACATAAATGAGACATTCAACTATCGGTACATGGATGGATATACCAATTTGGACTCATAGCCTTTCAATTTCTTCAAATCAGTCACCATGGAGTTTCCATGGATTTACAATCCATTATTCCAAATTTCTAAAGGATCTCGATGACATACTTTCCTTGACCAAGGAATATTTTTCCAAGATTCTTCTATACTTCCAGTCCCAAAAAATAATGCATCATGCCAAGATCCTTCATGTCAAACCCAGAGGCCAACTATCTCTTACACTGAATAATGAGAGGCTCAACACCTGTTAGAAACAAATCATCAACTTATAGAAATAAAATCACAGGTGCGTTATTCACAACCTTGAAATAGAGGTTTGGATCAGCATCACTCTTAATAAATTCAAGTCTTGTCAGGTACCTATCAATTCGATCATACCAAGCTCTTGGAGTTTTCTTGAGGCTAAAATTCCTTCTTCAACCTACAAATGTGAAACTCCTTCCCATGCGCCTCAAAGCCTTGAGGTTTCTATATGTACACCTCTTACTCAATTACACCATTAAGGAAAGCTGTATTTACATCCATCATATGTAAAATGAAACCCAACAAAGAAGCAAGAGAAATAATAGATCTAATATAGGTGTACCCGGAAACTAGAGCAAAGGCCTCATCATAGCCTTCTCCCTCTTTCTAGGAGAACCATCTAGCCACAAATTGTGCCTTTTATTTTTTAATATATACTTCCATTTGAAAATTTATTGACCATGTATATCCATTTGGAATTCACCACTGACTTTATTTTAGGTCTCGGCACAGTATCCCATACATAATTCTTCATGATGGATTGGTATTATTCATTCACAACCTCCTTCCATAGTTGTTGGCTAGATGCTTCTTCATAAATGGAAGGTTGTGCATCAATAATATTAGTCATAAGAGCTACATAAATACATAACCTTTTAGGTTTCTTACTTTCTTTGGATGTTCCATGTGGAGTTTCATGTCCTTCTACTTCTTCCAATGTAGATCTAAGTCATGTTGTTTTTTTCCTAATCTCAGGAACAAAAATTGGTTTAACAAGTTCACAAGGCCCTTCTGGCCCTTTAGCATGTTTTGTAGAACTTGAAATTTCATCCTTAGAAGCCCCATTATTTTATTATTCATTTTTGGAGGCCATGGAAACTTCTTTAGGCTTCCAATATGTTGCCTTCTCATCAAAAATAACATCCCAGCTAACCTCAACTTGTCACTACTCAGGAATGTAGATTCTATAATTCTTTAATGATTCACTACAACCAACAAATATTCCTTTCTTTTCTAAAGGTTATAACTTCTTCCTCTTATCCTTAGGAATATGAATGTACATTGGGCAGCCAAAGACTCTCAAATTCCAAACCTTTGGATTTTGTCCAATGAATACTTATTCAGTATTCATATCTTCCAAAATTTGATGAGAACTTCTATTTTCAATTGATACAATTGTCAATGATGCTTCTCCCCATAAGAAAATTAAAAAAAAAACTTGATCATCCATCATCGTCATAACAAATTCTTCAATGGACCTATCCTTTATTTTTTCCACTCCATTTTGTTGAGGATTATTGGGGACAATCATCTCCCTCTTAATCCTAGATTCCTTGCAGAATGCAACAAGTTCTTTCGAGGTGTATTTTCCTCCATTGTCAGATCGTAATATCTTGATATTCTTTACCGTCAATTTTTCTACGTCAACATTCAATTCTTGAAACTTGGTGAAGACTTTATCCTTGGTATTCATGAGATATATCCATGTCTTACAAGATAATTCATCAAAACAATTTACATAATATAAATAGCCTCCAAGTGTTTTGACTGACATAGGTCCACATACATAAGAATGAATCAAATAAAAAAATTCTTTGGATCTACTATCACTGCTTAGAAATGAATTTTTAATATTCTTTCCAAGTGCATAACATTTGCATACGCCTTCATATTCTATCTGCAATTTAGGAACACTTGAAACCAATTTATTCAAAGTAGACCATGCTCTAAAGTGAATGTGACCATATCTCCTATTCCATATTTCACATGGATTGATTTCATCATATACTAAATCTTAAGTTGATTGACCCAAGAGTCTATAAAATCTTCCATCGTGAATTCCAATAACTCTAGCATCATCTATACTAGAGATATTAGGCCATACAATTACTTTTCCATCAACAAAAGATACTCTATCTCCTATCTTTTAAAACATATGTTTGCACCTAATCCTAGGGATTGGGTGAAACTATAAAATAGTGTAAATAGAAAAAAAGGAGAGGCGGAAGATGAAGAGACACTGGAAGATGAATCCCAAGAGTCTCACCCTCCATTTATATATTTATGTGCACCCTTAATGTTAAATTTGGGTTTGTTGGAGTTACCTCTTGGCCTGACATGGTATCAGATCCAACTCCATTTTTGGATTCCCTTCCCTTGTAACTCCCTCCTCCATTTTGAAAAATTGTCTCTATCATACTACTGGCATTCTGAAAAATCTTGGCATTACTGTAAAGTCCCTTTGTGCTCTCCAAAAATATTCGATTCCCTCATTGCAACATAATGCTCTAGCCCACCAACACTATCTGCACACTAGAAAAATGTTGTCTGCGTGTTGCCTCCTTCTCTGTTTCATGGTCCCTCGACACCATATCTGTCTACCAACCCCATACACACTCTATTTTATTGAATCTCCTTGACACAGTCCCACTTGGCTCCTCACAGCTGCCATATCGACTCCTCCTCAATACCACATTCGACTCCATACCACTTCATATCACTTGATGCAACTTCATACCAAAATAAACTCCTAGTGGAAAGTCCTCAGTGCTCTTGGCCAGCCTCCCTCCTACACTACAACAATTCACAACATTGGCCCCTGTTATAGTGAGCCTCCCTCCTACCACAAAGTATTGGTTGGGAGGTGAGTTGCTCCATACAGTCGGATCTATATAGTATGCTCCATACAGTCGGCTCCATTAGCTTGGCTATTGCTGCATTGACTTGGTGTTGAGTAGTGGTATTATGCAGTGGAAAATACATTGCTCCCTCGACAATTCTCCCTCCTCAGTGCTATCGACACCTGACTCCTCTCGTTGTTACTTGCCACACAGGTGGTTAAGATGATTCTAAAAATTGATGATGTTATAACACTATTCGGGTATTAATTTCTACATTATCACTTTCAATAATAAATATCTCCTCCAAAGATTCTTTAAAGAGTTGATTCTCAGAAGAAAACTATGACATTTTTGTATGTGTGCTGCAAAGCATCTTCACGACGGGAGATGAGAACCAGTTATACTGAAATCCATTTTTTTTTGTGCATGTAGTTTCTAAGCATGAATTTGAGGATTTTTATGTTGTCCCCTCCACGCTCCAACAAACTCCGCTCCCGATTAATACCTCCCCCATATACCCCTCCACTATATAACAACTCCCCTATATAATACCTATGGTATATAAATATTTCCACCAGAATTGTATATTTTTATAGAATATTGACGCTAGAAGTGCAATTTTGTTTTACACTGTAAACATATTTTTTTTAAAATTCATTCATAATATTATTCTATAAGAATAGTTGTACGAAGAGGAAGAGGAAGTATAAATTTCAGAGGCGGGGAGGGTAAACAATTTCAAGGAGAAAAACATTATCTTCATTGCACACGGTGCAATAGATATGGACATGATGCATCCACATGTAATTTTCCTTGGGAGAGAGTTGAGAAATAAATAAATGAATCCAAAGGTAACACTCATGATAAAGAAAAAGGTAAAGCACCTAAATCCACTCATTATTTTGTGCCACATTGTAATATTGGAGTAACTAAAGACTTGTTTAATGCTTCACTTGCTTTTTGGAAAAATGATTGGTTTCTTGATTCAGGAGCAACATGCCACATTACTTTTAGAAAATATTTTTTTGAAGAACTTATTGACAAGGTTGATGGAGTAGTATACTTTGCAGACAAATCAAAACTCAAGCCATCAGGTCTTGTCACAATTAGGCTTAAACTTCCTGGTCTTCTAGATTTTCTTCTACAAGAGGTTATATACCTCCCATAATTGAGGAGAAACTTGATGTCTTTGGTCCACTTAGCCAACAAGGACACTCCATTCATATTTTTGATGGAAAATCTAAGGTCAGAAAAGCATCAGATAACTCACTTGTCATGACGGGGATAGAAGAAGAAATACTTCTAAAGCTACAAGGTACCTCTGCTCATGCACAAAAATTTTCATTAAGTTCTCATTATGATGAAGGTACATTCCCATCGAGTCTTTTATGGCATGCTATATTTGGACACTTGAACTATGAAAACCTTCGATTGTTGAAGAAAAATGGTGTTATTGGTTTGCCTACAATTCCTAGGAAACTTAAGCAATGTGATGCTTGTATTCTAGGAAAGCATAACAAACAGTCTTTTCAAGATTCACATTCCAGAGCGCATAGAAAACTTGAAATTATTCATTCATATTTATGTGGCACCATGCATGTTCCTTTGGAAAATGGCAATAAATATATGATGGAATTTATTGATGACTACACCAGAATGTGTTGGGTTTACTTATTCAAGAAAAAATCTGATGCTTTTCAAACATTCAACAACTTTCATGCATGGATTGAAAATGACGCACAAACTCATATTCACTATATTCACATTGATAATGTAAAATAATAAAATTTAAATTAATTTGAAAAATATCTTCGCCAACATGGGATCAAACATCAAACAATCGTGCCTTACAATTCGCAACAGAATGGTGTAGCTAAAAGAATGAACATGAAAATTTTAAATATTGTACGGTCCATGATGTTTTTAAAGATGTAAAATTGATGCTTTGGGTTGATTCAGTTCTATGTGTTGTGTATATAAAGAATAGGTGTCCTTCTAATTCAATTAGAAACAAGACTCCTTATGAATTGTGGCATGACCATATTCCTTTGTTAAATCATCTCAGGGTCTTTGGTTCCACATGTTATGCCTTGATGCCTAACGAACAAATAAACAAACTTGGTGCAAGGAGTCATAAGTGTGCCTTCTTGGTGTATTCAAATACCTCCAAAGCATACCATATTTATGATGAATTTAATAAGAAGTTTGCAGATCTAGAGATGTCATATTTCTTGAATCTTCCAAGACTGACAATGTTATTGAGAGGCGGCTTGATTTCTTAGATAGGTTTAGGCATGGAAATTTCTTTCAATAATTTGATAATTAGATTCCACATCTTGAATGGGAGGTTCCTATACTAGATCGATCTGTGGAACCTTCTTCTGAAGCACTGTCTCCCCCAAATTAAGATCCAACCATAGATGACACTTTTAGTGATGTGATTAACAAAATTGGGAGACTAAGTCTTGGTTCAGCCCAAACTCAATCAATTGAGCAGCCCAGGCCATCTCAAAAAGGTCCTCCAATATGGCTCACAAAGACACTTGAAAATTTCCATCCTAATGAGTTTGGAAAGACAGGAACAAGAAGTTATACTAGGAAAAATGGAGATGAATTAGATGATTATGATTCACCTATTGATATGGATTTTTCTTATAATTGTGAATTGAATTTTTCTACATATTGTGAACCAACTCCCTTCAAACAATTTGCTTCTCATGATGAATGGAATGAAGTAATTGGTTTCAAGTGGGGCTACAAGAACAAGTACAAATTTGATGGCCCACTTGACAAGCACAAATATAGGCTTGTGGCAAAAAAAAATTCATAGAAAGATGGGGTCGATTATGAGGAGAATTTCCCCCCCACAAAAAAATCGGAGACCATCCAAACACTCTTTTCCTTGGCAGCTTAGAATGGTTGCAAAGTCCATCAGATGGATGTAAAAACTTCTTTCTTGAATGCATATATGAAGGATAATGTTTTTATGTCCCAGCCAAAATGATTTGTTTTGAAGGGCCAAGAACACAAATATGCAAGCTTGTAAAATCCTTGTATGGCATCAAGCAAGCACTAGGAGCTTGGTAAGAGAAGTTAACTGAGCCTCTTTTGAAACTTAACTTCAAACATTATGATCTCTATGATGCAACTTTGTTTATCAAGAAAGTTGGAAAAACAATTGTATATCTTATGGTGTATGTAGATGATCTTTTGATGATAGGGAACAATGAGAGCTATATTGCATCCATAAAGAAGGAATTGAGGAAAGGATTTGAAATGACTAATTTGGGCTATGTTCACTACTATCTTGGTATTAAATTAACTCAAAATCATAAGTTTATATTCCTCTCTCAGAAGAAGTACATTGGAGATGTATTGAAATTTTTTGGCATGGTTGATTGCAATCCTTTGACTACTCTAATGGAATAGAACTTGAGGCCACTGAAGGAAAAGAATTTAAGGATCCAACAAATTATAGAAAACTTGTAGGGAGTCTCAACTTTCTCACTACTACCAGATCATAAATTTCATTTGATGTTGGAATCCTCTCCAGGTTTATGAAAAAGCCTTATGAGGGACATTGGTCTACTGCGAAAAGAGTTCTAAAGTAATTGAAGGGGACTCAATATTTTGGACTCAAGTATACCCAGGTGGGTGACTACAACTTGATTGGATACTCTGATTCAGAGTTTGATGGAGACAAATAAATTGTGGTATCTACTTTAGGTTATACTATGAGCATTGGATTAGGATTTGTCTCTTGGAGATCACACAAACAATCAGTTCCAATAGATTCCACAACCAAGGTAGAATATGTGGCAGCAATTGAAGAAACAAAGGAAATTGTGGCTCAGGATAATTTTGGAATATTTGTAGATGAAAAAATTGAATTCAACTCCACTCTTCATCGAAAAAAATTCTGCAATAAAGTTGGTCAATAACCTAAAGTTCCATGATCGAATGAAGCACATCAATACAAAATATTATCTAATTCGACATCATGTTGAGGCCAAGACAATCCATCTACGCCATTGTTCCACAAATGAGAAGATTGCAGACATCTTCACCAAAGCGCTTGGAAGATAAAATTTCGAAAGATTCAGAATGATGCTTAGACTCACCAACATTCCTTCAGACTAAGGGCGGGAATGTTACACCTAATCCTATAGATTGGTTGAAATTGTAAAATAGCGTAAATAGAAAATAAGGAGAGGTGGAAGATAAAGAGGCACTAGGAGATGAATCCCAAGAGTATCACCCTCCATGTATATATTTGTGTGCACCCTTAATGTAATTAAATTCAATTTTTTTGGAGTTACCTCTTGGCCTGACACCATGGAATAGAGACTAGATTCTTTTTCATATAGCACATTGTTGAGATGAACATTGTTACCAGATTCTAGCTCAATGGGTGTATTTCCAATTCCTCTGAATACATAGTTGTGGTTGGTTGTATCCAAGCTCCACCCTTTATGCCAATATTATTTCCATCATGCTAGTGATATTTTCCTGATCTCTTGTCATATGTCTTGAAGAACCACTATACACAAGCCACATATCATCAACATCTACAATAGAACCAATTAGAGCATAAAAGTAAAATAAATATTTGTCACCTTTAGAATTCTTTGGATGTTCATCAATGTCTACTGCTAAATCATGTTGTATTCCTTTCCTCCTTCTATCATGCTATCCTTCAGGACATTGGCTCATATAGTGGAAAAATCTACAACAATGATATCATTGAATCTTTGACGTATCCTTCTTTCCTTGTGGTACAGGTCTTCCTTTTGGTTTTCTATTTTGGAAACCAAATATATTCTTGTTGAAAATTGTAACTAGGTTCGGTCTTTGTAATGACCTAATTATGATCATAACATTGTATATTCTTTATAAATAAAGAAAAATAATTCATATTTTATTTTTAGAGTATGGGTTTCATACTCAATTTTGAATCAAAAGCATGTTCTTCGTGTTTTTAGGTCTTCTAGGTATTTCTAGGTCTTTCTAGGATAAATAATATTATTAGTCAGGTGTCATAGTCCCATTTGGAGTCATTGTAATAAAGAAAAATATTATTTTGTCGAGAAAAATCCATGGATAAGCCCAAGACCAAGTCAGCCCAAGGAGCAGATCAATTCGACCTAAAAGGAGGGAATTCAACCCTCAAGAAAGGTTATATAAATACTAGCAATTTGATTCATTTTGAGCACTCACTCAAGCAATTTTTATTTGAAATAGTGAAGAAGGAAGAGATTAGTTGGAGGGATGAAGAAGGAGGATAAAAGTAAAAAATTTTATAAGTATCATCTTCTCTTGTTTCTCTCTATGGTTTGTGAAGTTGTTAGTTGCAGAGAATCGAAGTTCTATTGTAGGAGGACGAAATTTTGTGAAGTAGTTGTACGAGGTCAAAGTTGCAACATCGAAGTTCTGGAAGCTATATCAAGTAATATATTACTAGGGGTTGGCTTGGGGCTTGTAGGATTTATTGGATTTTGTCTTTGGGTCTTGTAAGTCTCTTTTGTAAGAAGATTCTAAAGAAAAAGAGAAGCATTTTTATGGGTTTTCCCGTTGGAGGGGTTTTTCCCAAGCTTGGAGTCTATATTTTGTGTACTTTGTCTCTTGTGCTCTTTACTGTTTTTGGTAATTTCCTAATGAAAAAAACTAAAGAATTAATTAAATACCAACTAGCATCACAAGTAATTATAAAGATAAGGAAAATAAGTTATAATCTACAAGTCTCAAGATTTTCAAATATGGTTTAAGAGCTAAGGTTCAAGAAGGAGACTGAATATCACAATTTGGTTAGCACTATGACAAGGGTTATGAAGAACAGTTTCAAGTTTCTTGGGAATATCGCTACATCCATTAAGAATTGAATATCAAAGATAATCTCCAAGATAGCGAAGAAAGCAGTATAAGGAAGTATGTTCTCTTCTTTATCTAACACTTTCAAGGACAATAATGTATGGGTTATTAATAGTGGAGCCTAAAAACATATGACGGGAGAATGCATACAACCTCAAACCTTTTCAAAAGTAAATTCATATCACTCAATCAAACTTGGAGACAACAAGAGCTATGCAATGAAAGAAATTGGATATACATCATTGGAGCTCAAGTCAGGTGGAAGCATTCATCTCAACAACATTTTATAAGTTCCAGGTTTTAAGAAAAAATTAATTTATATTTCTTGTCTAGAGGGTAAAGGTGATAGAATTTATTTTGTTGATGGAAAGGTTTTAGTTTGGGGTAAGGGCTCAAGTATTGACGATTCTAGGGTAATTGGGATTTGTGAGGGGACATTGTATAGACTCTATACACCTCTAGCCCAGGCTCTATTCCACTTGGATGTGAGTCCTTTTGAACTTTGGCACAAAATGTATGGACACAGTCACTTTAATATTTTTCCATCTATAATTCAAATGGTCAATTTCATCCATGAACTGAAGGAAGAACATGAAGGGACCTATCAGGGATGTGCTCTAGGAAATAACATAAAGAAGTGATTTGTAAGAAATGGCACCATATCTAAGGAAATTTTAGATATCATAGACTCGGATGTATGTGGACTTATGGTAGTTAAGTCTCTTGGTGGGCATCAATATTATGTAACCTTCATTGATGATTACTCAAGGAAGACTTGGTTGTACCTTCTCAAGAATAAGGATGAATTATTTGAAAAGTTTAAGGAATTCAAGTATGAAGTGGAAAAACTAACTGAGAGAAATATCAAAACTCTAAGGTCTGACAATGGTGGAGAATACACCTCCAAGGAATTAATAGTTTTATGAAGGAAGCGGGGATTAAGAGGGAGCTCTTTATTCCTTATAATCTTGAACAAATTGGAATGGAAGAAAGGAAGAATAGAACTATTGAAGAATGTGTTAGGGTTATGTTTCATGATCAATATCTCCCTCAATTCCTGTGGGGAGAGGAAATTATGACAACTATTTATTTGTAGAATCGAATTCCTCATAGAATTCTCAACAACATGACTCTGGAAGAAGAATTTATAGGAACGAAGCCAAGTGTGGACCATCTGAAAAAAATTTGGGTGTCATGTGTATATTCATATACCAAAGGACAAGAGAAAGAAGATATATCCTACTATTTTAAATGGAATATTTGTGGGATATAGTGCTTCATTAAAAGCATATATAATTTACATTAAGGAGGATCATCAAATTGAAGTAAGCGTGGAAGTCATATTTGATGAGAGCATAGCTTACAAGAAATAAAAATAGGTTTTGATTAACTATGATGAATAAGAAATACCTATATTTGAGGATATCTCTAGGGACAATGATGGTCAAGAGTAGACATCTAATAAAGAAAATGTTTAAGGTCCTTGTGAGCCTATACAACAAGTGAATATCCCAAAATACCGGAAGAGGCATGCTTGGTTGAAACTACTCTTCAAGAAGCAGAAGGGCATTCAACATTAGGGACCTCCAAGGAAAGTAAAAGACCGAAGAGGTATTTAGGATATGCTGCATATATGAAAATACTTATTGAAGCAGAACCTTCCTCCTATAAATATGTAGCTAAACATCAAGAGTGGAGGAATATTATGTAGGAAGAATACAAGTTCAAAATGAAGAACGATGTCTAGGAGATTTTCTCTAGGCCAAATGAAAAATCTATAGTCACTTCAAAATGGATTTACAAGATAAAGAATGTTACATATGGGAGCATTGACAAATAAAAAGAAATTTTTTTAGCAAGAGGCTTCCCACAGGAGGAAGGAACTGATTATGAGGAAAAAATTTCTCCCACATCTAGCTATACGATTGGAAATGTTCTCACTACTGATAGGAGGGGGTGAATAAGTAGTGAAAAGGTCTATATTTATACTTTAAAATTACTTTCCAATTACTAATTCACAATCACACAATACACCATTAGTATATTAGCTCATATAATGCATAAACCATCAAATTAAATACCATGATCATCACATGAAAACCATAATAAAATCAAACAATGACATGCACAAGGATCTCTAGTGAAAAACCCCCCTCTGGGTGAAAAACCACCCTTTGTTGTTGTTGTTGCTCTGCATCAAGTTTTATTAATTAAGCAAATCAATTTGCATCATCGTAGTTGGCTATGTCTAGCAAGGAAATTTCTCATATGACATCAAAATTATGAAAACCCATCCACTGAAGGCCTATACCCCTAAAAATCCTCTCCCAACACCCATTGGAATATGAGAATGCTACTTCCTCTACTGAAGCTACTAACAGCCATCAGCAAGGAACACCCATCCATTATTCACCTAACTATCTCGATATGTTGATCACTTGAGCCACATTTCACAATGTTTCAAACTGGACCCCTGCACAAGACAACAACAACTTTCTCTCTTTTATAACCTCAATATATCAACATCATCTCAATAAAAAAACCCAATACATCTCAATCATTTCAACCAAAATCATACATAACCTATGGCTCTCTCAAATCAACACACAAGCCTCACACATACAATTTTTCCCATAATGTAACATGCAACATATGCAAGAATTTTGCAACAAAAATAAACTATAGCATAATCTCAATGCAACTCCATTATATGTCCATCAAATCTAGGAGCACAACTCATCTAGAAAATTTAGAGCTAATCATAGAAGTCATACTACAACCATGCATATAAAATATGTTTACACTGCAATCACACATAATTCTGCCATGTAATTCACCATTGATCCTGCAATCATGAGTATGTGAGCATCACATAGAAGAATTCATCACTCTATTACTGCACTGAAAAATATACTACAACAACTATAATCATATACATACTTTTCCTCTAAATATCCTCTGTTGTAGAACTTGCAAATTCTGTCACAGTTAAAATATCACTCTATTTGAACAATAGATGATCTCTCCATGAGTCTCATCACTCTCTGATCTTAGTAGATTATCTATGTGTGTGCACATATCTAAAAATTTCACCTCTGCATAATTTTTTTTTGCAATACGTCACCCTTTATTGTCTACACAAAGCTCTTCTCATCTTGTCTACTAACAATGATCGATATGCTCCTCTTTTTAAACACTTTGTGCCACTTTCTCCATTAATTACTCCATTAAGAATTCACCTTCAATTTTCATTGTAACATGTTGATTAATTCAATTAGTGACCTTTTTATGAAGATTCTCAAACAATATATATCATAAAAACAATTAAATAATCCGATAAGCAGGAGGAATCTAAAGAAAATTCACCTATAGACACAGTTGCATAAATAACACTATCAGAATTCGATTATAGTCACATGGGTAAGCCTTGTTCCCAACAGCTGGAGTTCTCAGTCGTATGGACATGCTTGCAAGGGAGCGACTAAGGCAGAGGATCAAGGGAAACATAAATTTTTCAACTCAAAATGGCCTCCATCTCCTTGATCAACATCTCTAGCATCTAAGGGGTGACAGGAGGAGGATGGATTCTCATAAATCCCGATGGAAAAATCGAAGACAATCATGCCTAGATTCTAGGTCGGAGAACAAAAGATCAATTTGAGGCATATGGGTTACTCTTTGGAATGAATTTGGCCATAAATAAAGGCATTAAGAAGCTTCAAATCCTTGGATACTCCATGATAATAATAAACCATATGAGAAAGAATAATCTGGCAGGAAACACTCTCCTTAACCAAGTCATTAAGAGGGCCCAAGGAATGATCCCTCTATTTAACGATGTAACTTTCTATCATATTCTCAGGGGAAAAAAGAAAGAGGCTGACAAATAAGCCAATCTGGCTTGTAGAATCAAAGAAGAAGCAACTGCAGTGAATGGAATTGAAGGAAATCTATGTATACCATAATTATGATTGAGAACCCTATACGAAGATTATATCTAACCCTGTAGATGGAAATAAGGATAGCATCTTAGAAACGATGGGAGAGGTTTACAGCCTATTAATCCATATCCCCCATCAATCTTCAGAGCCTTCTCCCCTCTTCCCCTCTCCTCTCTCCCTTCCCCCTCCCTTGAAGGCTTGGTTTGTCCCCCTTCCATCCCTTCATTGGATTTTCATTGGCCCCCACTCTCCCTCATCCTTCACCCCTTGCTCCATCTCCTCATCCCCCCTACCCCCTCCCCCACCCTCCCCCCTTATCCTCACCCTCCCTCCCCCTCTTCCTCACCCCCCCCTCCTAGTTGGCAAGTTTGTCAATTCCACTTGCCCTCTGGCATGAGGCCACATTTATGCAGGCCACTTTAATTAATTACTACTCCCATTATTATTGAAATTAACTGCCCCTGGATAGGTCTTAGCTCCCATGGCAAGTTGTATGGTGTAATAAATCTGCAGCATGGCATCATGCATCACGAACTCCCTCTACCTGGTGTGTGCAACAACTTAGGTGTGTGTATACACAGACCTTGTTACCATCTCACTTACAGATGTTGTCATTTTGGTACTATGTTCATGGGAATGGTGAATCGGTGGGGATGGAATTTACTCCCCATGCTTCGGAAGATGCAGGAGGAAATTAAGTTACAAGAATTTGTGCAGGGTTGTGAAATAATGGATCAACATTGGGAAACTAGTAGCGCGGGTACTATGATGTCGTTCCTCATTCACTACTACACTTCAGGTTCCTATAAAAGAGATAACGACATGAACATATAGAGGAAGCCTCTGGCAGGGGTAGCTAGGGAATCCTTGGCTCTGTCCATGCGGTTGCGGTTAGTGGTTAAGTGAAGTGGAAATTTTTTTCTTGTCAAGGGTGTTGGTGGTATTTATGTTCTACTCGAGGAGCTCTAGTGCCTCACTGCCCTGCTTGGCGGACTCTCGGTTCAGTTGGCCGAGTATAGAACTAGGGGAATTAGCTATGAAGGTCTGGTTAGAAACCTACCTTTAGGAATTGGGGGGGGGGGTTGGAGGGCCTTAAACATCAGCTTATGTGTTTATTATATCTTCTTCTGGTGTTTCGGGTCCATTAAGAGGTATGGGGTCGTTTTTCATCTTGTTTTCATGTTATCCGAAGTTGCATGTCATCTGGTGTCTGTGTCTTCTGATGTCATCTGTCATTCAGTGTTTGTCAAGATGAGTGGGATTGGTAGCTCTGTTGATGAAAGCACAAGATCAGGCTCCTAAGGCCTCCACAGGCCCAGGATGGGAAGTGTTAGTTCAGATTGCACTTGGGGTATTGGCAACCGCAAAACGAATTTTGAGGTATGTGCCCTGTAACATGGTGAATTTAGAAACATAATTTTTGTGATACAAATTTGTGTGCACCAGCACCACAAGGATGCCATTGAGATCAAAGAGCATGAGTTGGAAGAAAAAGAGAAAATAAGAAGGCTATAAGATGAAGTTGAAGCCCTCAGGCAGGAGATCGACGGGCTATAGTTAAAGTTGGCAGACAACTACAAGAAGGAGGACGAGGTGCCAAACCATTTGACCTTAACGATTCAAATCTAATGGAGGAATAGACACCCCTTCTTCTCTCTCTATTTTTTGTAATATGTCCAAACACACATGTATATATATCTTATCACAGTTCTGTAATTTTTTTTAGTAGCAGGAATATAGTGATGTATTTTGATAATGGGATGGCTGGAAAAAAAAACTAGAATAAGAGTTTTCCCAAATGTAACGTCTGTAGCCAAGGAAAGACTCAAATATTTCATGTAAAAATCCTGCATTTTTCTTGCGAACAGACGTGCTTTAATATACAAAATATATACTCTTTATGGTTAAAAAAAAAAACATATCTAGCACTAGTAAAGATTTTGCAATCCATGACAAGCCTTAAAACCATTTTTTCAACCTCTTGATCAGCTTATACATGATGTAGTCATCATAAGTGCAAGAACCAACTCATGAGAGTATAAACTATATCAATTGGAATCAAACATGAAGCTCAACTATAGATGGGATCATGACATCATTAGGATTCCAATCCATAACTCAGGAGCATCAAGAAAATTTCAAAGGCAACACTACAAGAATCATCCAACAATCAAATTCATCTCCACACAAGCATCATCTACATGGAGACCTAGTTGACCAACCAAAAAATAAAACCATCAAAGCACCTACACCATAAACATTTTCCATAGCAACCATAGATACCAATACCATCAAACAATATTATCATCTCCAACACAAGTACAGGTTGACATCAATACCAACCATCACACACTGAAGCACTCGTCAACTATCATCTCATCGCAACATCAATTCCAACAATCCCCCCCTTTGGAATTGATGTCAACCCTAGTTTTTTCAACCAAAACAACCTCATGAAGAACTGAACTCCTCATTTTCTCCCCCTTTGACATCAATGGTAAAGGGACAAACTCGACATGTGAAGTAAGCCAACATATCAATGAAATAAACACTCCCCCTATCAATATCAACATCATGCCAATACAAATTTGATGCAATCTAATGAAACAATACCAATACAAGTTGCCCCTGAACATATAAAGGGGTTGCAAAAACATCTCTTTGATTGTTGAATGTTATCTCTACTACTGCTAGTGCCTCTTTACCCTATGCAAGAAGGTTCATCCTCATATATCAACTCTTTGACCAACTTGGCACAATGATGAACAATGAGTCTGAAAGAATGATAATACAAGTATTTACAAATCTTATATCTAGTTGAACTATGACTCCTCTCTTATGTCTGAAAGACACGCACATGACCCAACCATGACTCATAAGAAGGATGTGACAATACATGGCTGCTCAAGGACTCCAAGAGCTCACACAAGACTGAAATACATGACACCCATTAGCCCAACATGGTTGTAACAATTTTCATCACACACACACTCTTGACATGACCCATGACTCTCTCTCTTGTCTCTTTTTCAATATATACCTAACTCAAATACAAATTCATATAAATGAATAAAAATGATTACATGGCTATGAAATTTAGAGTACACAATTGTCATGAAACATTATGAACAAATATAACTCTCATTAATGCCTTCTAGGCATTAGGACCACCATTGTACAATGTGAGACATGAGGAACCAATCCCATATATGAATCTTCACTTCAATATTTCGCCAATCACTTCTAATGGAGATAAATAAAACCATACACATGTCATGAATGAACGAATGCCATCAATAAACCATGAAATCTTCAAAATTTCAACCATATGTCAAGGAAGCAACAACAAATGTATAATATGCCATGGAAGCTCTTGGTAGCAACAATTAACATATAAATCCTTCTCCCTTGCAGCAGAAAAAAAATGTGAACTCATAGGTAGATAAGACAATAAGCAACAATATATCCTCACTTCAGCAGCAATAATGATACTAATAGCAACTCATGATTTCTTCGATCAAACCATCAATAGAATCTAGAAACAACATGAACAAATATGAGGATAAAGCAATGAAATACCATCATAGAACATCAAAATAGCAACCTCCATAGCTGAACTTTATCTGTAGCACGAGATAAATATTCAATTGCATCTAATATGTGGATATCTCAAGTATAAAATATATCATAGCTGCAATAAAATCAACATAAACATCACTCTCAAACAAATCAAACATCATCATTCAAATCAAGGTAATAATAGTAGCATCATCCTATGACTAGCAACAACAACAACATACAATAGATAGCAGTAGAAAACTCCCCAACAATATCACTCTTAAATCAAGACAGCAACATGAGCATGAGCAACAACACTTTTTCATCAAATCCCCAGAACCATAGTATAACCATTAACAACATTAGAAATAATAATAGCAACAATCTCAATAATCAGCTCCATGTATAGGAAACAGATCATGCAAATATAGATTTGTGTAAAAATTTTGATGCGCATCCTCTTTTTCAATTTTCACCAAAGCAATATTCACTGCATAATTGTGACATCTACCTTCTCATCATGAGAATAATCGCATTAGTGAAAAATATGTAAGATAATACCATCTATCTCTTGAGCATGCATCTAGGCTTCCATGTCTTTATCAAGGATTTAGAAAACTGCTGCAATCAAACACATTCAACCGATTCAAACAATAAGAAGATTTCAAACCTCAATATACCAACTATGGTTGAATTATCAATGATCCTCTTTCAAATTCAAAATGTTGTCATATGCTCCCCTTGAGACCATGTCGACCTCAGTTTTTGATGGGAGTCACTTGTTGTTCCTTTTCCTTCCATATTTTTTTGGTTTGATTTTTGACACGCACTTCATAGCTTGACCTCTTATTTGATATGATTTGAGTAGACTTTTCCTTTTGAGTGAATCCCTATAACATGTATGAAATTTGCAGTCATTCGAATTATGGAAAAATTTATCACATATGTAACACCTTATATGTCCAAGAAACAAAGGAAAATCTTTGAAAATCTTCTTCTTCACATAGTTCCTGCAATCAAAAGCCTTATGCCCAAAATTATTACATGAAAATAAATATCCATAAAATGAATTGTTATACCTGTCCATGGAAGATTTTCCTTGATATGGTATTTTATCAAACTCCTTTTGCTTCATGATTCTGAATTTTATAGCAACATGCCCATGCTTTTGACAATTGAAGCATCTTATAGATCTTGAGGAAGTGGATGATCTATCTGGCGCAAATTTTTCCTTCTTTGAATTATGGTTTTGTTGATGTGATTTTCCCTTTTTATTCTCACTGTTGGAATTATATTTTTCTACTGGTTTTTTAAAACTTTTCGTTGAACTCGTTTCTTCTTTGTGTAGGCTAATATCTGGAGGATTTTGATTAGTCATCATCTGAATGGCTTTCTCTTTCAAATTATTTCTCAATGTATCCATTTCTTCTTCCAGAATTTGATATTGCTTTCTCATTCCTTCTTAAATTTTACTTTCTTCATCCAATTGGGGTTTTAATTTGATCATCTCTTCTTATAAGTCAACACATTCCTTCTCATCAAGTATTTGCAATAATTTCTACTATTTTTTATTTTCAGCCTTGAGGTTTCTAATTTATGCTTCTAGGGTTTCAATCTTGAAAGGCTCTTCATCTTCTAGATTTGAATTCTCTGCAAAATAGTTCTTACCACTTTTCTCCAAAGAGTCAAACTGAATTGAATGATCATTATATTCTCAACCATCAAACTCAAGTAATTCATCATCACTATAAGAAAATTTAATGCTAGATATAAAATGATCACAAAATTTACCGTCACCATGTTTTACTAGTAAGAAGAGGGGTTCTTCATAATTTTAAACTTTCCTTACTTGTTTACTGCTATTATTTTTATGGGACTTATTCTTCTTATTCTTCGCCATGGCCCATGATCTGCTCTTAATTGATAAGGCTTCACCGAGAGAACCCCACTCTAATACCAAATGTTGGAAATGTACTCACTACTAAGAGGGGAGGGGGGGTCTATATGTATCACTATTTTAGCCTCCAAGATATCTTCCAGATTGCAGATTTGATCTTCAGCTGATAATTAAATATTCCAACTTAGAAATTCACTCAAATAACAAGAGACATTTTTACGTTGAACATTTCGGTAAAATGAAGAAGAATCCTGAAAATACAAAACATGGGTTTTGTGTAGAACGAACCAAATTAGTTTTTTTTGTGAGAAGTTTTCCCAAATTCGGTCTTGATTGAGAGAAACAAAAGGTTCTTTGAAGAACAAATTTGCATATTTTTTGTTGTGGTCGTTTTCCAAATTGCCCCAATTGTAATTGCCAGATTCGACTTGTGCCAGCTGAATCATGATGGAAATATATTTCAGATCTCATCTTGGTTATTGATATTTTGTAATCATATTATTTCCCTTTGTTGTTTGTATATTTAAAAGGGTACAAATCAGAGAGATGGGGGAGGATAGAACACATAGGGAGATAACGCAGATAGGGTTGGCTATGTAGTGAATGGAGATCTATAACAGAACATTTCATTGAGTTAATGCAAGTTATATTCATGTTACTCTTGTAAGTTTCTGAGTACATCGCAACCCTGATCAAAGAGTTGGGCCCACTCTCCTGATCAGGTGTTGAATTCTTTCTGTACATTGTTATTTCTATTTTCTGTTTGCATATTTCGTAATTGCCGTAACAATAGATGTAATTGCTGGTATCTTTATTGCTGTGAATGCATTGCAAGCTTTACAACTTATTACTACCATTATTTTATTGTTGTTACAGTGATTTTTTCTTTGCTTAATACCGAATCCATGATTAATATAGAGTTGTGCTATTGTCATATGCATATACTATGCCCGTTAGCCTTGCAATAACCAATTCAGCCGGATTGATAATTAATGTGGGAAAGGGTTTGAATATTCATTCACACTTGAACACCAACATTTTGGCGTTGTTGTCGGGGAGGCTAAAAAAGGTGCAAGAACACGATTCATATTGATCTAAGGATCAATCTCTCATCCTAGGGGGGGAAATGCTACCCTGCTCTAGGTCTTGAGCATAGTTGTTCTGTTTTTTTGTTTTTATTGATTTATTAGGAACCAATCTCTCGTCCTAGGGAGGGAAATGCTACCCTGCTCTAGGTCCTGAGCGTAGTTGTTCTATTTTTATTCTTTTTTGATTGATTTCTTAGGAACTGATCTCTCGTCCTAGGGAGGGAAATGCTACCCTGCTCTAGGTCCTGAGCATTATTCATTTTTCTTTGCTTTTATTTCTGTTGATTTATTAGGGCCTAATCTCTCGTCCTGGGGAGGGAAATGCTACCTTGCTCCAAGTCCCAAGCTTAATATTTCTTGATTTGATTTCTTACTTTCTTTCTTTCTATTTAAACACCCAATCTCTCGTCTTGGGGAGGGAAGTTTCACCCTGCTCTAGGTCTTGAGCTTTAAGAAATGTTTGAATTTTTTTTTTGTTTCCTTCCTCTGGTTCTATGAACAAAGATCTAAACAAAAAGGCAGAGGATGAGGTCAAGGAAGAAAGCATCAACACAATCTGGAACTCAGTCACAGAACTTCAAAATGTGACAAATATGGGAAATCAATACTATATTGAAGATTGGTTTCACTCTATTGTTTGCTCACAACATCACTCTACACTTCAACAACTCTTGGCACCATCCTTAACAGGGAAGTTGGTATCTCATACCTGTGTATTTATTAACATACATTTTTCAAATACGGGTATTTGCATGCTTGAGGAATTATTTCGAAAATGGCTTCACTGGAAGTACTATTATATGTAAGTATATTTTATTTTTCAAAGTAGAGTAGCGTAGTGTAGAATATAGAATGAATAAAAACATAAATAAATAAATTTCTTTAGATGTAAAAATAGTTTTTTTTGTTGCAACACTGTGAAAATTAAGATCGATGATCAATATTCAAATTTATTTATGTATGTAGATGTATTATATTGAAAATAAAATTCCTACAAACACTCATATTCATTTTGATATCATTCTTGGAAAAATTCCTTAATTATCATATCTTATGGCTTGCGGGCTTGATGAAAATTCTAGGAAAACAATCGGGACAGTCATTTTTTGAGGGAAAAAATGGGCATATTTTAAAAACCTATTTCTATCCTACATATCTCTTCATTTCTACTTTCTAACTCAATTTTAATCACTCGATTTTGAGTTGAAACGAAAAAGTTATGACCAAAACAATGACAGGATGTCTAGTAATCAACCAAGGAACAGAGTTGGGACAATCCTTTTTTGGAGGCCTAAATGGCTATATTTTGAAAACACATTTCTATGGTATATTCCCCTATGAATCTAATGTACAGCTTAATTTGAATCACTTTATTTTGATATCGTATGAGGAAGGTTTGACCAAGAAACTGACTCTTTATCGTAAATTAGCACTCTCAAAACTCTGTTTTCCTGGTTGTTCACTAGCGTATTTGACCCATCAATTATTCTTGCCTTAAAAGCTTGTTTTTGTTGGAGATATATAAATTAATATAATTTAATCTCCAATTTGAATCGGTTCAATCTGTCATCAATTGAAAAATTTATGCTTGAAATATTAACTGTTGGTCTAAGCTGGAAAATCGAAAATGACTCTATTATGGTGGTTGTTATAAGAAACTTTAACATACCATTATAGGGGATTTTTAAAAAAAAATTCTATTGAAGACATATCTCTGAATTCACTTTCATTTGGCTTTGGAATCACTCAAATCAGACAAAAAACAAATAAGTTATCATTGAAACACTGCTAGTTAGTATGGTTGGTCACCACTCTCCTGCAGGTAATAAATTAATTTTACTTTGTTATTTTTTTTCCCATGGATTTGTTTTATAGAGTAACTAATTGTTTTTTTTTTTACATATTTCTTGGATTAGGAAATCCCGATCACCTCTCTTCTTCCATGATTTCATGTTTTATTGCAGGTAGACACTCGTTTTTTTTCAAGTCCTAGGAGAATAAATGAGGTCAATTTATGAACAAGTGATTCTTGAAGGAAATGATAATGAAATATAAACATTTTCAAAGAAGTTTCCTTGCATAGAGAAAAAAACATGAATACTTTTCGGATTTATAACATGAGAAATGGGGAATTAATTTCTATTTGAAGATCCAAGCCATTTCCGAAAAATGAAACGAAAAAAAAAAAAAAACATTTTTTTCATTTATTCACCATTCACAAACAACATTGTTGCAACAAAAAATCATAATCATTGTAATTTAAGATTTTTATTTATTTATTGGTTTTCAATAAAGATTCATTTATTTTCTTATTTCTCTTATGTTCTTATGCTTCAGGTATTTTTTACTTCAAAGTCACATTTTCTTTGTTTTTTTCTCAAAATAAAAGGAGCAAGTTCTTAAGTTTCATGATGTTGTTACTCCTTGGATGTTGCTACTCGTGATGCTGTTACTCCTTGGATGCTGCTACTCCATGATGTTGTTACTCTAGATGCTACTACTTGTGATGTTGTTACTCCTTGGATACTGCTACTTGTGATGTTGTTACTCCTTGGATGCTACTAGTCCCTGATGTTGTTACTCGTAATGCCGTTACTCCTTGGATGCTGCTACTCGTGATGCTGTTACTGCTTGGATGCTGCCACTCACGATCTCTTTGACCCACTCAGGATGTTACTTTCGTGATGTTTGTCCTCCTTTGATTCTGCTACTTTGTAATGATGTTACTCCTTAGATGATGCTACTCCACGATATTGTTACTCTGGATGTTGTTACTCTTACTGTTTTTACTCACACTGCTGTTACTCCGGATGTTGTTACTCACACTACTGTTACTCTGGATGTTGTTACTCGCACTGTTGTTACTCTAGATGTTGTTACTCGCACTGCTGTTACTCTGGATGTTGTTACTCTGAATGTTGTTACTTGCACTGTTGTTACTCCAGATGCTGTTACTCCGGATGTTGTTACTCGCGTTGTTGTTACTCCGGATGTTGTTACTCACACTACTGTTACTCTGGATACTGCTACTCGCACTAATGTTACTATGGATGTTGTTACTCGCACTGATGTTACTCCAGATGTTGTTACTCGCACTACTGTTACTACGGATGTTGTTACTCGCACTGCTATTACTCTGGATGTTGTTACTCGTACTGCTGTTACTCCAAATGATGTTACTCCGTCGGTGCTGTGAATCTGTCACTACTGTTACTCCACCAGTGCTGTGAATCCGTCACTGCTGTAAATTTGTCACTGTTGTTACTCCACCAGTGCTGTGAATCCATCACTGTTGTTACATCGTCAGTGCTGTAAATTCGTCATTGCTGTTACTCTGATTTTTTTTTTCTAAGTGTTGGATGTTGTTACTCTATCGGTGATGTGACTTCGTCACTGTTGTTACTCCTTCGGTGTTGTGACTCTTCCACTGCTATGACTCTGTCACTGCTGTTACTCCTTGGGTGTTGTTACTCCTCCAGTGTTGTTACTCTGAAATTTTTTCTAAGTATCCAATGATGTTACTCCTCCGATGTTGTTACTCTAGGAAATTTTCTACGTGTCCGGTGTTGTTACTCCTCTGATGTTGTTACTCCTCCAGTGATGTTACTCCATGGTGATATATTTCTAAGTGCTTGGTGTTGTTACTCCTCCAGTGTTGTTACTCTGCCAAGGTAGGTCACTAGGTACGTCCTCGACCGACTCCATAGATTTATTTGGTATTTTACTTATGACATGATCAACTATGACTGATGGCAGATACTTTACTTAGGGGGAGGTCTCATATTTAAAGGATGATTATTAGGGTAAGTCTTGTCAGTAATGATTCACTCTTAATTCCTCACTATTTTTTAAAGTGACTAATCCTCCTTCATGTCACCTTCCTAACATCGTTCTTTTTCCCCTTTCCCTGTTATTACCTAAGTCATGGTTGTTGTTACCTCAGTCACAACTATTGTTGTTGGCCAATTTTCACGATGGATTCAACATGTGTAGGTCTTTCTGAATTGTTTTTCTCTTTGGTGAACGAGAAATAATTTTAATGGTCTAAGCCCTCTTTGACACAATGTTTGGGTAGTCAATATATCTTTGTTTATATATAAACATAATCTTATTTTTAAGGAATAATTATGCAAAGATGATTTCATCATGCCAGCTTTCAACTTTCCTAATTGGTCAAGTCCTTGGTCTTGTAAATTTATGATGATGACCATAGAATTGTATTTAAATATTTCCGCCATCATCTAATGAACTATTCCTCAACCCTAATCTCAACAATGAAAAATATATTTATCATCAGTCATTTTAAGGTTATTAGTTTTTGAGAAGCAAAATTATCAAATTTGAAAATAGTTACTACACAACTTTTTATGTCATCCCTAGCTCTTAAGGAGATGACCTGCCACCCCATCTATTAAGTAGTCTGTTATTGATTAACAAAAACCATAGTTGAATTTTAAACATAAATGTTCAACTAGAGGATAGGAGGTCTCATCACGAGCCAACCTACCATGATCATAGGTCCTAATAAAGTGACATTACCACTACTGGTCACCAAGCCACAGTAATGGCCTTCGATCATAAAAATGAAGGACAAGAGGTCTCATCACAAGTCGACTTTGTCACTTTTGTTAGCTCCCATGAATGGCATTGTTATTAACTGGTTACCACGCCATAATATTGATATTCAGTTGACATCTAAGTAAATTGAAAGACTGTTTGCAACTATGTACTTATTTCTAATAAATGGGACACTGGCATCTAAATGGGTTAAAAAAAGCATTCCTGTTGAGGCTATGGATGCCTTCTCGCGGCAGTGGCTATGCCTATGGTATAGAAGTTAATTTAATACTATAATCTACTTGGTTACCTTATTTTCTCAAAGCTAATTTCTAATAGAGCTGACTGTTGCATATACAAGGTTTTCCAGAACTCATGGTTCATGAGGTAATATTTAATCAGTTCTTAGATGATGGTGGTTATGGTTTATATCTATTATTGAGTTATAAATATTTAATTTACATGTTGGGGATGAAACTTTTAGG
Organism: Pinus albicaulis; assembly: GCA_034641835.2. Lineage (NCBI taxonomy): Eukaryota > Viridiplantae > Streptophyta > Pinopsida > Pinales > Pinaceae > Pinus > Pinus albicaulis. Next base: position 349,226,164 of record CM076575.1, on the reverse strand, counting down.
ATATTTGATATTTGACATTTTGTATCATCTAATCCATCATTCCTTTATTATTCAAGTATAATATCTTTAACCAAAGATATTTGCTTTGCCCAATCAGTCACCATTTATTCATAGCTTAACAACACTACTACTGTTTTGAGGTGGAATAAAGAGGCTTAATTTTGATTTTGAATCCCAGGTAATTGGACAGACCTTGAGAAGCAAAGACTGAGATAACTAATTCTCATAATTTATGTGCTCATAACAACCAAAGTTTGGCATTTTTTCCCTTATTATCCATTATTATCCCATGCCATTCACAATATGATTATGTCACTTTTATATGTAATGAGGTAATTGAGGTGATGAATTATTGATTAAGGATACTCATGATATTTTTCTTAAGATGACAAGGAAACTAATCAGTTTAGTGAAAGGAAACAATACTACAATTTTTGAATACTTTTTTTCAGCTTGCATGGCTTCCACATTCTGCATCACTTTCAGCATCAGTTCAGCCTACATCAACTTCAAGAAATGTCAATCCATACATGCCATTCCACGTTTTTATGAAGGTAAAACTTGAGGTAAAATAGCATAATGTTTTGATTTATTAAAAGTTTAGGAGAATGTCATGAAAAACCATTGAGCATTATTTACTCATATTTTTCAACCATTATTTCCCCTTCTTTACCACTTCCAATTTTTCAGAGACGCAAAATATTTCAGTTTGGGGGAGTGTTACTTTCATTATCATGAACATGCCATTAATATTCGTTATCATCCATCAATCTCCTTATTCATTCTCAAAATCTCCTTTATTCCATGTTGTTATACACCAAACAAATATTTCAGCCATGATTGTAGCAACCACCTCAATTCATTTTCTAGTGTAGCATGAGGGCATGCTAATTCTCTAGTTTGGGGGAAGGGTTGCTATGCATGATGAATGGTTTCTTATTTATTATTTTAAGGTATGCAATCCTAAAATTGATTTGTGTATATCCTTAAAACTATCAATTGGATTCTTGTGATTTTTGGACAACAAAGAGGTATCATTAAACCCATAATTTTTCAAGCTAATTTGTTAATTCAAAAAAAAAAAATGCATTATTTTGCTGATATATTGAAATTTGTCATTGCATTGATTTGATTTTCGGATTGGACAAACATTGATATAGTATAAATTTGCTTACAAAATTTCAACAAAATTTGGTTTGCAATGAAGTTTGTATTTACTTGTATCATACTTTGTTGCAACTTCATATACATATGGTTGAAAGCATACATGGAAATTATTTTAAGGAAGCATTTGAGGAAGAATCCTTCTCTTCCATCAAAATCATGCGTTGGGGTGAGCATTTTTATTATTATATTACAACTTGGTTAATACAAATGCATTGGGGTGCACGGGGACATGCAACATGTTCAGTTTGGGGGAGATGTTGGGCCACTAATTTGTATTATTATTATCACTTCTTAATATCTGTTTCATCTATTTCTAATGTTATTTTATCACATTATTTATCATAATTTATTATATAATTACATTTCATAATTATTTACGCTCTCTTGGATAAGTAATACCTGTTCTCCTTTATTTTAATAAATTAATGATTATTATGCATGATTTTGCCAATGATGGTTTATTAATGAAATAGTTATAACATCACTCATTATTTTAGCCTCCAAGATATCTTCCAGATTGCAGATTTGATCTTCAGCTGATAATTAAATATTCCAACTCAAAAATTCACTCGAATAACAAGATACAGTTTTTCGTTGAACATTTCGGGAAAATGAAGAAGAATCCTGAAAATTCAAAACATGGGTTTTGTGTAGAACGGACCAAATTAGTTTTATTGTAAACAGTTTTCCCAAATTCGGTCTTGATTGAGAGAAACACAAGGTTCTTCGAAGGAAAGATTTGCAGAATTTTTTGTTGTGGCCTTTTTCCAAATTGCCCCAATTGTAATTGCCAGATTCGACTTATGCTAGCTGAATCATGATGGAAATATATTTCAGATCTCATCTTGGTTATTGAGATTTTGTAATCATATTATTCTCCTTTTTTGTTTGTATATTTTAAAGGGCACAAATCAGAGAGATGCGGGAGGATAGAACGCATAGGGAGATAATGCAAATATGGTTGGCTATGTAGTGAATGGAGATCTGTAACAGAACATTTCATTGAGTTAATGCAAGTTATCTTCGTGTTACTCTTGTAAGTTTTTTAGTACATCGCAGCCCTAATCAGAGAGTTGGGCCCACTCTCTTGATCAGGTGCTGAATTCTTTCTGTACATTGTTATTTCTATTTTATGTTTTGCATATTTCGTAACTGTCGTAACAATAGATGTAATTGCTGGTATCTTTATTCTTGTGATTGCATTGCAAGCTTTACAACTTATTACTGTCATTATTTTATTGTTGTTACAGTGATTTTTGCTTTTCTTAATATCGAATCCAAAATTAATATAGAATTGTGCTATTGTCATCTGCATATACTGTGCGTGTTAGCCTTGCAATAACCAACGCACCCGGATTGATAATTAATGTGGGAAAGGGTTTGAATATTCATTCACACTTGGACACCAACATACACTTGTTGATATCAATATATTATCTATGTGTATGCACATCTCTAAAAATTCGACATCTGCATAATTATGTTATGTAGGAGGCTGCCCCTTGCTGTCTACACCAAAATCTGGCCATCTTCTCTACTAACAATGGTCGATCTTCTCATATTTTTTAACACTTTATGCCACTTACTCCACTAATTACTCCATTAATCCATTCAAACTTAAATATTTATTCCAACATGTTTATTAAGTCAATTAGTAATTTTTTATTACTATTCTCGAACAAGATATGTTGGGAAAAATACTGAGAGGGGGGGCGGGGGGCGGCGGGGGTGAATCAGTATTTAGAGCTCATATCTATAAATTTAACTTTTTCTTTTGCAAAATTACATACGTGGCTTTTATGAACCGAACTCACGTATATACGCGGATATGCTGAAAGAAACTAGCGTATACTGATATAAATTTCTAGTTTAGAAAACTTCTCAGAAACAGTCTTTAAATCAGATTTACCAGTTAATATGCATCAAGTTAGATAATCAGTAAATATGTGCAGTAACAAAAGTATAAAACATCACACAAGTGGAACACACATGAACACCAATATTTAAGGTGGAAACCCAATTCGGGAGAAAACCACCGTTGTTGTCGTCTCTGTCTTCAATATTTATTACATGGAAAACTATTTACAACATTGTACTGATGCAGACTCATATCAGTACGCAGGCTTCTACCTGCAGAAGGCTTAAACCTTCACTCGTTTACCAACTGCTACTGGAAGGGAGCTTCAACCCCCTTTCTTCTCGTTTACCAGCCACTCCTGGAAGGGAGCTTCAACCCCCTGAACATAACACCAGCTTCTACTGGAAGAAAGCTTCTACTTCCATACTGAAGGCTTCAACTCTCAGACCCACTGTAGACCACGTTTCATCAATTTTCATACTGGATCAAATAGCATCAACACAACCCTTTATCAAAAATCATAAACTTTGCCCAATACTTCAATTAGAACAGTGAAAACACTGTAACCAGAACATCAGAAATAACCCATAATTCAGAATAGATATGCAGATACAAACTCAACCCTGAACAGTCATTAATTCAAATAGCATACGCTACTTTGCTTCATTGAAGCCACGTACATACGCGCTTTCTTGCACACCAACCTGCGTATGCCTCAGTGCATACTCTTTTCATAACCTGGAATGAATACGCTACTTCGCTTTGTTAAAGCTACGTGTATATGTGCTTTTCTTTATACCAACCAGCGTATACTTCTGTGTATACTGTTCTTCAGAATGTGATCAGACTTAGATTCAGATCTGAGGCTTTCAGTCAGACATTTTCTCAACAGTGCAGAACTTTTAGACAGTTAGTCAACCTCAATCATGTTTTCTCAATCATTGATTAGATTTTTTCATGATCAGCTTAGCAGCATACTTAGTATTCAAACAACCCAGAACTTCAAGAAGACTTCTTTTACAGATAGCAGAAAAAAGCAGGAATCACAATAGTAACATCTGCAATAAGCTTCAGAAAACCCTAACTGCCATACGCGCTTTTCACGAAGAGAACCCGCGTATATACTCTCTTTTACTGAGACCAACTAGCGTATAGATCAGTAAAAGTAAATTTTGCAGAACATACCAGATCTATAAAACTTACCCAGATTTCTTCATTTTCTTCAGCAGACTTGCGCCAATTCTTCATCATTTCTTCAGTAGATCATACTAGAGCTTCATCATCTTCAGATCTAGAGATCTTGAACCATCATTATATCCATGGGTGCATCATAGATTCAGATCTATCAATTAAAAACAGATTTCATCCATGCAGATATTCCTTAGAGAAATTTAATCATTAACAACCCTTACTCATGCATGCTTTGCACTATGATCTTCTTCTCCTTATATAGATTTAGCTTTTACCAATACCATGAATCAAAACCACTCAACTGCTGATGGTAATCCTAGACATAATCAAATATATAATACAATGCTCAATACTGTGGGCTAATACCTTGGTAAAGCCCCCTGGTATTATAAATTTGGAGTACAAACAGGCATACGCGACTTGGGACGTACTTCTCCGTGTGCATACACGACTTGGCTTTTAAAAACCCATGTATACATTGTGACATATTAAAACTAACCAATCTGTTGCACAAAACTTCTGAGATATTGCTGAAATTCTTCATATAGATAGTTTCTTCGTCCTTTGCCAGAGAGTTTTCACAAGGACAATTAATTTAATATTATAGAACACAAGAAACATATTGCCAACAATCTCCCCCTTTGGACTTGATGGCAATCATAATAATTAAAAAAATAGGCATTTGTATTCAACCATCCTCAGAATTCTCCCCCTTTAACATCAAGGGCAAAGGGCAGATCAACATCCCTTGTACAAAAATTACCATGCTCCCCATGAGTTCATACTTGAAATATTCAGACATATTTTTCAATGAAGTACATGACTTTTCAATCGAGTATGACCTTTCCTATCACCAATTACTCATACTTGCATCAATGATCCAACTAAGTGTATTTACATATTTGACTCAACTACCCAACCAAGTGGGTGTACAAATTTTCCCAACCAAGTGGGTTTATAAATTGGAACAAGTCCTTACATGACTGAATATAACAATTTACATCATAGATCTCAACATGACCTTTTCATCAAATGAATTTTTATAAACGAGACCAATGAATCTCAATCATGAGATCAAACCACAACAAACACTTAGAATGCCAACAATGCATCCTTTCCCACAGGACATGTGCTCCCCCTTAGCTTGTGCACCCTGAACACTTTCAACAGCAAATCATTAAGGCATCTTCATTAAAAAAAATATTAGAGAATGAAACAAAAATGCGGGAACTAGAACATCACCAGAGATACCCAACAACACCACAACTGTTCTGAAAATGTTGACCCAAAAAATTGTGCCAACAAAAACCCATACGCAGGTTTTATGTATATAAACTCACATATATACGCGACTGTCCTTTATGAAATCCACATATCCAATTTAATCTTCTGAATTTAAGCAGATCTGATCTTCTAAGCACTAGAGACAACTCCTAGATTTTGTCTGAGATATTCGAACGTTTCCTTGGGAAGAGGTTTAGTAAATATATCATCAACTTGTTCTTTGGAGGGAACATACTCCAATTTCACCTTTTTTTCAAGTACTTGTTCACGTAAGAAGTGATACTTGATAGGAATGTGCTTGGTCTTGGAATGCATAACAGGATTCTTTGAGATACTAATGGCACTTGTATTATCACACATAATGGATATGGAAGGTGAACATTTGATTTGAATGTCTTGTAAAGTCTGCATCATCCAAAGAAGTTGTGTGAAACATGATGCGGCAGCCACATATTTTGCTTCTGCTGTAGATAAGGAAATAGAGCTTTGCTTCTTGTTGAACCAAGATACTAATCGGGGCCCCATATAGAATGCACCACCACTAGTGCTCTTCTGATAATCAACATTTCCAACCCAATCTGCATCTGTGTAAGCATGAAGAGTGAGATCAACATTCTTTGGATACCATAGTCCAAAGTCTTGAGTTCCTTATATATATTTGAATATTCTTTTTACAGCCTGAAGGTGAGACTCTTTTTGATTAGCTTGGAATCGTCCAATAATCCCAACTGCATGCATAATGTCTGGTCTTGTCCCGGTGAGATAAAGTAGAATTCCAATCATGGATCTATATTTTGGTTGATTCACCATGGAAGAATCATCATGAGATATGAGGTTACACCCGGTTATCATTGGTGTACTTACAGGTTTGCAATCTTCCATCCCATACTTCTTCATAATTTTCTTAAGATATTTTTCTTCTGATAAGAATATGCTATATGTTGCTTGTTGCACTTGTAAGCCAAGAAAGAATGTTAGTTCCCCAAGTAAAGACATTTCAAATTCTTGCTGCATAACAGAAGCAAATTTCTGACTCATGGACTCTTCATTACTTCCAAAAATGATGTCATCAACATATACAACCACAATCAATAGTTTATCATTTTCATTTTTTGTGTATAAGTTTCTATTTGCAGATCCCTTTGAAAATCCTTGTTGATGAAGATATTTGTCAAGACAATAATACCATGCCCTTGGAGCTTGTTTGAGACCATATAAATCCTTTTTAAGTTTACAAACAAGTTTTTCATCATTTCCCAAAATGAATCCTTCTGGTTGTTCTATATAAACTTCTTCTTCTAGATCACCATTGAGGAAAGCAGATTTAACATCCATTTGATAAACTTTGATTTGTTGAAAGCTTGAAAAAGTAAGAAACATTCTGATGGATTCGAGTTTAACTACAGGAGAAAATGTTTCTTCAAAGTCTATACCTTCTTGTTGAGCATACCCTTTACAAATAAGTCTAGCCTTGTTTCTAATAACATCTCCATTTTCATTTAACTTGTTTTTGAATATCCATTTTGTTCCAATAACATTTTTATCATGAGGTTTTGGAACTAGTTCCCAAGTATGATTCTTTTCAATTTTATCAAGTTCTTCATTCATGGCTTGAATCCAACATTCATCTTTGCTAGCTTGATTGATATTTTGTGGTTCAATGGTGGATAAAAATGCTAGATATCTAGTAGACCCTACAAGAGTTCTTGTTTGGACATCTGATCCCTTTTCTCCCAAAATTTGAGATTCTGGATGATTCTTTTGAACATATCTGGATGGAGCATTTTTAGATAGATCTTCTTCTACTGCTTCATTGAGTTCACCTTCTATATTATCTCTATTAGATGCAGGAAGATATACATAATCATCATCTTCATTTGTTGTTTGTATTTCCCCTTTTGGAGCTGAGAGAGATTCATCAATTACAACGTCAATGCATTCAACAATCTTCCAAAGTCTTTTATTGTAGCATTTATATGCTTTACTTATAGAACAGTAACCAAGAAATACTCCTTCATCTGCTCTAGGTTCAAACTTGCCAAGTTTTTCATCATTGTTCTTGATAAAAAATTTGCTTCCAAAAACTTTAAAATGATTTACAGTGGGAAGATTACCATACCAAAGCTCATATGGAGTTTTATCATTATTTACACGAACATGTGCTTTGTTAAGAATATTTACCGCAGCATGTGCTGCTTCTCCCCAAAATGTGTCAGGTGTTCCTGAATCATCAAGCATAGCCTGAGCCATTTGTTGAACTGTTTTATTCATTCTTTCTACTACGCCATTTTTTTGTGGGGTACCAGCTACAAAAAATTGTCTTTTTATGCCATGTTGTTCACAAAAATCAAAGAATTCATCTAATATATATTCACCTCCTCGATCAGATCTAAGACACTTGATTTTTAGATATAATTCATTTTCAACCAGTGCTTTGAAGATCTGAAATTTTTCGAATGCTTCATCTTTGTGTTTTAGCAACCCAATCCAACATATTCTAGAGAAATCCTCAATAAACAAAATATAGTATTTTTCTCCATGGGGTGACCTTTTTCTCATAGGTCCACATAAATCAGTATGAATGAGTTCAAGAGGCTTACTTGCTGATCCTTCTTTGGCATTAAATTGTACTCTGGTTTGCTTATCGAATTGGCAAGATTTGCATATGGTACTCTCAGGCAGAGTAATACTGGGAAGATCACGAACAGCTTTGAGTCTGCTAGATTTGTTGATTTGAGAGAAGCTCAAATGCCCCAATATTCTAAGCCATAACCAATTTTCTGAATATTTACCCAAGTAACATTGTTCTTTACAGCTTTTCAATACATACAAATTGCTTGGTGTTCTATTTCCTTTTATAATTGTTTTTCCTGTATCAAGATCATGTACCACACATTATTTTGAGCTAAATACAACTTCAGTTCCTTGATCACACATTTGAATCACACTTAATAGGTTATGCTTTAATCCATCCACATACGTAACATTGTTAGCTTTCACCTTTTCCTTTAGAAAAACATAACCTTTTCCTTTAATGATAGCAAGAGTATCATTTCCAAAAGTAACATTCTTTTCTCTTTCTAGAGCATTGTAAGCAAGAAGTTTATTTCTGTCACCTGTCATGTGTTTTGAGCATCCACTGTCAATGTACCATTGATTTTCTTCTCCTTCTGCAAATAAATCTATTCCACAGTTCTCAACCTGTAATTCCTTCTTTCTCCATACTTTGGAAGTTGAAGGTATATGCTCTTTTGGCTGAAGTTTGCTCCTGCATTCAGATTCTTCATGAACAAATTTATTTCAATAAGCACATTCAATTTCATTTTGAAGAGGAGAAAAGTTGTTATATGTATTCTTATGTATTCCAGTATCAATTATTTTCTTTCTTTCTTCTTTATTCATGATGGTTTTGTATGCAACACATTGAACAACTTTATGACCAAAATTATGACACGAGAAACATTTTCCATTGAAGAAGAAATTTCTGCAATCATGGAACCTTCTATTCGTGTTTACCTGTTGGTTGTTATTTCTCTGAAAGTTATTCCTGTTAGTGTTCTTTGTATTGAGGTGGTCATGCTTTACCTGTAAATTTTCTTTGTTTCCTTGCTGAGTGACCCAACTCTATAGGCTGGCTGTAGCTACTTTTAGATAGTTTGGTGCTAAAGACTGAGAAGATTCTCTGACATATCCAAGACCTGTCTTTATAAGAGGAGAACATTGTACCTTGATAATTTCATCTAAGGTTTCAGATCCTTTAGAAAATCTAAGATTCAAAGTCTTTACTTTCTCAATTTCTTTTCTTAGACTTACTATTTCACATTCTAATTTTTCATTGTGTTTCTCCTTTTCTTCAAGCTGATTTTTTAGAGTTTCTATGGATATTTATTTTTCTTCCAAACATATTTTGAGCTGATTGATTTCTTCAAGAAAATCATTGTATTTTATAGCATCCATAAATGTATCCTTTTCTTCCCTAGAATCTTTTTAAAATGCCATGAGAAGTCTAAGATCTTGATCAGATTCTTCCTCACTGTCTAATAACCCATCACTATCTTCATGAGTATAATAAATTTTTCTAGTGCTAAACTGATTCTTATTTCTTCTTTCTACTTCCTTTCCTTTTTCATGTGTTTCTTTATGAGGAGACTTAGTAGCATAATGACCAAATCTTCCACAAGCAAAACATTTGAAAGGAAGCTTACCTCTGAACCTTCCAGTGCCAAGTTGGAGCTTCTTAACAAAATTTACCTCATCTTCTTCTGAAACATACCCTGATCCTTCTGTTTCTTGTACTTCTTTTCCTTTTGTAGAAGCTCTAAAGACGACTTCTTTGATTTCAGTTGACCCTCATTTTCTCATTTCACATGCAGTTATAATGCCATGAAGTTGAAAAATAGTAATATTTTGAAGATCTTGCTTCTCTTCAATAGCAGACACTTTTGACTCAAATTTTGAAGTTAGAGATCTTAAAAAATTTTCAACCAGAGTAGTGTCAGTTATGGTTTCACCCAAATTTCTCATACGATTTACAATATCATCTAGACATAAAAAGAAACTGGCAATGCTCTCCTCATCATGCATCCTTAGATTTTCATATTGAATTCTGAGAGTTTGGAGTTTAGCACTTTTTACCTTTGTATCACCTTCATAGCTTAGAATGATTTTGTCCCATATTTCCTTTGCTATATTCAACTGCATAACCTTGACAAATTCTGATTTAGTCAGAATTCCCAATAGTGCATTGACCGCCTTTGCATTTTTTTCATAGTTCTTTCCTGCTATTTCATCTGTTGGAACTGAAGTTGGATATTGATAACCTCCTTCAACAATAGCCCATACATCTGCTCCAAGAGAATGAATATAGGATCTTGTCCATGTTTTCCAGAAGATTAAATTGTTTTCATTGAAGAGTGGAGGCCTGATAGATGTTGTCCTTGATTGCTCATCTTAGTTGGTATTCCTTCTAGCGGCTAAGCTTCTTCGGAAGGACTTGCTCTGATACCAATTGTTGGGAAAAATACTCAGAGGGGGGAGTGGGGGGGGGTGAATCAGTATTTAGAGCTCATATCTATAAATTTAACTTTTTATTTTGTAGAATTCCATACGTAGCTTTTATGAACCAAACTCGTGTATATACGGGGATATGCTGAAAGAAACTAGCGTATACTGATATAAATTTCTAGTTTAGAAAACTTCTCAGAAATAGTCTTTAAATCAGATTTACCAGTTATGCATCAGGTTAGATAATCAGTAAATATGTGTAGTAATAGTAGTAGAAAACATCACACAAGTGAAACACACATGAACGCCAATATTTAAGGTGGAAACCCAATTTGGGAGAAAACCACTGCTGTTGTCGTTTCTGTCTTCAATATTTATTATATGGAAAACTGTTTACAGTATTGTACTGATGCAGACTCATATCAGTAAGTAGGCTTCTACCTGTAGAAGGCTGCAACCTTCACTTGTTTACCAGCTGCTACTGGAAGGGAGCTCCAACCCCCTTTCTTCTCATTTACCAGCCACTCCTGGAAGGGAGCTTCAACCCCCTGAACATAACACCAGCTTCTACTGGAAGAAAGCTTCTACTTCCATACTGAAGGCTTCAACCCTCAGACCCACAGCAGACCACGTTTCATCAATTTTCATACTGGATCAAACAGCATCAACACAACCCTTTATCAACAATCATAAACTTTGCCCAATACTTCAATTAGAACAGTGAAAACACTGTAACCAGAACATCAGAAATAACCCAGACTTCAGAATAGATATGCAAAAACAAACTCAACCTTGAACAATCATTAATTCAAATATCATACGCTACTTTGCTTCATTGAAGTCGCGTACATACTTGCTTTCTTGCACACCAACCTGCGTATGCCTCAGTGCATACTCTTTTCATAACCTGGAATGAATACACTACTTCTCTTTGTTAAAGCTGCGTGTATACGCGCTTTTCTTTATACCAACCCTCATATACTTCTGTGTATACTATTCTTCAGAATGTGATCAGACTCAGATTCAGATATGAGGCTTTCAGTCAGACATTTTCTCAGCAATGCAGAACCTTTAGACAGTTAGTCAACCTCAATCATGTTTTCTCAATCATTGATTAGATTTGTTCATGATCAACTTAGCAGCATACTTAGTATTCAAATAACCCAGAACTTCAAGAAGACTTATTTTACAGACAACAGAAAAAAAGCAGGAATCACAGTAGTAACATCTGCAATAAGCTTCATAAAACCCTAACAGCCATACACGCTTTTCACGAAGAGAACCCGCGTATATACGCGCTTTTACTGAGACCAACTAGCGTATAGATCAGTGAAAGTAAATTTTGCAGAACATACCAGATCTATAAAACTTACCCAGATTTCTTCATTTTCTTCAGCAGACTTGCGCCAGTTCTTCATCATTTCTTATACTAGAGCTTCATCATCTTCAGATCTAGAGATCTTGAACCATCATTATATCCATGGGTGCATCATAGATTCAGATCTATCAATTAAAAACAGATTTCATCCATGCAGATATTCCTTAGATAAATTTATTCATTAACAACCCTTACTCATGCACACTTTGCACTATGATCTTCTTCTCATTATATAGATTTAGCTTTTACCAATACCATGAGTCAAAACCACTCAACTACTGATGGTAATCCTGGATGGAATCAAATAGATAATACAACGCTCAATATTGTGGGCTAATACCATGGTAAAGCCCCCTGGTATTATAAATTTGGAGTACAAACAAGCATACGTGACTTGGGACATACTTCTCCACGTGCATACGTGACTTGGCCTTTACAAACCCGCGTATACATTGTGACATATTAAAACTAACCAATCTGCTGCACAAAACTTCTGAGAGATTGTTGACTCATTCTTCATAAAGATATTTTCTTCATCCTTTGCCAGAGAGTTGCCATCAAGGACAATCAATTTAATATTATAGAACACAAGAAACATATTGCCAACAAGATATACCATAAAACAATTAAATCATCTAAGAATTGTGAGGAATCCAAATAAACTTCACCTACAAACACAACTACATGGATAACACTTTTAGAATTTGACTATAATCGGATGTATAAGCCTTGTTCCCAGTCGTTGGAGCTCTCAATTGCATGGAAAGACCTACAAGGGAGTGACTAAGGTAGAGGATCAAGGGAAATACAACTTTTTCAACTAAGAACTGCCTCCAAATCCTTGATCAACATCTCTAGTATTTGTAAAGCTTTTTCAAGCCATAAAAATCCTAAAAAACCATCTCTGCAACCTTGTGATGAGATTATACATGATTTAGTCATAATAAGTGAAAGAACCAACTCATGAGAGTAGAAACTATGTCAAGTGGCATCAAACATGAAGTTCAGTTGTAGATGGGATCATGACATCATTATGATTCCAATCCATAACTCAGGAGCATCAAGAACATTTCAAAGACAACACTACAAGCATCATCCAAAAATCAAAATCATCTCAACACAAACATCATCTACATGGAGACCTAGTTGACCAACCAACCAAAGAAACCATCAAAGCACATGCAACATAAACATTTTCCATAGCAACCATAGAGACCACAACCATCAAATAATCATATCATCTCCAACACAAGTCTAGGTTGACATCAATGCCAACCATCACTCAATGCAACACTCATCAAATATCTCCTCATCACAACATCAGTTCCAACATATTCAACAATAAGATTGCTTGTTTCTTTGGTTGCTACTATGGGATGGAACATCCATTAAATGGATGTCAAAGAAGCTTTCCTTAATGGGAATTTTGATGAAGATTTTTACATTGAGCAGCCTCAGGGATTTGAAATAAATCAAAGGGAGACTCATGTCTTCAAGTTGAAGAAAGATATATATGACTTAAAGCAAGCACCTAGAGCTTGATATGATAGAATGGATGCATACCTGTTAAGGCTTGGATTTACCAAGAGTTATGTAGCTTCAAACATGTAAATCAAGGTGGTCCAGGGAGAGGCAGGTATCATACTCTTGTATGTGTATGATCTACTAGTTACAAGTGTAGAGCATCATATTCATGAATACAAGAAGTAGTTAGCAGTTGAATTCAATATGAAGGATCATGGGATTATGCATTATTACTTGGGACTAGAAGTATGGAAAAATAAAAGAGAGATATATCTTGGTCAAGGTAAATATGTGATCAAGATACTTCAAAAATTTGGCATGATGGATTGAAAACCTACGATGACTCTTATGATTACCAATTTGGATAAGTTGAGAAGTTCAAAATATATTCTTGTGGATCCTACTTGCTAGAAACAATTGATTCGGTCCTTGATGTATCTAGTAAACAAAAGATCGGAAATTTGTTTTTTAATAAATATTCTAAGCTAGTTTCAGATGGATCCAAAACATGATCATTAGATTGTATCCAGGCATAACCTAAGATATTTTTGAGGGACTATATATCACTGCCTCAGTAATACTTGTAAGGAAATCTATCTCATGGGTTATACCGATTCAGATTTGGGTGTAAGTGAGACAGATGGAAAAATCAAAACAAGAGGATGTTTCATCCTTTGGTCTTTCATGATTTCATCGATGAGTAGAAAGTAGGACAAAATTTCTTTAAGTAATTATGAAGCTGAATATGTTATTGCAAGTGAAGTATATCAAAAAGTAGTTTGGCTCAGAAAAATGTTACCAGACTTGTTTGAAGGACCACTCAACCCTACTGGATACATTGTGATAATGAGAGTTGCATAAGATAAATTAAAAACCCATTGTTTAATTCTATGATGAAGCATATAAACAAAAAGTACCACTACATCAGAAGCTTGGTACAAGATAGGGTCATGGAGACAGACTATTTACCTATAGATGTACAAGTGGCAGACATACTAAATAAAATTTTACCAAACAAGAAGCTTGAATACCTGAGAGGTAAGCTTGGTTTAGTGGATATCTCTTCCCTAATTGAGAGGGATTTATATCATATAGTTATTGTCTTTATGGGTCGGGCACTAGGCTAGGACTAAAAACCATAAGTCTTACTCAAGGCCATAAACAAATAATGGATTCTAGAGGATTGGATAAGCATTTATATTGGAACTTCTTATGCATTGTAGAATCCAAGGAAATAATTTGGTGACCGATGCTTTTTGAGGATGAGATAGGGAATCAAAGGGAAGAGTAGTCTAAGGGGACCGATATTCTTTGAGGATCTAGGTTTAGTAATCCAATATAAGAATAGTCTTAAAAGGACATACCTTATAGACATCTGGATGGGGTATGTGCCTTGAAAGGTAGTATGGCATCTCATGTAAATCCTCTTAGAATAATGATCATAATTAAAGATGAGCTTGTATAGTTAAGGCCTTTAGGGTAAATGTTGGTTATGATAAAGGTTCTTGAAAAAACATGAATTATCAATCAGACTCTTCTTATGAGAATGCTTAAAGATTGAGATTCCTTGTACCATGTAACAGGTTATGAATACCTCCCTACTTAAGAGGGAGTGTTGAAAATTGTAACTAGGTTCGGTCTTCATAATGGGCTAATTATGATAATGAATTTTTATATTCTTTATAAAGAAAGAAAGAAATTTATATTTTATTTTTGGAGTAAGGGTTTCATACTCAAGTTTGATTCAAACTCATGTTCTTCATGCCTTTAGGTCTTCTAGATATTTCTAGGTCTTTCTAGGATTAATAATATTATTGTTCATGTGTCATAGTCCCATTTGGACTCATTGTAATACAAAAAAATATTTGTTTTGTCAAGAAAAAGTCATGGATAATCCCAAAACCAAGTTGGCCTAAAGGAAGGGAATTTGACCCTCAGGAAAGGCTATATAAGAAGATAAATTCAACCCATTTGGAGCACTAACTCAAGCAAGTTTGATCTGCAGTAGAAAAGAAGGAAGGGAGTAGCTATAGGGATGAATGAGGAGGATAGAAGCCAACATTTTTCTAAGGATAATCTTCTCTTTTTTTCTTTAGGTTTTTTGAAGTTTCCAGTTGCATAGGGTCGAAGTTCTATTGCAAAATTTTGTGAAGCAATTGTAGGGGGTCAAAGTTGCAGCATCAAAGTAGAAGTATCTAAGTTCTCGAAGCTCTCTTAAGGAAAATATTTTTGGTAGTTATCTTGGGGCTTGGAGGGTTTATTGGATTTGGTCTTTGGGTCATGGAAGTCTCTTTTGTAAGCAGATTCTAAAGCAGAAGAAAATCATTTTTTCTAGGTTTTCCCCTTGGAGGGGTTTTCCCTGGCTTGGAGCATATATCTTGTGTACTTTGTCTCATTATATTTATTGTTTTTGGTAAATTCTTGATGAAAAAACTAATTAAATACCAACTAACAACATAATTAATTATCAAGATAAGGAAAATAATTTATAATCTATAAGTCTTCAGATTTTCCAACACTTATTTCCTCCATTATTCCTTTTGAAATGTGTTGCAAATGCTTGAGAATATTATTCCTTTCTATCTCTTGACATAAGTCTTGATTCTTCTTGAGCACAAGAGGTCCAAATTTCTTCAAAAGAGGTAGCTTCCTTCCTTATAATTATATTGCCTATAAATGCATCCCATGATCTAGGTAGTCCAAGTGTTGTGGTTACAAGTTCCTTCTCATATATGAATTCTTTAATTGCTTGAATTTGGTCACTTATTTGAGAGATTATTACGAAATACGGCCAAAATGTCATCATTTTTCATACTTAAATCATGAAACTCATTATTTAAACTCATGACTTGACCAATGTTGATGATTGCAAATAGCTTAGTGAGAGTATCATACATCGCTTTTGAAGATTAAAGCTTCACAATATAGGGAATTAGATGATATCTAATGGAATCCATAATAAGACTCATGAAAAAAATGTCATGTTCCTTGAACTTCTCTTTACCTTCATTATTTGTTGGTTCTACAACCCTAGCCTTCACAATATCCAAAAAGTGTTCTTTGCAAAAATAAGAACAATTCTAGTTTTCCAATATCTGAAGTTTAAGGCCCCTAACTAATACATATAAGACTAAATTCCAATGACATAGTTCGATGGTATGGAACATAGAGTCACACATGTCATTAAAAAAAAAATTAAATTAAATTCCTCATGTTCATTGGAATTCTGACGACATATTTCTAGGTTCTTAGAATTTTGGTAGTCGATTTCTAGGTCGTCAAAATTTAGATGGCCTAGAAATCGATCGTCGTAGTTCTGATGACGAGGTTTCAAGTTTCCAACGACAGTTTTTAGAGATAGATTTTTTCTTCTGGCATCTATGTGAACATTTTATATCGTGTCACAAGTTCAAGGAAAAATCTATATTGAGTCAATATTACGAAGGCAATTTGTTTGTTTGTTTGACTGGTCATTTTATAATTTGACTAGTCAACTGACGTCAGAGTTCCGATGAAAAATAAATATATAAAAATTATGCATGTAATATATGTTGCCACATATTTTTTATAACTAAAATAATTCTTAAAGGTTATAAGGTATTTTTCATGAGCAAAAAACAGATTGTATTATATAATTTTTTGTTACTAGGAATAATGATAAAAAACATTATATGGGGGGAGCTAATCAACCAGGGGTCAATGATGGGAAATTTTATTACCCTTGCAATATTTGTGGGTGCATAGGTCCACAAACAATTTCATATGAAACAGTTGATAGACATTGTACGAAGAATGGAAAAATTGAAGGGGGGAACGAATATTTTCAATTATTTACGAACCATTATATATATTTTCTTTCTATTAATCGTATTTATAATTTTTTTATTGTTATAATATTTGTTTTGCAGACTAATTTCACATGATTGTTTGTAATTATTATAAATTTTAGGTGCCCCCCAGGTATTTTTATCTAAACGCACCAAGTAGTAGTACTAAAAATAATGTTATACAAGTTGAGGAACATGGAGAAAGCATTGAAGATCAAGATAATGATCATATGGATGAAAACATAGGTCAAGATGATGGGACAAATGAGATGATCCAATACTTGTTCAATGATCATGAGAATGATGACGTTATGTGTGTTGATGAAGATGTGTTAAAGAAGGTAGTGACACCACTTTATGAAGGTGCAAGAGAAAATATTATTTTTTCTATATTATTGTTGGCGAACTTAAAGGTTTTGAATGGTTTTATAAACATTTGTATGGCACAAATCCTAAGGTATAATATAATATGTTTCATCACATGAAATATTGATTTTTTTCCTTTTTTGTTGTGTTAAGTAAAGTGTAAAATACAAATGAAATATTTGTGATTAATATTATTTGCTTTAATTAGTGATTTTTTATATTGTACTAGATTGTTAGGTGATTTTTTGTTACAATTGTCAAATAAGCTATCTCGCACATATCTAGACTTATATGCCATTATGAAATAAATTGGAATGGAGTATCAAGCTACATATGCATGTCCTAATGATCATATTATATATTATGGACAACATGCATTGAAATTTTTTTTCCCAAAATGTGACAATAGTAGATATGGAATCAATCTATTTTAAAAAAATGTGCCTCAAAAGCTTCTTCTTCATATTCTCATAATTCAAAATTTGTAGAAATTGTTCAAGTGTCAAAGCATATCATAGTTTATGGATTACCATGTATGGAAGAGAACTGGAGCTGGTTTTTTTTGAATGCATGCATATGCAGGTTATGCATTTAAATAAATTGAGGAAAAATGGCCACATTTTAAAGATGAACCTCGTAATGTTAGGCCTTTATTGGCATTTGATGGTGTTAATCCATTTGGAGAGCTCAAGTCTATTTACTCAATGTGGCCAATTTTTACTATTAACAATAAACTTCCTCCTTGGATGTCAATAAAGAGGGAGAACATGATGTTGAAAATGACTGTTCCAGGTATTTTTTTTTTTTCAATTAAATTTTTGATTATTGTAACATTTTCATTTGTCATGTTTGTTGCATAATATGTTATATTTATTTATTTGTTTATATGTACATATCATAGTAGAAATTATGTGTAATTTCAATCAATTAGGGCAGTACCAAGTTAAATATATTAATGTATATATCAAGCCTTTTATCAGTAAGTTAATTAAGTTATGGGTCGACATCACTATGTATGAAATCCGTAAACCAATAGGGCAGAGGCGATTCTAATTCCATGGAATACTTGTATGGATAATTAATGATGCTATAGGACTAAAAAAAATTTGTGGTGTAACATTCCATTGCACTTTAATATGATATAATTATTTCAATTAGATCATATCATGCATGTTTTTTAAATAAACCCTTCATTTATATTAATTGATATTAATCCATCTCTTTCAAGCCTTCAAACAAAGGGTGAATTTGCAAGTCCATATTGTGGTCCTAAGATGAAATCTCGTAATTAAACAAGTTTAGGAAAGGAGGTGTTTGATGAGTATAGGAACTTCCTCTCTAAGAAACATAGGTATCGTGCCATTAAAAAAACATATTTTCAATAGGAACTAAGAGACTTGATTAAAACCGCAAAGAATGAAACCTCGCCTATGGAAGTTTAAAAATTTTCCATAGAAACCATAGATACCAATAACATCAAACAATCATATTATCTCCAACACAAGTCCAAGTTGACATCAATGCCAACCATCACTCACTGCAGCACTCATTAACTATCACCTCGACATCACATCATCAATGCCAACAATCTCTCCCTTTGGCATTGATGTCAACCCCAGCTGGTTCAACCAAAACAAACTCATGAAGGAATGAACTCTTCATTTTCTCCCCCTTTGAAATCAATGGAAAAGGGAAAAACTCAACATGTCAATTAAGCCATCATATAAATGAAAAAAACACTCCCCCTATCAATCTCAACATCATGGCAATACAATGCTGATGCAAGCTAATGACCAACTAGCAATTAAAGATCTCCTTGAATATATAAAGGGGCTTCAAAAACATCTATTGGATGGTTGAATGTTATCTCTACTCCTTCTAGTGCCTCTTAGTAATATTCAAGAAATTTTCTCCTCATACATCAATTCTTTAACCAATTGGCACAATGATGAACAATGAGATACAAGGCATAATACAAGGCCGAATGAATGATAATACAAGTCTTTACAAAGCCTCTAGCTAGTTGAGCTATGACTCCTCTCTCATGTATGAAAGATACATTCATGACTCAACCATGACTCATAAGAAGGATGTGACAATACATGGTTTCTCAAGGACTCCAAGAGCTCACACAAGACTGAAATACATGACACCAATTAGCCCAACATGGTTGTAACAATTTTCATCACACACACACATACACACTTGAAATGACCCATGACTCTCTCTCTCTTGGATATTTTTAAATATATGCCTAAGTCAAATACAACTTCATATAAATGAATGAAAATCATTAAATGGCTATCACATTGATAACACACAAATGTTACGAAACATTATGAACAAATAAAAATCTCATCAATTTCTTCTAGGCATTAAGACCGTCATTCTACAATGCGAGACATGAGGAACCAATCTCATATATGAATATTCACTTCAATATTTTTTCAATCACTTCTAATGGAGAGAAATCAAACCATACACATGTCATGAATGAATGAATGTCATCAAAAACCCCAGAAATATTCAACATTTCAGCCATATGTCAAGGAAGCAACGAAAAATATATAATATGCCATGGAAGCTCTTGGTAATAGCAATTAAAATATAAATCCTTCTCACTTGCAGCAACAACAAAATGTGAACTCATAGGTAGATAAGACAATAAGCAACAATATATCCTCACTTCAGCAGAAATAATGATAATAATAGTAACTCACGCAACTCATGATCTCTTTGACCATACCATCAATACAATCTAGCAGAAACATGAACAAATATGAGGATAAAGGAATGGCATTTCATCATAGAACATCAACGTGGAAACCTCCATAGATTAAATTTATATGTAGCATGAGATAAATCTTCAACAACAAATATATCATAGCAGCAATAATATCACTCTCAACCAAAGCAAGCATCATCATCCATATCATGGTAATAATAGTAGCATCATCCAATGACTATAAAAAACAACAACATAGACCATCACATGGAAACCATAATACAATCAAACAATCACATGCACAAGGAACACAAGGATCCTTGGTGGAAAACCCACATCCAGGGAAAAAACCACCCTTTGTTGTTGTTGTTTCTCTACTTCAAATTTTATTAACCAAACAAATAAATTTACATCATCGTAGTTAGCTATGTCCAGAAAGGAGGTTTACCATAGACATCGACTTTGTGAACACTCATCCACTGAAGGCATCTACCCCCAACAAGCCTCACCCAACACCCATTGGACTATGAGAATGATAATTCCTCTACTGAAGCTACCAACACCCATCAACAAGGAACACCCATTCCTCCTTCACCTAGCTATCTCGATCTGTTGATCACTTAGGCCACATTTCATAATGTTTCAAACTGGACCCATGCACAAGACAACACAAAATTTCTCTCTTTGATAACTTCAATACATCAAAATAATCTCAATCAAACAAACCCAATACATCTCAATAAACTCAACCAACAACATACATAAGTTATGGCTCTCTCAAATCAACACACAAGCCTCACACATACAATTATGCTCATAATTTAACATGCAGCATATGCAAGAATTTTTCAGCAACAATAACCTCCAACGTACTCTCAATGCAATTCCATTATCAGTCCATCAAATCTAACAACAAAACTCATCCAGAAAATTTATGAGCTAATCATAGAAGTAATACTAAAACCATGCATATAAAAAATGTTTATACTACAATCGCACATAATTCTGCCATGAAAATCAATATTTATCTTGAAATCATGAGTATGTTAGCATCGCCATAGAATAATTCAGCACTTTATGTTCACATCTCTAAAAATGCTACCTTTGCATAATGATGTTATGTAGGAGGTCACCCTCTATTGTTTACACAAAAAAATTCTCATCTTCTATACTAACAACAGACGATATGCTCCTATTTTTAAACACTTTGTGTCACTTCCTCCACTACTTACTCCATTAAGGCATTAACACTTCAATATTCACTCTAACATGTTGAGTAAGTCAATTAGTAACCTTTTATGAATATTCCCAAACAAGATATATCATAAAAACATTAAAATCATCTGAGAAGCACGAGGAATCTAGAGAAACTTCACCTACATACACAACTGCATGGATAACACTATCAGAATTCAACTATAGTCGCATGGATAAGCCTTTTTCCCAATGGCTGGAGCTCTCAGTTGCATGGACAGACCTGCAAGGGAGTGACTAAGGCAGAGGATTAAGGGAAACACAACTTCTTCAACTCATAACTGCCTCCAACTCCTTGATCAGCATCTATAGTATTTGAAAATATTTTCCAAACCATGACAAGCCTGAAACCATCTCTGCAACCTCCTTATGATAGTATACATTATTTATTCATCGTAAGTGCAAGAACCAACTCATGAGAGTAGAATTTATGTCAAGTTGCAGAAGTTCATTTGTATATGGGATCATGAAATCATTAGAATTCCAATCCATAACTCAAGAGCATCAAGAACATCTCAAAGGAAACACTACAAGCATCATCGAAAAACCAAAGTCATATCAACACAAAAATCTACATGGAGACCTAGTTGACCAACCAACCAAATAAACCATCAAAACACATGCAACAAAAAAATTTGCAATAGCAACCATAGAGACCAATACCATCAAACAACTATATCATCTCCAAAAAAATTCTGGGTTAACATCAATGCCAACCATCACTCACTAAAATACTCATCAACTATCTCCTCATCACAACATCATTGCCAACATATACAAAAATAATATCGATTGTTTCGTTGGTTTCTACTATGGGATGGAACATCCATTAAATGGATGTTAAAGAAACTTTCCTGAATGGGACTATTTATGAAGAGTTTTACATTGAGAAACCTCAAGGATTTGAAATAAATCAAAGGTAGACTCATGTCTGCAAGTTGAAGAAAGATCTATATGACTTAAAGCAAGCACCTAGAGCTTGATATGATATAATGGATGCATACTTATTAAGGCTTGGTTTTACCAATATTTCTGTAGATCTAAACCTATACATCAAGGTGGTCCAGGGAGACCCAGTTATCATACTCTTGTATGTGGATGATCTACTAGTTACACATGTAGAGCATCAAATTCAGGAATGCAAGAAGTAGTTAGAAGTTGAGCTCAATATGAAGGATCATGGAATTATGCATTATTACTTGGGACTAGAAGTATGGAAAAATCCAAGAGAGATATATATTGGTCAAGGTAAATATGTGATCAAGGTACTTCAAAAATTTTGCATGATGGATTGAAAGCCTATTGTGACTTATGAATACCTATTTGGAGAAGTTTAGAAGTTCAAAATCTAGTCCAGTGGATCCTACTTGCTACAAACAATTGATTGGTTCCTTGATGTATAAGGTAAACACAAGACTATATATTTGTTTTACAATAAATGTCCTTAGTTAGTTTGAGATGGAGCCAAAAAATCGTCATTAGATTATATCCAAGCATGTCCTAAAATATTTGAGAGGGACTAGATATCATTGCCTCAGGTATACTGGTAATGAAATCCATCTCATGGGTTATACAGATTTAGATTGGGGTAGAAGTGAGACAGATGGAAAAAGAATAACAAGACGAAGTTTCATCCTTAGGTCTCCCATGGTTTCATGGATGAGTAAGGAGTAGGATACAATTTATTTTTGTAGCATTGAATTTGAATATGTTATTTCAAGTGAAGTCTATCAGGAAGCAATTTGGCTCAAGAAAATGTTATCAGACCTCTCTGAAGGGCCACTCAACCCTATATGGATAATTTTGATAATGAGAGTTTCATAAGATAAACGAAAGACCTGGTGTTTCATTCTAAGACGAAGCATATAAACAAAAAGTACCACTACATCAGAATCTTGGTACAAGATAGGGTCATGGAGTTGAACTATCTACCTACAAATGAACAAGTGGTAGACATACTAACTAAAGTGTTACCAAACAAGAGCTTGACTACCTGAGAGGTAAGCTTGGTTTGGTGGATATATCTTCACAAATTGAGAGGGAGTGATACTGGATAGTATTATCTTTATGGGTCGGGCACTAGAATAGGACTAAAAACCATAAGTCTTAGTGAATGCCATAAAGAAATAATTGAGTATGGAGGATTGGATAAGCATCTAGATTGGAACTTCTTATGGATTTTAGAATCCAAGAAAATAAGTTGGTGACCGATGCTCTTTGAGGATGAGGTAGGGAATCAAAGATAAGAGTAGTCGAAGGGGACCGATATCCTTTAAGGACCCAGGTTAGTAATCCAAGATAAGAATAGTCCTAAAAGGACATACTGTATGGACATCTATATGGGGTATGTGCCTTAAAAGGTAGTGTTGCATCTCACGTAAATCATCCTAGCATAATGATCATAATTAAAGATTAGCATGTCCAGTTAAGGCCTTTAGGGATAATGTTGGTTATGATAAATATGTTTGAAAAAATATGGCTTATCAATCAAACTCTTCTTATGATAATGCTTCAAGATTGAGATTCCTTATATTATGAATACCTCCTTATTTAATAGGGAGTGTTGAAAATTGTAACTAGGTTCGGTCTTCATTATGGCCTAATTATAATCATGAATTTTTATAATATTTATAAATAAAGAGAAAATATATTTTATTTTGAAGTATGGGTTTCATACTCAATTTTGAGTCAAAAACATGGTTTTCATGCTTTTAGGCCTTCTAGATATTTCTAAGTCTTTCTAGGATAAAAAATATTATTGTTCATGTGTCATAGACCCATTTGGACTCATTGTAATACATAAAATTATTTATTTTGTCGATAAAAAGCCATGGATAAGCCCAAGACCAAGTCATTACAAGGGGAAAATCAAGTCATCCTAAAATAAGGGACTTTGACCCTCAAGAAAGGATATATAAAGAAGAGCAATTAAACTCATTTGGAGCACTCACTCAAGAAAGTTCGATATGCAATAGCGAAGAAGTAAGAGAGTAGATAGAGGGATTAATAAGGAGGATATAAGCCAAATTTTTTCTTAGGATCATCTTCTATTTTTATTATTATTTAGGGTTTGTGAAGCTTCTAGTTACAGAAGGTCGAAGTTCTATTACAAGAGGCCAAAATTTTGTGAAGAAAATGTAGGGGGTGAAATTTGCAACATCAAAGTAGAAGTATCTAAGTTTTGGAATCTCTCTCAAGGAATATATTTTTGGTAGTTGGCT
Organism: Pinus albicaulis; assembly: GCA_034641835.2. Taxonomy (NCBI): domain Eukaryota; kingdom Viridiplantae; phylum Streptophyta; class Pinopsida; order Pinales; family Pinaceae; genus Pinus; species Pinus albicaulis. Next base: position 349,201,365 of record CM076575.1, on the reverse strand, counting down.
TGGGTATTGGAGGGTTTATTGGCTTTGGTATTTGGGTCTTGGAAGTATCTTTTGTAAGAAGATTCTAAAGAAGAAGAAAATCATTTTCATTGGGTTTTCCCCTTGGAGGTGTTTTTCCCTGACTTGGAGCCTATATCTTGTGTGCTTTGTCTCTTTTGATCTTTGTTGTTTTTGGTAAATGGTTAATGTACATGTTATGAAACTATGTCACAAAATAGAAGAAAATATAGATCAACGACTTATAAATAAGCCTCTTCGAGGGGGCAACCTCCTTTACATTACATAAATGAACAATTATTGGATGATAGAAATGAAAAAACCTCCTTTATATATATATATATATATATATATATATATATATATATATATATATATATATATATATATATATATATATATATATATGATTCCAAGGGGTCACAATATAATCCTAGCCGACATAAAAATAACAATGTAAGGGCACAACAATAACAATAGTGGGCTTCTATGGGGCATAATAATAACAAAATGGGGACTACATGGGCACAACAATAACAATAAGGGGGCTACAATAACAATAACAATAAGGGTATACACTAGTATTATAGAGATCTAGCATTCCCCTCTCCTTCAAAAGTGTTATCCTCGACGCTTGAGTAGTTTTGGATGTTTATGTATAAAATTCTAATCCTCCCATGTCGAATCTTTAGCGGGAAAGTTCTTCCACTTAATGAGATGCTCTAAAATTGATCGATTTCATAGCTATCGAGTTCTTGTTTCCGTGACTGCTTCAGGTTCCAATATGATTTTTCCTTCCTCGTCAAATTTTGGTAATATTTTTTGAACTGGGAGCTTGTCACCTATAACCTTCTTTAAGCATGAAACATGGAAAACTGGGTGCACTTGGGAAGATGGAGGAAGCTCCAATTTGTATGCCATAGTACCAATATTTTGCAACACCTTGTAAGGACCATAATACTTTGGTGATAATTTATTATCCTTCTTAGCTTGCTTGAGGGACATTTGTTTGTATGGTTGTAGTCGTAAAAATACCTAGTCACATACATCAAAATTTCTTTCGCTGCAATGTTGATTTGCCTATTGTTTCATTCAATTTTGCACCAAGGTGAGTTTATCCTATGAGAGTTGGAGAATTTGTTGTTGATGTTCTATGTGATATTCCACTGCTTGAACCTTACAATTTTCTATTAAATATTATGTGATGGAGGGTGGATGACATCCATAAAGTTCCATAAATGGGGTCATATACAGGTAGAGGTAAGTGCTATACCACCATTCAGGTAGAGGTAACCACTTTACCCATTGTGTTTGTTTATCATATACAAAGAAACGAATATATCCTTCCAAACATTTGTTCACTATCTCAGTTTTCCCGTTAGATTGAGGATG
>CM076575.1:348923155-349199876 GCA_034641835.2 Pinus albicaulis | reverse complement strand
CCCATGCAATCCCCTCAAGGTTCTAGATCAACTCTCCTCCCTCGGCACCCTCTGCCTGAGGGTCAGTTGCGGGCTGAGTTCTCCGTGCAATAGGAGACATATCGGCAGGTCTCTGTGGGCCGACATCTGCATACATATTAAACTGTTCTTAGAACGAACATGTATTACCAAAAAAAATCATAAAACATAAAAAAATCAAAAAGAGAGGCCATACCCAACTCCTCGTCCCAGTCATCCCCCTCCGGAAGTGGGAGATCTGGGTCTCCAGTGAAATCGGTCTCGGCATAGGGCCAATCCTCGACCACGATCAACTGACGTCGTAACCATCCAAAAAACTCCGGCCTTCAAGACATCTATTGTCCTCCTCCTGACCTGGGCATAAGTGCTGCCCAGCGAGCCATCCTTGGCTCTCGTGGTATCGGCTTAGCAATAATGGCCCCTTGGCCCTGGAAGATAGGTAGTCGTTCCAGGATAAACGATACCAAAATGGAACCGTAGCCAAACGGCTTCAGTTTGACTTGCTTGCATCTTGTCAGCTGCCTCTTGATATTGGTCGTCACTGTAGTAGCCCAGTCGAACAATGTGGGACTCATACACTCGGAGGCTAGTATGAGTTGGGCCTTGGTCACCTCATGCGGTGCCTGCGACCTCGCAGCCCGCGTGATGGTGTGTAGCACTACCCTGAGTGCTAAATCACGGACAGTGTGGATATCCACCTTCCCGCTTCCTGATCCATTTCGTGCCCCTGGGCACACTCTCACCATCACCTGCTCCATCTTTTCCCCAGATGGTCTGCTGCCATTCAAGATGGGCACCAGACCTCTACGCGATAGTCCGGTTATGAAATATACGTCAGAAACCTCAAGTTCCAACACTTGGTCTCGAAGCTTAAACCCTTATTCATTTTCGTCCCATATACTGACCAAGTATTGCAGTAGCTCCGGTTGAGCTCGTAAGCAAGGTGTCAGGAAGAATTTTTTGAGACCACATTTTTTAAGTGCAGTCATACAGGCTTCATTCTCTATATCCAGTTCATCCTCTTCCCCATGCTCTCTCTCCTTCCATTCGATAACCATTTTTTCCCTTATACTTGCATCGACACAATCAAAAATACATTGTTAGATCTCTGGTACACTTGAAAATCCACATAGATAACTCCCATTTTCAATTTTTTGAGCGGAAAATTGCGTCGCGCCATTGGCGTGACCTCTTTGTGAGGAAATTTCCATTGGCACGGGTCTGTGCCCAATACCCACGCCAATGGAGCGAGCCCTAAAAATCCAAAATGGGCCGCCCAGAAGTCTAATACATAATGAAAACTCATAAAAAATGGATTGAAATGGAGCTTAAGAAAGCGCCTCTTACCTTGAACAAACGAGGATCTGAATGATAGCCCGGATCGGTCGCGGTCATCATCGGAAAGTTCGCACACAAATGGACCACTGCTGCTCTCCTATGAGGTAAATAGTAAAAGTAATTTTGTTTTTACCATTTGAGACTTATTTATAAATTTTTGAAATCTAATTAGGTTTTAAAAGTCATTTTTTATTAATATTTTAATATATTTTGTCGAAAATTGATTTTACACTTGCCTTCATGTCCAGCAACAGGTTTTTATGCAACTTAAACGGTGACACGAGTTGTATTTTATACTTTTTCGGACTTGGTAAAAACATGAAAAAGTCATTTCTGGAGTCATATTTTAGCTCTTTTCTGACTCTCTAAACATGAAAAGATTGTCGAGTCCCTTTTCATTTTGATCTCGTTAAAGTGGACACGAATTGACATCTACTCAGTATACGTTTACCCCTTTTTCGGGCTGGGATGGATTATTTACGAAAAAGGAATACCCTAGCCTATCGCGACTAGGAGGTTTTCTCAGACATAGTTTTCTACCTTTTCGGATCTGAAAAACTATTTACGAAAAGGGACTGTTGGAGTTTACTTTTCCACTGTCTTTTCAAACTCTCTAAATATGAAAAGGCGCCGAGTTCTTCCTTTGTGAGACTCGTTAAACCCTGATGACATTGGATTCAGTCATAATGAAGTTATTCGAGTCGCTCCTTCCTAGGGCTCGTTAAATGTACTAGGATGGATTCGTCCGAAGGACGGACTTACATCACAAGAATATGCTATCCCCTTCAAGCTTGTTATCAAAAATAATTGGGGTACTCGCTAGAAATGGTGGGGAAAAATGGAACCAGAATCATTATCGTGTTGGCAGTATGTCGCTCTTGAACATGGCACTTGTCTGCATTCGTGTCAGGTTGGGGACATCTCATCTCGTTTTTCACTTGCCTCCATGGGTTTGGGTAATCCCTTTTGACCTCTCATCTGCTCTTTGCTTCGTCGCCATGACCTCTGATCTGTTGATGTCAAATACTGCCAAACTCACTATCGTGCCGCCATATGTTCAAGAGAAGTTGACCTCTGCAGAATTCCAACCCTCCTTTGATTCTCATCTGATCCTGACTCACAAATACATTATACTCCTCTGTCTCGCGTCGACGATGTGGGAAACACTATGGCCCACCTTCGATCAAGGTCACTTCCTGTCGACTTCAGCTCATTATCCAGGAAGTTGATCTAGAGACTCCCTTCTGGTACCTTGGAGCCTGCATGACTCAATGGCAGGTTCTTTGCATTCGACGTGAGGTTTTTATCATTGGCCTTCGATCGGGTGATTCTGCAGGTGTTCGACATCAGCTCATTGTTCACATGCCGTAGATTGTACCTGTAGTACCTTGAGGACCATTGGCATTATTGGTGGTACCTCTCACGTCTGTTAACAGCTTTCATCACTGGCTGGTAATCAGACGATATCATTCCTGCCTCGACTTAGGTTCATTTATTCTCATGCTTGACGTGTACTTTGTTCGGGTCGAGATAGACGCAAGACACGGATTACATGCTGTTATAATCTGGTGCGATTTTGTGGATTATTATGATTAGTTACATGACTCCCTTATTGGATGGCTGCGACCATACCTGATTCTATCTAACGATCCTCACTGGATGGCTACGTCCATACCTTGGATCTGGATTATTGTATACTCTCTTATGGATGGCTGCGCCCATACCATATATATCATGTATTTGAGATATCAGTTGTATTTCTCTACGCAGGTTTTCCGACGGCGGTGTTTTCAGTTGGACACATTCTCGTAAAGCATTTCACCCCTCTCTCTCTCTTGGGCCTCATGCTTTAGAGGCATACATTTACATAACAATTGTCAGCATACTGCAATTCCCCCATCCCACACAATTGGAGGAGCTATTTCGTATTTTGTGGGCGGTGACATGACTTGAAACCATTTCATCACCCCTGCGAACATGAGCTTTCATTTCCCAAAGACAACTCCTTGTAAAAACCCTAAAAAACACCCCTTTTGCATTGGCGCGGAAGCCGATTCGGTACCCATGCCAATGGGGGAAATCCTTGAAGGCGTGCCAATTAGCACTCTATCTCGGTACGTCGCACTCGCGCCAACCATTTTAAGGAGTGTTTTTTAAAAATAAATGGTGGAAGTTTCGTCCTAACCAATCCATAAACTGGTATCTAATTTGAGTTGGGAGGTTTGGCTCTGGATCTCCATGTTTAGGAAGTGGTTTTCCACCTCTCATGGAAGCTTCCTTGAGGATAGGGCCAATCCCATGATTATAGGGATCCCAACTCCCCTTCCTCCATCTATAAAAGCTTGCTCATCTTCTTTGCAAGCTAGTCTCCAAGTTCCCAAGAGCCATCAGAGCCTTACGCTGCAAGAGCCTTGATTCATTCCCTTAAGGCCAAATCCAAGCAAGGAGATTATTTTTGAGACATCCGAAGAGAGAGGCTTGTCCCATCCCCGACAGGCTTTTTCGAGACGTGTTCCGCTGGCGACCCTCCGAAGGAGAATTCAGCGTCAGAGCCAGGTTGTATCCTCCTTTGATTGATTAATGATAAACGACTATTGGTTATGGTTCCACTCTTGTTGTTTATTATGATGATGAGTTATGTCTTCTCTAACTTACATATAGTTTCATATACTGGATTTTACGCTTGCATTTGTTTTGTTCCTTACGTGTGCAGGTGTCCGATCACGGAGATCGTGAGGATTGTAATCTGCCAGAGCTAAGGAACGGGAGCGCTACTTTCCCTACAAGCGACAGCATTGGATTCCAGGTAAGCCTTCATCGTTAGTTGGTTTATTTTCAATTAGGAACCTGCACTATAGTGTGTGACGATTGTTGCTAGACCCGGTCTGGGCTAGTAGGGATCGCCTCTGTCCATAGAGGGGATTTACCTCCACAACAGTGAGAGAAGAGGGTGATGCTGACATGGACCAATGAACTAGCTCCACATGGAATATAGAAAGTACATATTAAGAAGAATGTAGAATCTAAAAATGAAGGAAATACATATAGAGTAAACCTAGGTTAATCGTAGGTGGTCTAGTGATGTTTGGCCTTTGATCATATTGAAATATGAAATCAACAAATAGAGAAGATAATTGGGATACTCCATTATAATGATATTATATTCAATTGATTCTAAAGGTGGCAATTCTCTTCCCACTCTACATCGACCAAGAAGGAAACTCTTCCCTAATAGTAGAGGTTAAAAAGGAATAAATCACCAAAGTACATAACTTTTAGAAAGGGAAGACCCTTGACTCAAACGAATTGTACATCAAATTTTACATAGAATGGTTTGACTTCATCTTTGTTGATCTCCTTGTTGTAGTGGAATATTCCAAATCCTTTAGATAGGTCCCATCTCCCTTCAATTCCACCTTAGTTTCTCTCATACAAAGTTCCAACTCTCCAACCTCCTTTGATTTCTTTCGTCTGATATCTCTTTGTAACTCCATCTAGAAAATCATCTCAAAACCCATTTATTTGAGATTAAAACAGATCTTGTCAAACCACATCTCAAGTGAACAATTTGTGTTTCTAAAGAACCATCAAATACATAAAGGGTCAAATCATCGAGTTGGGTTACAGTTTTTGGCGAAATGAGGGTGTGTTTTGCTGAAAAATGGATGCTGGATCAAGCAATTTTAAGCACTCAATCGAGAATTGTTTAAGCGCTCGATCGAGTTGTTGAGGCATTTAAAAATATCTCGATGGAGTGTTTAAACAAACTCTCGATCAAACCATTTTCTAGCTGAAGTTAATGGCTCGATCGAGAGTTATAGATCAATCAATCGATTGAGTCATATGGTTCACCATTAATACCATTAATAAAATTTCGTAAGGACATTGGCAGGTTAGCTTGTTTATGGCTTGATCGAGCCCTAAGGATCGATTGAACCATTGATTAACCTCATATGCCGCTCGATTGAGGTTAATTTAATGCTAAATCGATCAAATTAAATTTTCAATTTAAGCACTTGATCGAGCTTTTAAAGTACTCGATCGAGCTATTGAAGTCCTAAAAATTACAGTTTCAACACCTCTTCTGCAGATTTTTCTGCAACCACATTTTGTACCCTATCGGATTTAGGGCAGAATTTTTCCTTAAGTGGCAGAGTTGATCATGTTGGATTCATGAATGAATCATCTATCCCATGGAATATTACTTTTTCACTTTCAAATTCATATTATATTTTTCATCTAATTTCTTTTAAACATAACAATTTAATTTTTTCTAGAAAGTTTCAAGGGGTTGAATAAAAAATCAATAGCATAAAATATACACAACAAAAAAATTTCAAAAAATAAGGCTCTCTTCGTTACAAGTCCTCTTCAAAAGGGCATTCTTTGTTTTTCATTGTATTTAAAGAGTTGAAAAAGAATCTTACGTGAACACATGTGTCTCTAAAATGCAATTGAAATATTACTTCACCAAATTCGAAAAATAATAAAAAATATAATTTTGCATAAAAAAATAAAATTTTAATATGAAAAACTTAGTTCTCTCAGTTTAAATCATGCTCATATATATATATATATATATATATATATTACACATTTTAGACTTAATTATGCTACATGAACACAAACATACCTCTTAAGTTTTGTGAAAATTTGCAAGGACATATATTGCATTTTATGGAAAATTATGGAAAATTGAGAGATTATACGACACTAATTTTTTTTTGAAACAAATATCATTCGGAAAATAACATAATTATCCACATATTTTGTTTTTACTCCGAATAAAAACTCATAATTCTTATATGAATTTTGAGGGGTGCAATTTGATAAAAGAGAAAAAACTTGAAATTTCATCGCCACATTTGGCACAAAAGTGTAACCCATCTTCATGCTTTCACCCTAAAGTGATTTCCCTAACATAGTAAGGGTCGCAATTGATCCAGGTGGACATTGGTGGTTACCCGCCTATTCCACTTGGGGCCCCACCATTGTCTCTTTCAGTTTTTCAGTTTCGGCACAACTTACTATTTTTAGCAGTTTTTCGGGTCCTGAACTTCCGGAGCCATTTTGAGGCCCTAAATGACGTTTTTTGGGGTCCGATGTTGCATACTCAAAATTTTTAGTTCTCAAATAGATATTTATAATGAGGTATGGTACACGTCAAATGGAGATCGTATGCCAAAGTTACGTCCCCGGAAAGTTGAAACACCATTTTACCCAAACGGGGCCCATAGTTTTGGCGCTTCATCTCCTAGGGTTAGGGTTTAGGCTGTTTAGGATTTCCCATTATTTCTAGACAATAAATAGGCCCTTGAGCCTCATTTTAACTCAGTTCAGAGGCCTGTAGCCGCAACATCTCTTCTTAGAGATAGCTACCAGTGCCCTAGCTAGTTTTATTTCCATTCTATCTGTAAGCAAATTTCAGTTCTTTGATATTAATGAAATGAAGTGTTATTTCCGCTACATCTTTGTATTTATGGTTATATGTTTATTCTATTGCGTTCCTGCATAAATCCAGATCATTGGTATCAGAGCGGTTTTTTTTTCTCCATCCTTCTTTGCATGTCCCCAACGAGGTCGGGGTATAAGGAATTAGGGCTCGATCTGGTGGAACCTTTGCAAGATCATCCTCGCAAACCCCGAAAGACGCCCATGGGGGACGAAAAGAAAGATGAGGGAGTAGGATATCCTATCAAAATATTGCTTGAGGAGGCCCTCGAAAAACAAAGGAACGTGATGATGGATAAATTTTCCCAGATCCTTAAATGGCTGCCCACCGGTGGCACATCTGCATCCAGCAACCACTCTGGAGGTGCGACTCCTTTTAAGGTAAAAGTAAATTTTGACATTCCCATATTTGAGGGTCAAATAGATGTAGATGTCGTAGATAGATGGTTGAATCTATTAGAAGGATATTTCTCGGTTCATGACTTTTCCGACAAGGAGAAGATTATTTTTGCACTACTTAAAGCTGCCCCCCATGTCAAGGATTGGTGGGAAACCCACTGTGAGAAAAACGACGAGACAAAACCCTCTCTGTTCTCGGCCATACCCACTTGGAATTCCTTCTGAGATGCCATCAAGGAACAATAATATCCCGTGGGGAGCTATGAGGACAAGTACATACAATGGACCACGCTGCGACAACAAAGGGATCAAGATGTGCATGAGCTGACAAATCTGTTCCATACCCTGCGCACCAAGTTGGGTATCAAAGATTCAGAGAAACATCTGGTGCTAAAGTATTGTATTTGTATGCACAGATACATTCAGGAGGAAATGGAGTTCCTCGACATCTCCTCGCTTGGTACGGCATACCGTTATGCTGCCAAGATTGAGCAGCAATTCAAACAGAAGAAGAGAGACTTTGGATCTGTGAATCAAAAGCAAGGGAAAGGTGCTCCCAAACCACGGAACAAAGGACAGAGCCAAGGTATTGTGACTCAAGACAACCTGTCGAAGCCACAAGCAAAGAACAACACCGCAAAGCCAAAGATGGACACGGGAAAGTGGTGTGAGTTCCATAAGAGCTCCACTCACAACACAAGTGAGTGTCGGGCCAAGCAATCGCTAGTGGCCGAGATGAGGGCTTCTGCGTTAGATGCATGCTCCAACTCTGAATCAGAACCTGACAAGGGGAATGAAAAAGGGAAACAGATTATTGATTCAGAGCCCAACACCACTGTTGCCACTACGAATATCCAGAAGGAGGAACCAGAAGATCCAGAGGAGGAGGAACGTCTCTTCCACTCCCAGATGTGGGTAAATGGCTCCCCGATACAGTTCATTGTCGACAATGGGAGCCAAAAGAACCTCATTTCAGTAGACGTCGTGAAGCGGTTGGGCTTGTCGACCACAGGTCACCCACATCCATACACCATTAGGTGGCTTCACCAAGGAAGAGATCTCCACGTTAGCCAGCAGTGTCACCTTCCATATAGCATCAAGCCCTTCACGGATGAGGTATTATGTGATGTTTCTCCTATTGATGTTTCTGATGTATTATTAGGACAACCATACTTGTAAAAGCGTCATGCTGTGTATGAGTCTCGGCCTCGTGCTGTTATTGTTACTTTTGGAAATAAGTTGTACAGGATACCAAAGGTACCACCTCCTACTTCTATCTCTTTGGTTACTGCAAAACAATGCAGTAAGCTCATTTCCCAAACTAGGAAATTCATTTTTCTGATGATTTTCCCCCAGGGAAAGAAGAAGACTGTGGACACGACCTCTAGACAGGGCTCCTTTGCATGACAAAAACAAATGGATAAGGTTGTGGAGGAGTACGGGGACATCTTCACCTCACCCACAGGGGTTCCTCTGCACTGTCAAGTCAAGCACCAGATTGATCTGACCCCAGGTGCGCCACTACCCAATGGACCGATCTATCGGTGCTCTGTTCTGGAGAACGATGAAATCAAGAGGCAGATTCAGGAGTTGCTGCAGAAAGGTCACATCCAACCAAGTTCATCTCCCTATAGGAGCCTGATCGTGTTGGTACAGAAGAAGGATGGGACGTGGAGAATCTGTATTGACTATCGGGCACTAAACAAGGTCACGGTCTGGAATAGGTACCCAATCCCACGGATTGATGACCTTCTGGACCAACTCAAGGGTGAAAAATATTTCATCAAGATCGACTTGAAGTCTGGGTATCACCAAGTACCAATTGAACCTTCCGATGTGTGGAAGACTGCCTTCAAAGCCAAGGAAGGCCTTTTCGAATGGCTGGTCATGCCTTTCGGGTTGACGAATTCTCCCGCAACCTTCATGAGGATGATGGACGACATCTTCCAGCCATTCACCAACTCATTTGTAGTGGTGTACTTGGATGACATTCTAATCTTCAACCAGACTTGGGAAGAGCACCTTCACCACATCCGACAAGTCCTCCAAACACTGCGGCAACACAAGTTGTGTGCCAATTTGGAGAAGTGCACTTTTGGCATGACCCAGGTTCAATATCTGGGATACATTATTGATGAAAGGGGGGTGCATGTGGATCCAGCCAAGATCCAAGTCATTCGAGATTGGCCAGCCCCAACCACTATAATAGAGCTTCGTAGCTTTTTGGGTCTTGCTAATTTCTACCAGAGGTTCGTGTTGGGATTCTCTCATATCACTTGGCCCTTGAGTCAAGTCACCAAGGGAGGAGCGAGAGCAAAATTCTTTTGGTTGGAACCTCAACAGAAGGCATTCACAGAATTGAAAAATCGCCTCTGTTCTGCCCCAGTGCTCACTTTACCAGACTTGCAACAACCATTTGAGATCGAGACAGATGCCTCTGACTATGCTATTAGGGCAGTTCTTACTCAACAGGGAAATCTAGTGGCATATCATAGTGAGACAACATCGACACGATTAAGTATCCCACTTATGAAAATGCATTCCATTGTATGCAGAAGCTTGTCGAAAATGGAAACATTACATTTTGGAAAAATAGTCATCACACGAGACCAGAAGCCACTTTGCGGTTGATACGGACAAAGGAAGTTGCGAATGATCACCATCGAATATCGATCACATATGCGCAATAGTTTCATTTGAACATCAAGTACAAGAAGGTAGCACCAGTAATGTTGAGATTGCCTCAGCCAACCAACGATCATGGCACTCACTGCCATCTGCCGTTCTCAACTCTTGTACGCACAAGACTTCTGGTTTCCACTTCTCTGAGAGTGACCCAAAGTCCATGCCTGAGCACTCTTGGGGGGGGTACACAAGTTCCAAATTTTCACCTCCAAGATGCACTTTTTATGACCCAACTAGGACACCTTTGTGTTCCTTCAAGTGAGCGTGCGAATGATATGGGAAGCACACTACGGTCGATTCGCTGGGCATTTCGGGGTCGAGAAAACAGTAGCAATCCTGCAGAAGTATTTCTATTGGCCGAACCTTCGAAAGGATGTCGAGAAGCACATCAGATCCTGCACTGCTTGTGCCATTGCCAAACCGACCATCAAGAAGCAAGGCCTATATACTCCTCTACCTACCCCTAGTCGACCTTGGGAGTCCATCTCCATGGATTACATGTTGGGCCTACCTTCTACTAAGCAGGGAAATGACTGTGTTTTTGTGGTTGTTGACAGATTCTCGAAGATGGCCATTATGGCGGCCTGCAAGAAGAATATCACAGCAGAAGCCACTGCTAAACTCTTCTTTGAACGAGTGTGGGTGCACTTTGGGATCCCACAGTCTATCATATCAGATCGGGATAGCAGGTTCCTCGGCACATTTTGGTCCAGCCTCTGGTCGATGTTGGATACCAAGCTCACCAAGTCCACAGCTTTCCATCCCCAAACAGATGGCCAGACAGAGGTCGTCAACAGAATGATTGTACACATTTTGTGCATGTACAATTCAAAGCATCCACGCACATGGGACGAGAGCCTCCCCTATGTACAACATAGTTATAACCGGGCTCTCCACAGTTCAATTGGCCATAGCCCCTTTCAGGTGGGCTTGGGATTCCAGCCACTATGTCCCATTGACATAGCCATGCCATTTGCGGCTACTCAGGCTGATTCGGCTCATGTCCAGTCTGAAGTTGACAAAGAAAATATCTTCATCGAGCACATTCAACACATCTGCCAATAGGTTCATGACATATTGGACAGAGCCATTGCTAAGTTCAATCAATGCCATGATCAACACCGGGTGCCACACAACTTCCAGGTGGGTGACAAAGTATGGCTACATTTGCAAAAGGAGCGCCTCACTGGACCCCACCGCAAGCTTCCCCCACTCTAATATGGGTCGTACACCATCACCAAGGCTATAGGTAATAATGCCTTCAAGCTCAGTATTCCACCATTCCTTGGTCTGCACCCAGTATTCAATGTAGACTGCTTTCATCCTTACTTCCCACCTCTAACATTGCAGAACAACTCACACCAACAGAGTTAAACCAAAACTGCATGGAACAGGCCACCACAAATTGTATCATGGACATGCAAATCAATAACACTCGCCAATAGAAGATCCAACTGTATCGGGTTGTCAAATATGGCCAACTCCTGCACCAAAGAAAGTGGTTCACCAGGGACAAAGTTCAACAGAAATTTCCTCATCTCATGGAGGAACTTAATGCAATGGGGACCATTTCTTCCTAAGGGGAGAGGAATGATCCAGGTGGATATTGGTGGTCACCCGCCTATTCCACTTGGGGCCCCACCATTATCTCTTTTAGTTTATTAGTTTCAGCACAACTTACTATTTTTAGTAGTTTTTCGGGTCCTGAACTTTCGGAGCCGTTTTGAGGCCCTAAACGATGTTTTTTGGGAAAATGGGGAGCAACATGGGTCCATGGACCGATGTTTCTCACTCAAAATTTGTATTCCTCAGATAGATATTTCTAACGAGGTATGGTTTGCGTCAAATGGAGATTGTATGCCAAATTTACATCCCCAGGAAGTTGAAACACCAATTTACCCAAACGAGGCCCATAGTTTTGGTGCTTCATCTCCTACGGTTAGGGTTTTGGCTGTTTAGGATTTCCAATTGTTTCTAAATAATAAATAGTCCCTTGAGCCTCATTGTAACTCAGTTCAGAGGCCTATAGCTGCCACATCTCTTTTAAAAAATAGCTACCAGCGCCCTAGCAAGTTTTATTTCCATTCTCTCTGTAAGAAAATTTTAGTTCTTTGATATTAATGAAATGAAGTGTTATTTCCGCTGCATCTTTGTATTTATGGTTATATGTTTATTCTGTTGTATTCCTGCATAAATACAGATCAACAATCCATCAATTCAAAGAATAAAAAAGTAATTCTATACAATGTTGAGCTCCTGAAAGTTTTTAACAGAGTAAATTGGATCTACCTTAGACTTTTGTTGATCCACCTTGGATTTTGTCATGAATTTTTTACATGGATCATGAAGTACATAAGTAATTCCTTTTTCTCCATCTTAATCAAAGGAGTTGCAACCCCATTTTTCCATGCTAAAAGAGGGTTAAGGTATGGTTGTACTCTATCCCCTCTCTTTTTCTCCTAGTAGCTGAAGGGCTTAGCAGAATAATATTGGATGTTGAGATAAGGGGAGGTTTCGGAGAAATTCTTATCTCTCATAGATGATTTATTTCTCATCCTATCTTGGTAGATATAATATTTTAATATTATCATAAGGGAACCTTCGACATCTACTTTCCCTTAAAGATCTTCAAACCATTTTTTCTGAAGCATCAATAATGAAAATAAATATTGAAAAATATTCCATATATGGATGGAGGGTTATAGATGGACTAAAATCCACAATTGAAAACATCTTCTCCACTTCTATTTTCTCTCTCTTCAGGACTAGAATATATAGGTTTTACCTTAAAATCCAGTCGATTATCTCAAATCCGACCGACGTTGGCTACTGGAAAATTAGGAAAATGAATCCACATATTGTGCAACAAATGGCTCTCGAGAGCGGGGAATTTGGTTCTATCTAAAGTAGCCTTGGAGGCCATTCTAGATTTTTGGGCCTCCTAATCTTGGATCCCATTAGGAATCTTTCAGAAGATGCAAAAAATCATTAGACACTTTCTCTAGGCGAGCAAGGAGGAAAAACATATATAAAATTCCATTTTTTTCCCAAAGGATTTTAGACGATGGGGGCTTTATTTATTTTTTTTAATTTTTTTTTCAAAAGCTTTGGCCACAAAATTAGTATGGAAGATTCTTCAAGGAGAGGATTTTCAGGCTTACGTCATGCATCATAAATATATCAATCCTCAACCAATGTTGGATTGGATCAATACTCCCACAAACATATCTAAGGAAAGGGTCAATAATTTGGAAAAAAATCTCAAAAAAAAATTCATATTATCAATGAACACCTCTATTAGAAAGTTGAAAATGGAACACAAATTAAATTAGGGAAGGATCATTGCATCAACATCCAAAAAAATTTTAGATTGTCACCCTGTAATAAAATTGCTCAACAAAGGTGGAAAGTATACTCTAAATCAAATTGATAGATACCTACCTCTACTGGAAAAACAAATTTGGTCTTCAGCATAGGACCTCCTCCTCGAAGGAGACTTTTTCGAAGCCTAAGAAGTTTACATTTAGGAATTTAAATTTTCTAATGTTTCTCTCTCTGACCCAGAATATAGAGTTATTTGGTCTCTTAACCCCAAGGGATCTATTCGCCAAAGATCAATTAATTTTTTTTTTGGTTCCTTATCTCTAATAACCTCCCATGGTGAAGGAAAAAAAATCTAGATATTAAACTTCCCTCCCAAATCTATTTTGCTCATGTGGGTCCTATTAAAAAATAATTCTCCTACTTGGGAAATCTTTCTAGAAAGGTATTTGCATGGGCCTAACATCTGCTTGCAACATAGATCGAACTATGAGACAATATTGCACCTATTTATTTATTTCCCTTTCTCTAAGTATGGAGAGAAATCAATACCCTAGTAAAAAAAAATTCCTCTTAGGAAGAAAATATAGTTGAGGACATTCTAAAAATATAGCTTCATTATATTTTTTCTCCAAGGTACAACGTGCCCCCCATTTTAGTAGCTTGGGATATTTGTCTATAAAGGAATCATTCTTTTTTCGAGTACAACGACCCTTTGTTTCTTAGAACTGCTATCAACAGTCTATTCATTGCAAGTGACCTAAAGCCTACTCTAGGGCATCTATCTCAGCCTACTCAACCAGAAATAGATGGGACATCACAAGAATATCTCCCTGTGGGTGTAGTTGGGGGAGTTCTAAATGTTGATTCTTCTTTATCCTTTCACATTTCAACATATATTGGACATTCCACAAACAACTATGTTGAGTTATTTTCTCTTAAAATAATACTCCAATTTTCAAAATATCAGGGTATACAAAATCTGCATGTATGTGGGGACTCTATGAATATCATAAAATGGATGAAGGAAACTGCTCAATTACAAAATTATATACTTCTCCCATTATATCAAAAAAATTTCCTCCTCAAATCAAAATTCTCTAATATTTCTTTTGATCATGTATATTATCACAGGAATACTGAAGCAAACTCTCTCTCAAACACTAAATTGGATTTGGGAAAAATCACATGCAAGGTTACAAAAATAGAAGCATGACAAGTCCAAGAATTTCTTCTTGAGCCTTGGTCATATTTGACACTCTTAGTCTCTGATCTAAAACCTAAGTCTTTTTTGTTTTCTTGTGATTACGTATTGTGGCTCAAATCCATCAAAGCCATCTTACACTTAGAAAAAACGTGGTTTATTGAAAGTATAAAAAATGTTTTGTAGAAAAAGAAACATTTTTTTCCCTTGGAATCACTACATCTTTTGGACATACCCTATGAAGAATTTCCTTCCAAGCTACTCAACCATAAGAATTCTAAACAAAATATACACATGTAATTTTGTTTATGCATCTTTTGGGCACACCCTATGAAGAATTTCCTTCCAAGCTATTCAGCCATGAGAATCCTAAACAACATATACACATGTAATTTTTTTTATATATAATAAATATAATTAGGAATTTTTTCTTAGGAAAAAAAAAACATTTATCCAACTTACTCATAAAATGCAAAGAAAATTGATAAAAATAAAATATTTTACAATTTAAATATTAAATTAATAAAAATAGAAAATCTTTAGAAGCCTATTTAATCCTTGAATCTTTTAAATTCATTTAGTGGCAACATTCACTTATGTTGAATTTAACAAATACACGCTTCATTTAATTTTTTGTCTTAGGTATATATGTCACTCTTCCATTGAATGGGATTAAATAATTGGAGACTAAATTCCTTTTTCAATTGAAGAAAAGGTGCTAAGCAACTCCTTGATAAAATCAAATTGCAAGGTGAAATGATAAATTTCTTAGATTGTATAACATAGATGAGAATGTTATACAAATCCATAAAAAGACAAAGAGATTATGGAAAAAAAAAATATTATCATTTTTATTTAACAAGAACGGGTATGGTTTTTATATTAAAATTCAAAGTCATTGGATTCCTGTCCAGCAGCAAAGCCTTACAAGTCTTGCTAGTCTATCAGTTATAGAGCTTATTAGCAAAAAGATGCCTGCAGTTTCAACATAATTTCATTTACTAGCAACGCCGAGAGTTATAAACTTCCTAGATATACTATAGACTTTACAGAATACTCCTAAAAGAAAAATTGCAAAACAATGCATCAAAAGAAACTAATGGGAACGATTCTAACCCGAGACGTCTGGACAAATCCCTTCTACTTTGACAATGTGTTGCTGTTGTTGGCTGTTGGGCTCGCCTATGCTCAAGTCCGTTCCAGTCTGGGTATATCAGTCAATTGTTGCCAAAAGGTTATGGGTTTGTTTGCCCTTGTCATATTGGTCCACCTGCTAACAGAGACTGCGAACCTCACTCCTTAACTAGGACATCAACTTTTCTTTCTCTGTGAACTTGTTCTCCTGCAACATCATCCTTTATGTGATAACTTTGTCCTTGTCCCTGATATTGAATAGTAAGTTGTTCAAATTGATGTGTAGGTGGGCCAATTGAGCCTCCTGCTGACTACGAATCTCTTCCACTGATGAGAACGATTATGAGGAGGAGTTGAGATTACGCTTTGAAGGGTCCATTTCCTTCCAATTTGTAGTGGTGTCGGATTCCAAGTTTGTTTGCACACGAATCTCTTGTAAAAATGGTAGTGTTCACCTTCTTGTGCTCTTGAAAACAGTGCAAAGACCTTTTTCCAATTGCGCTCCTAAGAGCCATGCAGAGACAGTTCCCGACCTGAAGCTTCCAACTCGACAATGAGGCTCTTCCCATATCACCACTCTGCACGTTGGAGGAATGGTTCTGATGGAAGGGGAAGCCATCTATTGTCTTATTTTGAAAGGCAAACATGCCATAAATTATTGGCCTGCCTCGATCATACTTTCTCCTGAGAAAATTCATTGCCCTATGAGCCAAATACCTCTTGCATGCTCTCGTTTGAAGCCAATTCACTATATTGATGGTTGACATATCCATGGTGCATGTGAATCGACC
Source organism: Pinus albicaulis (assembly GCA_034641835.2). Classification (NCBI taxonomy): domain Eukaryota; kingdom Viridiplantae; phylum Streptophyta; class Pinopsida; order Pinales; family Pinaceae; genus Pinus; species Pinus albicaulis. Next base: position 349,183,535 of record CM076575.1, on the reverse strand, counting down.
CTCCACCAGATTAATATGACCTGCCTTATCGTCATCCAAGTGTTGGGTGATTACATCGGGGGTGAGCCAAATCCACCATGTGTCATGCTAAATCGACATGCCATGAGTGGCGACAGTTGAGAGGTAGTTGTGACATGTGCCTTGGGTGTTCAAGAGCTCATGTTTCTTGTGAAGATTTCCCTTGGTCAATTTGGGTTTGATTTCCATAGTCATTAGGGAAGGTTGTGGATCTCAATTTCTCCCCCTAAACTAAGGTGGCTTGGGGGTAACACCACTCCCTGATTTTCTTTCTTATCCACCATGCTATTTAAATCTTGCATCACATGCCAAGGAGTTAGGATTTCGAAATGGGGGATAATACCTTCTATACGACACTAGATCTTGGACTTATGTTTCATTATGCCTTTTTTCAGGGCTAGAATGTTCTTGATTGCCCAAGAAGAATCTCCAATAACATGTATAGCTCTAATGTTATTCCTTAATGCTAGCTCTAACCCTTTCCAAAGAGCCATTGCTACAGCCTGATTGTTAATTTTCATTCCAATTCCCTAGACATACTCTATTTTTTTTGTTCCCTCGGGGTTATGTGACGCCCCTCCCACACCTGCCGATATTGGATTTCCTTTCGAGGCACCATCAAAAAATAGCACATTCTTGTCTATGCCATTTAGCCACCTATTCATTTCATCCTAAGTAAAACAGAGTTTCTAGGGCTCTCCTCTTTTTGGTATCATAGGGAAACATAGTTTTTTTCTATTGGTGGTGTTGAGGTGAATCCACTTCTTTTCCACATCCGTTAGTCCTTCCAAATCTCCTTGCTTCCACTGACAATGGGATAGGACTTATGAGAGAAGCTAACGATCTTTGGTTTTTATTTGATGGGATGTGGGGATATTGTTCTAGAAGATTGCTTTATTTTTGAAGAGCCAGGTTGCCCAACATAAGAACTTGGGGAGAGCAATCCAGTATCACCTCATAAGTATTTTGGACCAAAGGGATCTCGGGCAGGCATGTTTCCAGGAATGAAACTTACCAATAAAGGAGTGGGGGAGATCCCTGACCTGTATTACTTTAGAGTAGGCATATTTCCACATCATTTTGGTATAGTCACAGTGAAAGAATAAATGTTCTATTGTCTCTTCTTCCACTTGGCATAAAGCACATCTGGCTGACCCAGCTATGCCCCTTTTTCGAAGATTATCTGTTGTAGGGATTTTTTTGTGGGTTGATTGCTAGCAGAAAAAATTGATCTTGGGGAGACTGTCTGTATTCTAAATTGCTTTCCATAACCAAGAATATTGCTCAACTGGGGGTTCCGGTCTAAGATGGTGATAGCCTGTCTTGACCCTATATCCTGTTTCAGAGTGAATCCATCTCCTAGACTCTTTATTATTCCGATGCAAAGGTGCATGTCCCTGGAGGAGGGAGAGGAGAGTGTTTTTCTGATCAGCTAGATGGTGAAAAAGGTTCATGTTAGCCAGAGTCCAGCCCTTCCATCTTCCATCTTCATGCTAGTCAGAGATGTCAAAGAGAGTGTGGAGATGGTTTGTGTTACACCAATGACGAAGAGCGTGGAGGAATTCCCTAAAATTGAGAGGTCCTTCTTCATCGAGGCCATCTTCTGCGATTTCAATATCTCTTACATTCCCAACCTACCAGTTAATATGGGAGAGGATAAGCGAGGTAGCTTCTTTGGAGAGGCGCCAAATAGGCGAGCCTTTAGATGGCCATTGCAATGAATCCAATATATTTGGCTTACTTTTGGCCATATAATTCTTAATTATAGCTGATTGCCACCAAACTGAGGGGTTGGAGAAGAGCTTCCATACTAATTTTACCCCCAGGGCTTTGTTGACAAAAAGTGGATCTCAGATGTCTAGCCCTCCCAAGAGCTTGGAGGCTCAGACTGTTTGCAAATTCACCATATGAAATTTTTGTTATTTCCTTTGCCTCCTTGACATAGAAATTTATTGATCAATCTGTTGAGCTAATTTACCACTCCAAATGGGGCTAGAAGAGTCGAAAACTGATACAGAGGGAGAGCCAATAGCATGGATTTAATGAAGACCAGTTGTCCCACTGGGTTCAGCCACCTAGTTTCCTAATTTTCAAATTTCTTTTCGATGTTGTCAAAGAATATTTCCCATGCTGATCTAGGGGTTTTTTCTTCAATAATAGGCATCCAGATATAAGTAAAGGTTTTCCAATTTTTACTGGTCGGCAAAGCCAAGATTTTAGCAGTGGACGCCATTATGTCCTCGAAGCAGTTCCACCCATAGATCTGACTTTTATGACTATTCACCTCTCCTCCTGAAGCCTCCAAGTATTTGTCCAGAATTCTCTTGAATATTCTAGCTATAGTCCTTGGAGCTCCTCCTAGTAGAATGGTGCCGTCATATTACTGGGAATGATTGATAGGTTTCACTCCCCTGGCAATGAGGATGCCTCCCATATTTCCATCCTTGAGTTCCTCCGAAAGGGACCGACTAAGAGCATCAAATTTAATAATGTAAAGAAGAGGGGAAAGGTGACATCCTTGCCACAGCCCTCGAGAAGCTTTAAGAAACCAACTAGGAGATCATTTAATAGAGGGGAGATCCAAGGCTTACCTATACGAGCATTGACAGATTTGATGAATTTCTGGTTGAACCCAAATTTCTCCATGATCTCAAATAGGAATCTATGTCTCACGCTGTCAAAGACATTGGCCATGTCCAATTTAATTGCCATGCCATTATTTCCCGCATTCTTGCTTGTGTGGATTTCCTCCTGAACCAGAATTATGTTATCTAAGATTTTTCTCCCTCAGATAAACCCACCTTGATTAGGTGAGATGAGTTTGTCCAAGAGGGGTTTTAATCGATTGGACAAAATTTTGGTGAGAATTTTTTAAGAAACATTACAAAGTGAAATAGGCCTGAATATTGAAAAACTTATTGGTTTGGTGTCCTTTGGTATAAGAGCCAAGAAAGATGAATTGATTCCTCCACTAATTTTATCTTTTCCCATTGACCATTGGAGCATTCAGAGCAGATTATTTTTAATTAAGAACTAGAAAGCCCTATAAAAGTGGATATTGAATTCATCCAGTCCAGGGGATTTATATAGATCCATAGACCATATGGCTTCTTTCACGTCCTCTTCTCGGATGGGGGCTTCCAAGTCCTCGTTGTCCTTACTCGTGACTAGGGTTGCGATATTTGCGAGGAGATCCACCTCCTTTCCTTTTGTTTCCATTCTTGTCTACGTGTAGATATTCTGGAAATGGGTGAAGATTGTTTGTTTCAAGTCTTTTGGCTGAGTGATTTTATGTAATATTCCTAATTTAGCTTTTATCTAATTAGAATATTAAATTTTGTCTTCCTTAATTAATAGATGAATAAGAGGGTAGAGGGACCCATAATTCCTTTAGTAGGAATAAAGCCACTTCTTAATGTGAATGTGGATCAATGCATCTAGATGGGGTCAAGATGAATAAACCATTTCTTGGTGTGAATGTGGGTGAATGCATGTGGATGGGGTAAATTTAACCAAATCAACATCGCAGTCATCGAGGTAGTCATCGAGTTAGTGGAGACAATGGAGGACAACTCAGTCATAGTGGAGGTTAGTGGCCATGTGTTTAGCATCATTATTGTGTGGGGCCAAGAGGGTGAGGGCTCACAAGCATATAAGAAAGGGGATGGAAGCCATAGAGAGTGTTGTACCAATCAGCCCCCCCCCCCATTTGGATTTTGGACATAGTCTCTTTTCCTCTTTCACCGCTGCCCCTCCCAGCATCAGAAATACATTTAAAAAGGGCTAAAGTCCACTTTTTAAAGATTATATGAGTCTGGCCCCCTTCGCCTCCCCGGCTTTCCGTGCCTTCCTTTTTACATATAACCAAGCACGCTTGCATTAAGTGTTTGCTCGCAAATCTCAAAATCGCCATCGCAAAAGCGCAGTTTCTCTCGCGCATTATCCCCCATCATCGCATTTTTCATTTTTGCGATATGTGCTCACCATGCCCATCGCATAGCGCAAGCACGAAACTTTGGCTGTTACATTCTTCTTTTATCGCATTTTCCTCTCTTGCGATCTTGCGACACGCGCTCCGGGTCCCACCTTTAAAGCCTTCATTCGGTGGCGTCTTGTCGCGTCCTTTCTTCGTAACTCCTCCAAGGGTTAGTCTTACGAGTTTCCACGCCATCGGCACCGCCCTCCACTTCCCGTTGTATGCCTACATGTCACGCACGGTTGCTGCGTCGTTCACATACTGCACAGTTGTAATATCACGCCTTTGCGTTTTCATTTAAGTCTCCTCCTGTCGTCGTTGTATCATGCGCTCATGTCTTTGCCATCACCTCCATCGGTCTCCTTGTGTCCACCTTGTGTCATCGAGTTTTATTCAATAAGTTTTGGTTTTGCGGGAACTTGCGGTGGGAACAAAATTGGCGGAAAAGATCCAGTCAACATGATGTGACCCCTCCCATTAAAGAAAGGTACTTCGATCCATGGAGACTCTCCAAAGAGAAAATTAAAGACGCATTTGGACGGTCGAAAACATTAATGCGACAGCAGAGTATTTATGAAGAAGCGGTAAGATTCGAGGTCCCGGCTCGAAGAGGTTCCTAATTTGAATTCAAAAATACGAGAAGATCAGAAAGTACCATGTACGAGGAGCGAGCGCCCAAGGTTTTATTGCCGCGGGTCTCCCTCCTCCGGAAAAAGGCCGAACGTTCTCATATTTTATTGTTGTTATATCTTGTGTATAGATAGATTCCGGCATTCATTCCGAAATAAATTGTAAAGTACAAACATTTATATTCGGTCGTTTCATAGTGTGGGCGCGAACATTTACGCCATTTGATTCAAAATAAGTTATTAAATGCTTTCTTTCTATCTACCGCCTCCTCTAGAATTCTCTATCTCTTCTATAAAAGCTAGAAAGAAAGACATTGTAATGGTTCAGTTGCAATAAAATAAATGGTGCGAAGACTTATTCGTCTTGTAATATTTGCACGTATGAAGTTTGAGCCGTAGGGTCTCGGTGAGAGGGTTATAACTATATTGAGGTTACTTTGGTCTTTGGTATCTAGCGATATGCTTAACTTTTCTTATGTGTTAATACATTATCTCTTTTGATGCAAATTATATTCTTGTATCATGTTCTAGAATGCGAGTGGCTCACTAGTTTGCGATGGAGATTCATCTTAAGTGGTGCCCTTTACGGAATTAGTCGAGCGCTTTAAATAGGCCTAGAAGTGATATGTTGTTCCATGTTCACTCTTTCATATTTTCTGCTATATTAGTGGCTTGGGATTCGTAAATTGAATTAAGCATACCTTGTTAATATCTTCTTATGTTTCCTCATTGCACTCACTTCCGATATTTGATTTAAATGATATATTATTTGAATCGGCCCTCTTTACGGTAGCGGTCTCTTAAGCATGCAATGCGTTCATCTTGAAGTGTTACATGATTTTTTTACATTATTCTAATCTTTGTATCGGCTTGAGAGAGAATGGTCCCATTCAAAATCCAATTTCCTTGTTTTTAACAAGAGATAGTAGAAGGCTTATTTGAATTGACAACCCAAGCTATATTACGTGTCTCCCTTTGCTATATAAGATGTCCACAAACCCTTGGTCTATGGCAACTCTAGGGCGTGTCTCTAGGGGTGACAAAATCATCCACAACATCTTTACGGCGCCATTGCGGGGATTGAATTCAAAGAATATCGGTTTCACAGGTCTCGACAAAGTTATTTTCACTCTCTAATGGGGTGAGCATAGAGAGTTGAAGAGTTACATATCTCTCACCACCTTGGCGACTCCATGGTCTTTATTTGATAAATTTTTATTGGTAATTTCGGCTCTCGTAGGCCACATTTGAGGTCGAGATACGTGGCGAAAACACCTTCGTGTCGACCGGAGAAAATCATTTGTAAAGGAGTACGGAAGGAGAAGTCGGCCCATGCTGAAAATTTCGAGGTGTTCTGTTGAAAATTATCCGCCCTCTTCTTCTCAAGAAGTTAGAACGAGAAAATCCAGTTTGTTTAGAGAGACTCCACGTAGAGGAAAGCGCTGGATTGAAGGAGAATCTCCTCCTCCTCTCGAGTGAAGAAATTAAAGAGATCACGGTAGCCAGCATTGGCAAGTGAATTATTCCCATCTGCATATAGAACCATTGCAATATATTCCCCGGTATTCATATAAGCTTCCTCCTGCCTCTCCCTTCATCTATTTCCCAATTTGTTGTACAACCCCACCTCCTCCAATGGCCAATGTTCCTGCTTTCCTATTGAACAAATATGCGCCTGACATACCTCAACCTTTGAATGATATGCCACGAAATTGTACGAAAATTAGGATTTAATGGAGAAAATGAGATTGATGCGTAGAGACATCCTCGAGACCTTACGCTCTTCGCGGAGAACTTGAATGTTGAACATTTGGATGTGGTCTTGGGGTTGTTTGTGTAGTATTTAGAAGGTGAAACCCAGAAAATGGTTTAAGACATTGGCAAGCTGTTCAATAACCACAGGACGTTATGGGAGAATACTTTTCTTAGTGGGGAGAGAAGAAAGACCATGGTCGATGTCTCAACGAATTTAATACTATGAAGAAGAAACGGAATGAAGGAGTGGCAGAATTCATCAAAAGATTCAACAAGTTATATCTGGGCACCTCCGGATGAAGCCTCATGAAGAGCTGCTTTGTAAGATAATTTTAAGCGGCCTTTGATTGTGATTTTGGTTTTGCATTGAGAGAAAACCGCGATTTAGATGATGCGCAAGCGAGCACGATGCAGAATTAGAGCGAACTGCCTCGAGAGCGAAAGGAAAATTGAACAAGATACGAGGAAGGGCAAAGAAGAGAGATTTCTGCTTTCAATCGGGAAAAAGATTCGGAAAAGTTGGATGAAATAAGTAAATAGTAAAAGATGGTTAAGATGGGCGGAGATGAGAATGCGGCTCACAGAAGCTATTATAATGCTCCAAACGAAGAGGAGGATACAATCCCCGGTATAGAAGGCCACCATTGCGGATCTTGCCAAGAGAAGCAAAGGAATCATCGGACAGTGCCTCATCCCTTGTACACGGAAGGGCCGGCAAATGACCCCAGAACCCATGACTTATGGATTGTAAAGTTCCAAATATGGCTCTTCAAATAGGTATGGAGTGCCGTTTGCATGATGAAAGAGGAGGAAGCGATCGATCATTCATGTGAGTTTGTGATTTCATGGAAGCCCAATTCAACGTCAAATATGATCTCGGATCCTCGAGGAAGATAGCCAGAACTCGGGAACAAGAGGAAAGAACCACCTCGGAAGAAGCATACGCTCGGAAAGGAATCGGCCAACAAAGAAGAGCGCGGAGAAGGTAAGGTCCTCTAAATACTTTCATAGGTCCTGACATTCCAGTTCCTTCTTCCTCAAAAATAGTCAATCCTCCTAATACGAAACCAATATCAAAAGAGATTAGGTCTTCGGTTGAAAATAAGAATTAAAGAAGTAGTTGTGGAAAATACATCGGCTTTCAATTTGCAAAGAACTTGAAAAGATTAAGATTCTGTCCCATTGGCGAGTTATTAAAACGACTGCAGCATATCGGTCCCAAGTTACTTCTTTTATACTTCCTCCCAGAAATACCAATCGTGCACGATAGTTTAAATCTTCAAGAAGAAAAGACCCATGGTAGTCTTTGGCCCACACGTCGAGGAGATAGATCATACACTCCTCCCTTTTATGTATCCTAGTCGTACATGACCTGCTATTACATAATTGCATGTTAGATTAGGGCTTCCCATAATCTTATGCCCTTATCATCATGGAGCAATGGAAATTTATGATTACAAGGCCATATAAGGATTTATATTCATTTGATTCTAAAAGGGTTAAATGTTTGGGAATGATAAAATATTTAGTGGTCAATTTAGCTCAAATCCTAGCAAAAAGTGTGGTCATGGACATTGTGGTTGCTGATATCCCAGCCCGCTTTGGCATGCTGTTGTCAAGGTCCTGGGGTACAAAGATTGGGGGATCAATTAAATTGGATTTAACATATGCTACTGTCCCAGTTTTTGGAGGGCAAGAGAGGAGGTTGTACAGAGAGACTAGATTTGTTAAAATGGTAACTAAGGCTGACTGTTCAGATAATTCTCCAGTTTATAACAAGGAGGGAGACTTTTCATGTTTAATGTTAGAAGTAAATCAAAATTATGCTCGTGAACCCCTTTTTGGCCAAACTCAAGCTGAGCAGCCTAGAGGAAGTCAGGAATCAGAAATATGGACTTTGCATTTCGATGGGGCAAATTCCAGGGAAGGTAATGGAGCTGGAGTATTGTTGATTTCTCCTACAGGGAAGTGGGTACCACTGTCCTTTAAACTGGAATATGAAGCTACAAACAATGTAGCTGAATATGAGGCACTATTACTGGGGCTGCAAACAGCTAGGAACATGGGCATCCAATGCCTGAAGGTGTTTGGAGACTCTGAACTGGTGGTCAGACAGATTAAAAATGAATGTCAAACTAAGCATCCACGGCTCAGAGCATATAGAAATGAAGTATGGGACATGATAGAAAACTTCCTCTCAGCATTCAACATACAGTTCATGCCCCGGGAGCAAAACAGAATAGCAGATTCTCTTGCTGTAGCTGCCAGTACTTTCCGTCCCCCTCAGAACCCGCTTTTAAGATATGAAGTAGAGGTACGGTATAGACCATCCATTCCAGACAATATTAAGCATTGGCAGGTATTCAAAGATGATGAACAGATGAAAATATTTATGGATACTATGGGAGAATTCTCCAATATGGAGATTGATGATAACAAAGAGGAAGAAGTTGAAAATATTTCAGAAAATAAATGGTAAGAGAATATAGCAGGGAGTAGAGTGCTGCAGCTGAAGGGTAATGTGATACCTCTAGAAAGGTTATTTAATAAAGACGATGTTCCGATGCAGCCAAACAAAGTAGTAGAAGAAGATCAAGTGGGAGATTTGAATCTGGGTACTCCTACTGATCCCAAAATGATCAAATTATCTAAGAAAGTCCCAGAAGATTATAAAGAAAAATATTTGAAGTTATTTCAATCTTATAAAGATGTTTTTTCTTGGTCCTATCAGGACCTAAAAACTTTTGATGTGAATATAATGCAACACAAGATTCCACTGAGGGAAGATGCAAAGCCATACAAGCAGAAGCTCAGGCAGATTAATCCTTTGCTTCTTCCATCCATTGAAAAGGAAATTAAAAAATTGTTGAAGGCCAAGATAATCATGCCACTAAGGTACTCAGAATGGATAGCGAACCTTGTTCCTGTTCGAAAGAAGAATGGAGAAATAAGGCTGTGTGTGGATTTCAGGAACCTGAATAGGGCGTCTCTCAAAGATAATTATCCGCTACCTAAGATGGACCACATCCTGCAGAAAGTAGTGGGAGCATCCAGAATGTCAATGATGGATGGATTCTCGGGCTACAATCAAGTAGCCGTATTCCCAGAAGACCAGAAGAAGACTGCATTTACTACACCATGGGGAACCTTTATGTATGCTAGGATGCCATTCGGATTAATTAATGCAGGAGCTACTTTTCAGAGGGCAATGGACATAGCCTTTGTTGGAGAGCAGGACAAGTTCTTGGTAGTTTACCTTGATGATACCACAGTATTCTCAAAGAATGATGGTGAGCATATTGAGCATTTGAGAAGAACTTTTGAAAAATGCAGAAGGTATGGCCTATCCCTCAATCCCCAAAAGTCTCTATTTGCATTAGATGAGGGAAAGCTCTTAGGACACATTGTGACTAAAGATGGTGTGAAAATTGATCCTAAGAGAGTTGAAGTGATAAACAACATTCCTTTGCCAAGGAATAAAAAGGAAGTACAAGTATTTTTGGGCCGAATTAATTTCTTGAGAAGATTCATTCCTAACTATGTTGAGATAGTTAGGCATATAACCAATATGTTGAAAAAGGACAGTGAAGTCAAGTGGCCCCAGGAGTCTAGAGATGCATTTACAAGGATAAAACAGGCTTTTGCTGAAGCTCCTGTGCTAGTAGGTCCAGATTACAAAAAGCCGTTCATGATATTCTCATTTGCTTCCCCTCATACGATTGCTGGAGTGTTATTGCAGAAAAATGAAGAGGGATATGAACAACCCATAGCATTCTTCAGTCAAGTGCTGTATGATGCTGAATTGAAATACAATATATTGGAGAAGCATAGCAGTACATGCCCTCTTGTAGCTTGTAAAGTACCTTAAAGCTTTCGCAGTTTATATTTTGCAATCTCACATTACTGCTTACGTTCCCACAGCAGCTGTAAAAGATATTCTGGTTCAGGGAGACAGCGAAGGTAGAAGGGGAAGATGGATTGCAAAAATCCAAGAGTACGATTTGGATATAAGGCCTACTAAATTGATCAAAGGACAGGGACTTGCCAAAATGCTATCTGAATCAAATCATCAAGCCTTGGGCATCAATCTGTCTGTGATAGCAAATGAAGAATCAGAAAAAGAAGAGGAACAGCAGGGACTAGAGATGGCTACCCAAAAGATACATGTGAAATATCTAACTAGTCCTTGGTACAAAGGAGTAGTTGAATATCTTTTAACTCTAAGCCGCCCTCCAGGTTGTGATAAGAAAAAATACAGAGTTGTAAGGATGAAATCTCATAAATATGTCATTACTAATGGGCAGCTCTATTGGAGAGACCCACTAGGTATACTGCTGTTATGCCTCACAGAAAATGAAGTGCAGAATGTAATGACGGAATTTCATGAGGGCATATGTGGAGGACATTACAGCTGGAGGGCTACCACTCACAAAATCTTGAAGGCTAGTTTTTACTGGCCGAAATTGTATTCAGATACTTTTGCTTGGGTCAGATCGTGTGACAAATGCCAAAGATTTGCAGAAAGGCAGAAATTAGCGGCCTTGCCCTTGATCCCTATTCATGTAAATGAACCATTCCAGAAATGGGGATTATGTTGGAAATATGATGCAGAGTGTTGTCCTTGATGGCAACCCACTGAATGAAGATGAAGACATGTGACTGTTGGTATGTGTTGTCCTTGATGGCAATCCTCCTGATGAAGTTATGCTTGACTTGATGAACTTGGTAAACGATGTAAATCTGATGTGATATGATGTTAGTTAGCAATATGATGCTAAGTGTTGTCATTGAATGGCAACTCACTTGATGAAGAAGATGGCAACTTACTTGATGAAGTTGCGCTTGGTAGAATATGTTCTTGATGAAGTAAATCTGATGTATCTACAGTGTGTATAGAAGGCAGTGAAGAAAAGAAGTCAGCATGTGCTAAATCTTGATGAAAAAGTATGTCTCTAGGCATACGCGGATATGTCTAAGGGAAGTCGCGTATGCACGCGGAAAAGAACGTTCCAAGTCGCGTATGGGCAAAAAGCGCTCAAAAAGTGAAAATCCAGGGGTAACCACCATGGTATTGACCCATTGTATTGGGTAATGATCTGCCTAATTGACCCCGTCCAGGAATACCATCAGAAGTAATGTAGTTTTGGGCTCATGGTATTTTTTTGGCTCATGGTATTGAAAAAAAGGGGCTCATGGTATTGAAAAAGGGTAATCCTATATAAGGAGAAGAAATTCATTGTGCAAAGAAGAGGTGTGGGGGCAAGATGTCCGAGCTTGAATGAATACTTCTCTGTGAAGTATATCTGTATGGAAAGGGTAAAGGTTTGATAATAGATCTGAATCTATGATGCACCTATGAAGAAATGATGAAGCGGAATATCTAGATCTGGAATGTATTTGTATCTGCTAGATCTGTTTATGGAAGGCTTAGATTTGAGATGAGGCGAACATCTGTCTGAAGTAAAAGGGTAAATCTGAACTGAATATCTGATCTGAAGAAGTATGCTGCTCTATAATGGTTGAAGATCTATACGCGAGTTTGCTGAAGAGGAAGCGCGTATATACGCGGCTTCGCCGAAGAAAAAGCGCGTATGCTAATGCAATTGGCTTTGTAATTTGTACGTAGGTATACGGTGCTTGCGGATTCGAGCGCGCATATACGCGACATCGCGCAAAGGAAAGAGCGTATGCAAACTAGGGTTTGGTCGAAGTCCGTGTAAGAAATGTCTCGATCTAACCGTTGTGTTGCTGCCATCTCGTATTCTACCGTTCGAGTTTCATATCAATTTGGTTGCATGGCTAAGTCGGAAAGGATGAAAAGGGTCTAGTCCGAAAAATACAGTGAAACGTGTCTACAAGTTGTGTTCTATTGAAGTCATGATCCTGCGTGTGAAAATCGATGAAACGTGGTCCAAGGTGGTGTCAAGGGTTGTAGCCTTCGCCTCGTGGGTCGTATTTCCTTCCAGGAGAGGCCGGTAAACAAGATCGGTGTCGTTGTTTCCTTCTGTGAGAGGCCGGTAAACGAGTCAGGGGGTTGGAGCTCCCTTCCAGGAGAGGCTGGTAAACGAGCGCAGGTGGGTGCCTGCGTGCTGGTCAAGTCTGCGCCAGCACATATGTTGTAAGATGTTTTCTCTATAATAAAATATTGAAGGCTGAGCAACTGCAGCGGTGGTTTTCTCCCGATTTGGGTTTCCACCTAAAAATCCCGGTGTTCATGTGTGATGCTTTGTGTGATGGTTTATTCTGTTCTTACTGCACATATTTACTGTTTATTGAACATCTGATGAATGAATGATGGAATAATATAAGTGAAGATTTAATGACAGATCTAGATCTCTGTGTATACGCTAGTTTCATAAAGGGGATCCGCGTACATACGCTAGTTTACTGAAGGAAAGTAGCGTATGGGTTTTAAAGAATGAAAAAGTAAAAAGATTTTATTATGCAGTAAATACTGATTCACCCCCCCCCCCCTCTCAGTATTTTTCCCAACAGATTAGATTTTATAGGAGAGATACATCCCCCATCAAGTGGCCAACATAAATGGATATTGACAGCCACAGACTATTTCACAAAATGGGTGGAAGCCATACCTACCAGAAATGCTACAGATGTTGTAATTATGAATTTTATAGAAGATAATATCATATCTAGGTTCGGCTGCCCTGCCAGAATCGTAACTGACAATGCACAAGCTTTCAAGTCTGCCAAGTTTGTAAAGTTTTGCCAGAGATATAACATCATCCTGACTCATTCTACAGCATACTATCCACAGGGAAACGGTCTAGCAGAGTCATCCAATAAAACCCTGGTGAGAGCCCTGAAGAAGACAATCGCTGAGAATCAGAAAAACTGGGACTCTCAATTAAAGTTTGCTCTATGGGCGAATAGGATAACCAGCAAAAGAGCAACAGGAAAATCACCCTATGAGCTGGTATATGGGCGGGTTGCTGTGTTTCCTCTACAATTAGCATTTCCGGTGGCACGTTTTATGCAGGAAAACCAGGAAGAACCAGATGAGATGATTAGAAGAATTAATCAGTTGGTAGAGTTGGAAGAAATAAGGAATCAGGTAGATCAGAGATTAATAGAATATCAGGAAAAAATGAAAAGTTCTTTGATCAACACGCAAAGAATAGGAATCTTCAAGTTGGAGACCTGGTTCTTAGATGGGATCTTCGCAGAGCCGAAAAGGGCAAGCATGCCAAATTCGACCCACTGTGGTTCAGTCCATTCAAAATAGTAAACCTAGGGAGAAATAATACTTTCATATTAGAAAACCTACAGGGAGATCTGTTGGATGCCCCCGTGAATGGACAATTCCTTAAACACTACTTTCAGTACTGACCCAGGCAGAGCAGGCCTGATTTATTTATGTATACAATTTAAGCAAAGGTGATTTCAATTTTGAAGTGTAAATAATGTAAATAAGCTAATAGGTTTTGAAGAGAATACAAAGGGGTCTGAGGTCTGCGAGCTCTCGGCATGCCCGAGGACGAACATGCCATCCCCAGTTGGAGCCGATGTTGTACCAATCAGCCCCCCTCCCATTTGGATTTTGGACATAGTCTCTTTTCCTCTTTCACCGCTGCCCCTCCCAGCATCAGAAATACATTTAAAAAGGGCTAAAGTCCACTTTTTAAAGATTATATAAGGTCTAGCCCCATTCGCCTCCCAGCTCCGTGCCTTCCTTTTTACATATAACCAAGCACTGCCCCATTAAGTGTTTATCGCAAATCTCAAAATCGCGCCATCGCAAAAGCGTAGTTTCTCTCGCGCATTATCCCCCATCATCGCATTTTTCATTTTTGCGATATGCGCTCACCACACCCATCGCATAGCGCAAGCGCGAAACTTTGGTTGTTCCATTCTTCTTTTATCGCATTTTCCCCTCTTGCGATCCTGTGACACGCGCTCCAGGTCCCACCTTTAAAGCCTTCATTCCGCTGTCTTGTCGCGTCCTTTCTTCGTAACTCCTCCAAGGGTTAGTCTTCTGAGTTTCCACGCCATCAGCACCCGCCCTCCACTTTCCGTTGTATGCCTACATGTCACGCACGGTTGCTCTGTCGTTCACATACTCTGGTTATGTGTCACGCCTTTGCGTTTTCATTTAAAGTCTCCTCCCTACATCGTTATATCATCCTCTCATATCTTTGCCATCACCTCCATCAGTCTCACTGTGTCCACCTTCTGTGTCATCAGTTTTATTCAATAAGTTTTGGTTTTTGCAGGAACTTGCGGTGGGAACAAAATTAGCGGAAAAGATCGAGAAGTCACTATGATGTGACCTCCATTAAAGAAAGGTACTTCGATCCATGGAACTCTCCAGAGAGAAAATTAAAAGGAACGCATTTGGACAGTCAAAAACATTAATGCAGCAACAGAGTATTTATGAAGAAGCAATGAATTCAGGGTCCAGCTCGAAAGAGGTTCCAAATTTGAATTCAAAATTTGAAGATCGAAAGTACCATGTACAGGAGCAGGCGCCCCAAGGTTTTATTGCCGCAGGTCTCCCTCCTCCAGAAAAAGGCCGAACGTTCTCATATTTTATTATTTATATCTTGTGTATAGATAGATTCCAGCATTCATTCCAGAAATAAATTGTAAAGTACAAAAATTTATATTCAGTCGTTTCATAGTGTGGGCGCAAACATTTTCCGCCATTTGATTCAAAATAAGTTATTAAATGCTTTCTATCTACCGCCTCCTCTAGAATTCTATATCTCTTCTATAAAAGCTAGAAAGAAAGACATTGTAATGGTTCCAGATTTCTGTCAGCAAATGGTGCAGCGAGAAGACTTCTGTATTCGTCTTGTAATATTTCTGTATGAAGTTTCAGAGCCCGTAGGGTCTCAGTGAGGAGGGGTTATAACTGTATTGAGGATTCTGGTCTTTGGTATCTCGCAGTATGTAACTTTTCTTATGTGTTAATACATTATCTCTTTTCATGCAAATTATATTCTTGTATCATGTTCTAGAATGCGAGTGGCTCACTAGTTCGCAGTAAGGATTCATCTTAAGTGGTGCCCTTTCTGGAATTAGTCAAGCGCTTTAAATAGGCCTAGAAGTGATATGTTGTTCCACGTTCACTCTTTCATATTTTCTGCTATATTAGTGGCTTAAGGATTCATAAATCGGTGCGCCCTTCTGCCAGTAATATCTTCTTATGTTTCCTCATTGCACTCACTTCCTGATATTTGATTTCTGTGATATATTATTTGAATCGGCCCTCTTTACAGTAAGCGGTCTCTTAACTATCTGATGCGTTCATGCTGAAGTGTTACATGATGTTTTTACATTATTCTAATCTTTGTATCAGTTTCTGAGAGAGAATGGTCCCATTCAAAATCCAATTTCCTTGTTTTTAGCAAGAGATAGTAGAGAGGCATTTGGACTGACAACCCAAGCTATATTACGTGTCTCCCTGCTATATAAGATGTCCTAGGCACTGGTCTATGGAAACTCTAGGTTGTCTCTAGGGGGGTGACAAAATCATCCACAACATCTTTCTGGCGCCGTTGCCGGGGATCGAATTCAAGAATATCAGTTTCCCTGGGTCTCGACAAAGTTATTTTCACTCTCTAATCAGGTGAGCATAGAGAGTTGAAGAGTTGCATATCTCTCACCTTGGCGACTCCACTGGTATTTATTTGATAAATTTTTATTGGTAGTCCTGGCTCCTCGTAGGCCACATTTGAGGTCAGATACAGCCCAACTGAAAACACCTTACGTGTCTGACCCAGAGAAAATCATTCGTAAAGGAGTCTGGAAGGAGAGGAAGTCAACCCGTGCTGAAAATTTCGAGTGTTCTGTTGAAAATTATCCGCCCTCTTCTTCTCAAGAAGTTAGAACAGAAAATCTCGAGTTTTGTTTAGAGACTCCACGTAGAGGAAGCGCCTGGATTAAAGGAGAATCTCCTCCTCCTCTCGAGGCTGAAGAAATTAAAGAGGTCACAAAAGTAGCCGCTGTTAACCGTGAATTATTCCCATCTACGCCTCAGGCTTCTGTGCAATATATTCCCATTGTTATTCATACTCCGCTTCCTCCTACCCCTCTCCCTTCATCTATTTCCCAGACTGTTGTACAACCCCCACCTCCTCCAATGGCCAATGTTCCTGCTTTCCTATTGAACAAATATGCGCCCCTGGCCTTACCTCAAGCACTGAATGATATGCCACAGGATTATCTGAAAATTTTGCCGAGATTTAATGGAGAAAATGAGATTGATGCGCAGAGACATCTCGAGACCTTCTGCTCTTTCGCTGAGAACTTGAATGTTGAACATTTGGATGTGGTATTGAGGTTGTTTGTGCAGTCTTTAGAAGGTGAAGCCAGAAAATGGTTTAAGACATTGGCAAACCGTTCAATAACCACCTGGGACGTTATGGAGAATACTTTTCTTAGGAAGTGGGGAGAGAAGAAAGACCATGGTCAATGTCTCACTGAATTTAATACTATGAAGAAGAAACAGAATGAAGGAGTGGCAGAATTCATCAAAAGATTCAACAAGTTATATCTGAGCCTGCCTCCCGAGATGAAGCCTCATGAAGCTGCTGCTAAGATCATTTTCATAGCAGCCTTTGATTGTGATTTTGGTTTTGCATTGAGAGAAAGAAAACCTGCCAATTTAGATGATGCGCAAGCAGACGCTCTAGAATTAGAAGCGAACTTTGCCTCCACTGGGAAACTGAAAGGGAAAATTGAACAAGATACCAAGAGGAAGGGAAAAGAAGAGATTTCTGCTTTCAATCAGGAAAAAGATTCAGAAAAGTTGGATGAAATAAGTAAAATAGTAAAGAAGATGGTTAAGATGGAACTGGAGATGAAGAATGCAGCTCCCAAGAACTGTTATAATGCTCCAAACAGAGGATACAATCCCCAGTATAGAAGGCCACCATTGCAGATCTTGCCCAGAGAAGCAAAGGAATCATCGGACCAGATGCCTCATCCCTTGTACCTGGAAGGGCCAGCAGATGACCCCACTGGAGACACAGCTTATGGATTAGAAAGTTCAAATATGGCTCTTTCAAATAATGATGATATGGAGTGCCCGTTGCATGATGAAGAGGAGGAAGCAGAGATCGATCATTACTGTAAGCATTTTGCTGATTTCATGGAAGCCCAATTCAACGTCAAATATGATCTCAGATCCTCGAGGAAGAGGACCAGAACTCAGGAACAAGAGGAAGAACCACCTCAGGAAGAAGCATCTGCTCAGAAGGAATCAGCAACAAAGAAGAGCGCAGAGAAAGGTAAGAGTCGTCTAAATACTTCCTTGCAGTCTAATATTCAGATTCCTTCTTCCTCAAAAATAGTCAATCCTCCTAATACCGAGCCAATATCAAAAGAGATTAGGTCTTCAGTTGAAAATAAGGAGTCAAAAGAAGTAGTTATGGAAAATCCCACATCGGCTTTCAATTTGAAAAAAGAACTTGAAAAGATTAAGATTCGTGTCCCATTGACTGAGTTATTAAAACAGCCTATATATCAGTCCCAAGTTACTTCTTTTATACTTCCTCCCGAAATACCAATCGTGCCTGATAGTTTAAATCTTCAAGAAGAAAGACCCATGGTAGTCTTTGGCCCACACGTCGAGGAGATAGATCCTTCTACTCCTCCCTTTTATGTATCCCTAGTCGTACATGACCTGCTATTACATAATTGCATGTTAGATTCTGGGGCTTCCCATAATCTTATGCCCTTATCTGTCATGGAGCAACTACGACTGCAGATTACAAGGCCATATAAGGATTTATATTCATTTGATTCTAAAAGGGTTAAATGTTTGGGAATGATAAAAGATTTAGTGGTCAATTTAGCTCAAATCCCAGCAAAAAGTGTGGTCATGGACATTGTGGTTGTTGATATCCCAGCCCGCTTTGGCATGCTTTTGTCAAGGTCCCGGGGTACAAAGATTGGGGGATCAATTAAATTGGATTTAACATATGCTACTGTCCCAGTCTTTGGAGGTCAAGAGAGGAGGTTGTACCGAGAGACTAGATTTGTTAAAATGGTGACCAAGGCTGACTGCTCAGACAATTCCCCAATTTATAACAAAGAGGGAGACTTTTCATGTTTAATGTTAGAAGAAAATCAGAATTATGCTCATGAGCCCCTTTTTGGCCAAACTCAAGCTGAGCAACATAGAGGAAGTCAGGAATCAGAAATATGGACTTTGCATTTTGATGGGGCAAATTCCAGGGAAGGTAATGGAGCTGGAGTATTGTTGATTTCTCCTACAGGAAAGTGGGTACCACTGTCCTTTAGACTGGAATATGAAGCTACAAACAATGTAGATGAATATGAGGCACTATTACTGGGACTGCAAACAGCTAGGAACATGGGCATCCAATGCCTGAAGGTGTTTGGAGACTCTGAACTGGTGGTCAGACAGATTAAAAATGAATGTCAAACTAAGCATCCACGACTCAGAGCATACAGAAATGAAGTATGGGACATGATAGAAAACTTCTTCTCAACATTCAACATACAGTTCATGCCCCGGGAGCAAAACATAATAGCAGATTCTCTTGCTGTAGCTGCCAGTACTTTCCGTCCTCCTCAGAACCCGCTTTTAAGATATGAAGTGGAGGTACGGTATAGACCATCCATTCCAGACAATATTAAGCATTGGAAAGTATTCGAAGATGATGAACAGATGAAAAGATTTATGGAGACTGTGGGAGAATTCTCCAATATGGAGATTGATGATAACGAAGAGGAAGAAGTTGAAAATATTTCAGAAAATAAATGGGAAGAGAATATAGCAGGCAGTAGAGTGCTGCAGCTGAAGGGTAATGCGATACCTAGAGGGTTGATACCTCTAGAAAGGTTATTTAATAAAGACGATGTTCCGATGCAGCCAAACAAAGTAGTAGAAGAAGATCAAGTGGGAGATTTGAATCTGGGTACTCCTACTGATCCCAAAATGATCAAATTATCTAAGAAAGTCCCAGAAGATTATAAAGAAAAATATTTGAAGTTATTTCAATCTTATAAAGATGTTTTTGCTTGGTCCTATCAGGACCTAAGAACTTTTGATGTAAATATAATGCAACACAAGATTCCACTGAGGGAAGATGCAAAGCCATACAAGCAGAAGCTCAGGCAGATTAATCCTTTGCTTCTTCCATCCATTGAAAAGGAAATTAAAAAATTGTTGAAGGCCAAGATAATCGTGCCACTAAGGTACTCAGAATGGATAGCGAACCTTGTTCCTGTTCGTAAGAAGAATGGAGAAATAAGGCTGTGTGTCGATTTCAGGAACCTGAACAGGGCGTCTCTCAAAGATAATTATCCACTACCTAAGATGGACCACATCCTGCAGAAAGTAGTGGGAGCATCCAGAATGTCAATGATGGATGGATTTTCGGGCTACAATCAAGTAGCCGTGTTCCCAGAAGACCAGAAGAAGACTGCATTTACTACACCATGGGGAACCTTTATGTATGCTAGGATGCCATTCAGATTAATTAATGCAGGAGCTACTTTTCAGAGGGCAATGGACATAGCCTTTGTTGAAGAACAGGACAAGTTCTTGGTGGTGTATCTTGATGATATCACAGTATTCTCAAAGAATGATGATGAGCATATTGAGCATTTGAGAAGAACTTTTGAAAAATGCAGAAGGTATGGCCTTTCTCTAAATCCTCAAAAGTCTCTATTTGCATTAGATGAGGGAAAGCTCTTAGGACACATTGTGACTAAAGATGGTGTGAAAATTGATCCTAAGAGAGTTGAAGTGATAAAAATCATTCCTTTGCCAAGGAATAAAAAGGAAGTACAGGTATTTTTGGGCCGAATTAATTTCTTGAGAAGATTCATTCCTAACTATGCTGAGATAGTTAGGCATATAACCAATATGTTGAAAAAGGACAATGAAGTTAAGTGGTCCCAGGAGTCTAGAGATGCATTTACAAGGATAAAACAGGCTTTTGCTGAAGCTCCTGTGCTAGTAGGGCCAGATTACAAAAAGTCGTTCATGATATTCTCATTTGCTTCCCCTCATACGATTGCTGGAGTGTTATTGCAGAAAAATGAAGATGGATATGAACAGCCTATAGCATTCTTCAGTCAAGTGCTGTATGATGCTGAATTGAAATATAATATATTGGAGAAGCAGGCATATGCCCTTGTAAAGTCCCTTAAAGCTTTCAGAGTTTATATTTTGCAATCTCATATCACTGCTTATGTCCCTACTGCAGCAGTCAAAGACATTTTGGTCCAGGGAGACAGCGAAGGTAGAAGGGGAAGATGGATTGCAAAACTCCAAGAGTATGATTTGGATATAAGGCCTACTAAATTGATCAAAGGACAGGGACTTGCCAAGATGTTATCCAAATCAAATCATCAAGCTTTGGGCATCAATCTGTCTGTGATAGCAAATGAAGAATCAGAAAAAGAAGAAGAGCAGCATGGACTAGAGATGGCTACCCAAAAGATACATGTGAAATATCTGACTAGTCCTTGGTACAAAGAAATAGTTGAATATATTTTAACTCTAAGCCGCCCTCCAAGTTGTGATAAGAAAAAATACAGAGCTGTAAGGATGAAATCTCAGAAATATGTCATTACTAATGGGCAGCTCTATTGGAGAGACCCTCTAGGTATACTGCTGTTATGCCTCACAGAAAATGAAGTGCAGAATGTAATGACAGAATTTCATGAGGGCATATGTGGAGGACATTACAGCTGGAGGGCTACAACTCACAAAATCCTGAAGGCTGGTTTTTACTGGCCAAAATTGTATTTAGATACTTTTGCTTGGGTCAGAGCATGTGATAAGTGCCAAAGGTTTGCAGAAAGACAGAAGTTAGCAGCCTTGCCCTTGATCCCTATTCATGTAAATGAACCATTCCAGAAATGGGGATTAGATTTTATAGGAGAGATACATCCCCCATCAAGTGGCCAACATAAGTGGATATTGACAGCCACAGACTATTTTACGAAATGGGTGGAAGCCATACCTACAAGGAAAGCTACAGATGCTGTAATTATGAATTTTATAGAAGATAATATCATATCTAGGTTCGGCTGCCCTGCCAGAATCGTAACTGACAATGCAAAAGATTTCAAGTCTGCCAGGTTTGTAAAGTTCTGCCAGAGATATAACATCATCCTGACTCATTCTACAGCATACTATCCACAGGGAAATGGTCTAGCAGAGTCATCCAATAAAACCCTGGTGAGAGCCCTGAAGAAGACAATCGCTGAAAATCAGAAAAACTGGGACTCTCAATTAAAGTTTTCTCTATGGGCGAATATGATAACCAGCAAAAGAGCAACAGGAAAATCGCCCTATGAGCTGGTTTATGGGCGGGCGACTGTGTTTCCTCTACAATTAGCACTGCCGGTGGCACGTTTTATGCAGGAAAACCAGGAAGAACCAGATGAGATGATTAAAAGAATTAATCAGCTGGTAGATTTGGAAGAAATAAGGAATCAGGTAGATCAGAGATTAATAGAATATCAGGAAAAAATGAAGAAGGTCTTTGATCAGCACGCAAAGGATAGGAATTTTCAAGTTGGAGACCTGGTTCTTAGATGGGATGTTCGCAGAGCCGAAAAGGGCAAGCATGCCAAATTCGACCCACTGTGGTTCGGTCCGTTCAAAATAGTAAACCTAGGGAGAAATAATACTTTCATGTTAGAAAACCTGCAGGGAGATCTGTTGGACGCTCCCGTGAATAGACAATTCCTTAAACACTACTTTCAGTACTGACCCAGGCAGAACAAGCCTGATTTATTTATGTATATAATTTAAGCAAAGGTGATTTCAGTTTTGAAGTGTAAATAATATAAATAAGCTAAAGGTTTTGAAGAGAATACGGAAGGGGTCTGAGGTCTGCGAGTTCTCGGCATGCCCGAGGACAAACATGCCGTCCCCAGTTGGAGCCGATGTTGTACCAATCACCCCCCCCCCCCATTTGGATTTTGGATATAGTCTCTTTTCCCCTTTCACCGCTGCCTCTCCCAGCATCAGAAATACATTTAAAAAGGGATAAAGTCCATTTTTAAAGATTATATAAGGTCTAGCCCCCTTCGCCTCCCAGCTTCGCACCCTTCTTCTTGCATATAAACAAACGCCGCCCCATTAAGTGTCTATCGCAAAATCTCACAATCGCGCCATCGCAAAAGCGCAGCTTCTCTCACACATTATTCCCCATCATCGCATTTCTCATTTTTGCGATATGAGCTCACCACGCCCATCGCATAGCGCAAGCGCGCAATTTTGGCTGTTCCATTCTCCTTTTATCGCATTTTCCCCTCTTGCGATCCTGCGACACGCGCTCCGGGTCCCACCTTAAAGCCTTCATTCCGCTGTCTTGTCGCGTCCTTTCTTTGTAACTCCTCTAAGGGTTAGTTGTCTGAGTTTCCACGTCATCAGTACCCTCCCTCCGCTCTTAATTGTATGCCTACATGTCACTCGCGTTTTCTCCGTTGTTCACATACTCTGGTCATGTGTCACACCTTTGCGTTTTCATTTAAAGTCCCCTCCCTGCGTCGTTATATAATCCGCTCATATCTTTGCCATCACCTCCATCAGTCTCACTGTGCCCACCTTCTGTGTCATCAGTTTTATTCAATAAGCTTTGGTTTTTGCAGGAGCCTCCGGTGGGAACAAAATTAGCGGAAAGGATCCAGAAGTCACTATGATGTGACCTCCATTAAAGAAAGGTACTTCGATCCATGGAACTCTCCAGAGAGAAAATTAAAAGGAACGCATTTGGACAGTCGAAAACATTAATGCAGCAACAGAGTATTTATGAAGAAGCAATGAATTCAGGGTCTAGCTCGAAAGAGGTTCCGAATTTGAATTCAAAATCTGAAGATCGAAAGTACCATGTACAGGAGCAGGCGCCCCAAGGTTTTATTGCCGCAGGTCTCCCTCCTCCAGAAAAAGGCCGAACGTTCTCATATTTTATTATTTATATCTTGTGTATAGATAGATTCCAGCATTCATTCCAGAAATAAATTGTAAAGTACAAACAATTATATTCAGTCGTTTCATAGTGTGGGCGCGAACATTTTCCGCCATTTGATTCAAAATAAGTTATTAAATGCTTTCTATCTACCGCCTCCTCTAGAATTCTCTATCTCTTCTATAAAAGCTAAGAAGAAAGACATTGTATGGGTTCCAAATTTCTGTCAGCAAATGGTGCAGCGAGAAGACTTCTATATTCATCTTGTAATATTTCTGTATGAAGTTTCAGAGCCCGTAGGGTCTCAGTGAGGAGGGGTTATAGATGTATTGAGGATTCTGGTCTTTGGTATCTCGCAGTGTGTAACTTTTCTTATGTGTTAATACATTATCTCTTTTCATGCAAATTATCTTCTTGTATCATGTTCTAGAATGCGAGTGGCTCACTAGTTTGCAGTAAGGATTCATCTTAAGTGGTGCCCTTTCTGGAATTAGTCAAGCGCTTTAAATAGGCCTAGAAGTGATATGCTGTTCCATGTTCACTCTTTCATATTTTCTGCTATATTAGTGGCTTAAGGATTCGTAAATCGGTGCGCCCTTCTGCCAGTAATATCTTCTTATGTTTCCTCATTGCACTCACTTCCTGATATTTGATTTCTGTGATATATTATTTGAATCGGCCCTCTTTATAGTAAGCGGTCTCTTAACTGTCTGATGCGTTCATGCTGAAGTGTTACATGATGTTTTTACATTATTCTAATCTTTGTATCAGTTTCTGAGAGAGAATGGTCCCATTCAAAATCTAATTTCCTTGTTTTTAACAAGAGATAGTAGAGAGGCATTTGGACTGACAACCCAAGCTATATTACGTGTCTCCCTGCTATATAAGATGTCCTAGGCACTGGTCTATGGCAACTCTAGGCTGTCTCTAGGGGGGTGACAAAATCATCCACAACAGAGAGCATTTTGGATTATTATTATTTTCTTTTCATTTATGACTTGAGCACGCTTGAGCTATTTAGCCGAGTTTGTAGTGTTGTTTAGCACACAGGTGTCTCCGAGCGGAGATCCCAGCCTCATCCTCAGGGGACTTAGAGTGCCTACTCAGGAGAGGATTTATGTTGTCCATGTGAGTTGATCTCATCATTCGGGATTCAAGCCAATTACATACCCTCTAGTGTTGTGCAGTCACTCATTGACTTACACAGTCTAGTAGCAAAGTTCATCAGAAGAGGGTGAAATTCCATATCATTTCTACTTGGAATCTATTGGAGGGATCATCCCTTCAATAGCTGGGCTTGGGAATACTTGCAGCTATTCTGTCTTTTAGTTTAGCCAATAGTTATGCATACCCAATATTTATTCATTGTAAACACGAGGAGGGTGATTTTCTGATCCAAAAACCCTTTCTAGGTTATTCTGGGTTTTTTCCATAGAGTCTGGATTCCAAATCCTGGATTTTTTTGAGCATTAGAGCATCCTCATCTACACAGTCCTATTCACGTAGCATCAACATTTCCAGTATTGCAACGCAGAGGGAGAGCTCCAACAGCGCAGTAGATATCAATGTTTTCAGTGGGAGAGCTTGAGGCCATTCCAGCCCACTTTTGTCGTCTTGAGTGTTATCTATTTTGAAGCACTGTTGTATTGTTTTCACCTCCATATTAATAAAATGGCTCAGCTGTTCTGTCTATTTTTATGGTGTTTTCAGTTTATTTCCATATTGTTGTAGTTTCCATTTTATTGTGTTTTGTATTACTGTATTTTCCTATTTGGAATATTACATTTTATCATTGTTTTCAGTGGCGATTTCTAGGACCTTATTATGTTTCTCCCTCACTTTAATCTGTCCGTGGAAGAATTTAGTGTTTTGATCTACGACCTCCAGCCAAAGACTTCGTGATTTTATTCTCCATTCCTCCTCCTCTTTTCTCTTTTGAATGTAAATTTTACTTCCCAATTCTTTTTCTCTGTTTAGTGGCTCTTCAGTTACCTCTGATGTCTCCATGCCATGAGTCAGGTCTTCCAACTGTTGTCGGGGTAACTTACTCTGCATTCCCAAGGATTTGTATTCCAAATTGACCTAGATTATCTAGGCTTTTTTGACTCTTCTGAGTTTCTCTTCCCAAACAAAAGTTGGATATCCCTGGATGTATCTGTTGCATTCTTCTCTAACCAGCTGTTGGACTTTTTCTTCTTGAATCCAGTGATGATTTAAGCAGAACAGGATTGGACCCCAATATGTCTTTTCCAACATATCCCTGAATATCACATGGTGATCCGATGCTTGATTATTGACAGTCTCCACCTTATAATCCCTATTAGCCAGTAACCAATTTGAGTGTATCATTATCCGGTCCAATTACGTTGCTATGTGAGCCTCCCATGTTTCGCCGGTTTGACCAGGTGAAATTTTTGGATCTAGGCTTGAGGTCTTCTAAGTCCCACTGAGTGTGGAGGTCATCCAAATGTTCCCTGAAAGGATCCCTGACTTGGTTTCCTCCATGTTTCTCATTTTCTAGACGGGTGGTGTTGAAATCTCCCATCAGAATAGTGCGAATATGGTGATCAACAAATTTGAGTATGTTCAAAGTTTGCCAGAACTGTTTTTTTTCTAAATAAGCTACTGGAGCATATATATTATATAGGTTTAACCTTTGCTTAGTTACTTTGTGCTCCAAAAGACTTAGAAGGATACTCTGATTTTTTACTTGGTGGATGAGGGTGAAGATTTGGCTATCCCATATGGTGCAAATTCTCCCAGAGGCTCCCTTGGAGGCAACCGTTGTCATGATTACATTGTGCCAAAATTCTAAGGTTGTCGCTATCATTTCTAATTCTCCTAAATTATTCTCTTAGATACATAGGACTGATGGATTGAGGGTGGTGATTATGTCCTTCCTACTTTTTACTTTTTGAATGCTTCCGAGTCCTCTGCAATTCCAAGAGACTAACTTCATTATTGACCTTGAATTTGAAGGGCCCTGCCTGCCTCCTCAAGGAGGTGTCTTCTTTGTTGTATCTCTTCCCGTGTGTATCCTTTAAACGGGTCTAAGTGCGACTGTAGACCTAGTGTTTTGTCTCTTTCTGTGAAGATTTCCCTGACCTCCCGATTGGGATTTCTTCCTTTTTTTTCCCTAGATCTTATTTTGTGGCAGTTTCATTTTCCTTAATGCTACGAAGTTTTCTCTAGGTATCTTTCCACCTTCCCCTTGTTTCCCTATATCTTGAAAAAGGGTGACGTTGGTGGGTTGATGATCTGGATATACTACCAATGACCAGGGCTTTGCTATTGGTTCTTCCACTACTCCTTCCATTTCCTGGGGTTGGGTCTGAGGTTAAGTCTAGTTTTCAGTATTGTTTAGGTGCGTCATTTATTTATCTCCCAGAGTTTCCAGTATGGCTAAGTTGTTTCCCTCTTTTCGCTTCTTATTAGAGCTTGACGGTTGGATTTCCATTTGCGAAAAAGCATTTTTCCTGCCTTTGGCTGTAGGTTGTTTGTGAGCTCTTGTTTCTCCCCCTGGGGTGTTGGGAGATGATTTCATTGAGGTCGATTCCTTTTTTGAGCTCTTTTCCTTCTGATTTTTCCATTGTTTTTGATCTGGGGTTTCTGGGTTTTCTGCGGCTACTCCCTTTGAGTAGTCTCTTGCAAAGTGTCCATACTCATGACACTAATTATATTTTAAGGGGAGTTGGTCATAGTCCAAGGGTTGAATATGCGTCCATCCCCCATTTTCGAGTACTATTTATGTTGGTAATCTCTTCTCAAGATCTAGTTCTCTACATATCCGTGCATAGGAAAGCATTTTTCCCTTGGGTTCAAACCTGTCAACATACCTTCCTAAATTGTTCCCAATGGCCTGTAGGCAGCCATAATCCCAACAAGAAAGAGGCAGTCGAGGAATTTTTACCAAACAGGAATGCATGTGGGTATATCATCCTCACAGTCAAAATCTAGAGTCCATTTATTCAGATACAGTCCTCTTGGTCTGAAGAAATAAGGCCCGCTTTGAAAAATCAGATATTTATCTTCTACAAATTGAAAAAAAAAGGCAAAGAACACCTTACCCACATCGAAGACTGAGATAACTTTTTTTGTGAGTGTTTGTAAGTTTTTTCCTACCCATTGCTCCATGGGGGTTGGGGATGACCACATTCCAGTGAATTTCCCAACTAGACCTCTTTCTGAAAATATTTTTGATTTCTTACAAAATGAGACTGATGGAAGTTGGACCTTTAGAGCATTTTCCAGTATTTTGATGAAATTTGAACCTTCGTTGCAATTTTTGGCCTTCTTTCTGCAGCGCGTGAACCAATGCTGTGAATTTCAGATCTTCTTCCAAGTTATGAGGTGGGGAAGGGGAATTAGCCCCCTCCTGATCCATCGCTGTGGGTTGTAAACAATGACGTGAATCCGAGTTCTCTGAAGCCCTATGCTGAATCATTAGCCATTCATGACTCCAAACCCTTAAAAAAAAAATTATCATCAAGAACAAGTACATAACAAATAAAAAGTTAAAATACAAGTACTTATAAACTTAATGAATATTTTGTTAATTCAAACAAATAAAAATATTCAAATTAGTAATTTTTGTATTTTCTTTGGTTTTCTAGCTAAGCAATCTCTAGATTAACCAAAAAGAACTACACAAATGTTGTTTTTAATGAATCACCCTCAATAACCCTATTGTAAACTCACAATATTGTGCAATATAATAAACATGCCCTCAATCTTATTGTGTAATACCAACATCTACTATTTAATATTTATTAATAGAAAATTTTGAATTTGAAATGATCATTTAAAATTTTATTAATAGAAAATTTGTGAAAGAAAAACTTATAACTTAAATAAAATTAAGAATAAGAATATGTGACAACTGGCTTAAGTGCCAACTAATGGTTATGTTAAGAAACTAAGACATTTACTCTTTTTTTGAGAAATATTACTTGATAAACAGAAATTAATTTTGTTTGATTAAATAAAATTTAGTTATGGAAAGTTGTTCCATAAAAAGTAAAATACTAATGGTAAAAGTATTCCAAGAACTGAGAAGTGGTTGAACAGAAAACAGTTCAGACAATTACCCTTTCCTCTAAGGATAAAGGTACATCTTAGTGAGGAAGAGGGGTTTTGTTCGGTAACTGGGGAGAGGAAATAGAGTGAAGAATTCTTGAGCTGGTGGTGACCAATGGAATTATTCAGATTCCTGAAATTCTTGGAATAGAAGACTGGACTTAGGGGTCCCAAGGTCTCTTTCGGAACCTCTGTCAACTCACTTAACTCGGGTGGGGAGCACGAGGGAGAGACGAGGACGTAATTGCCTCTCTCAAGGTAGGGAGGACAACATGTGCAGTATCTAGAAGACAGATAAGTATACAAGTCATTGGAAAATTGAGTTTCGGATTGTGAATGAGTAATTAGTTATATTTTAATGGTCTGTAGCTATTACTGTATTATATTTATGAAATGAGGAACCCTCTAAGTTTTCTCTTTAAATAAACAGGACTGTTAGACAATCTTTAAAAATATTCAGAGCATGTGGTAAATAAAAGCATGTTTAGAATTAAGAAAACACAGATATAAAATAAAACTATAAACTAAATCTTTCAACAACTAAAAACAAAGAACCGTTAACATAGAGCTTCCGAGACGAAAGCTCCAATTTGGGCGTTCTTTGCAGCTATGATAAACACAGATAGAATGGCCCGGACATTCATCTAAAACTGAAGGAAAAAGTAAATTTAGAACCTTAACCAATAGGAAAGAAGAATCTGTAGACAACGGTTGAACATGCTAAACACACATAACGGATTCTAGGCAAACAGAAATGCCTGAAAAAGTGAGCATGGTATAGAGATTGTTATCATAGAAATAGAGAAATGTGAAAAGATACATTCATCTAAAACTGAAACTATAGTTAAAACCATTCTTGAATTTTTTTAAATGTATATGTAAACAGATTATTGGAAAAGACACAGTAAACATAATATTGGAAAAGAGACCATTGTATGAATCTTGAAATAGCATAATACCACATCTTTATTCATATTCTTGAAATAACGACATACTGTATCTTTATTCCTATTCTTGAAATACTGTAATACTGCAACGTTATTCCTAATCTGGAGATAGCATAATTGAAATGAGTAATAGAACATTGGAAAGGAAATTGTATCTTTATTCTATAATTGGCATAAATGTATTTGTAAACCGAATACTAGGAAAGGACTATGTTAGTGTTCCTGATTTGCAAAAATTGAAAAAGGAAAAAGATATTCACCCAGGTTTGCAGAAATATGTGTGTGTGTGTAAAAGATTACTCGTAAGAACTATTTTGCCATAACCATGACACAAAATAGGTTCACCTCACCCAGTGAGAGGTAGAGCCGAAAGCTTTGAATATGTCATAGACCCAAAACTGTGATTCAGAATCAAGTGCCTAGATGGCAAAATACAAATTACTTAGGATTGAAATTTTACAATTCATAACTGTTATACTTGTCTACGGCAAAGCCCATGAAATTCAAGCAATGTTAAAATGAAAACAGAATGGTGGCATGAAGCCTCATAGAAAAACCTGAACTTGAAGATTGAAGCATTGTAACCGGAATACCCATGACAAAACCTACAATTGAGGAAGATACCTGGTGGGGCAGGTAAATTGAGTCAAGAGAAAACCAGTATCAAGCATTCCAAAGGAAGTCAACCACATCGTTGGCTAAGGAGATTACCTGCGCATAAAGACGAGATGAGAGAAAACGTCAAAAAACTGAGTATAAAACCATGTCAACCAATGAATATGCAGAGTACAGGGAACAACGTAAGTTGTGTAGCCTTTACTTGTAGAAACCACTCCGCGGAAATTCGAAAGACTAACCTGCAAGTAAGCCATGAAAATGGGTCAATACGTTGCATTCAGATGGGGAATATGAAATGAAAGATTATAACTACCGCACACATTTCAAATAAGTCACAACTTACCTGTGAGCTTCACCTGAGGATGTAGTAAAGAAGCCATGGTGCTCCACCCAGATAAATGAGCTTGAACCACCGCTACGGACAAAGAAAGCAAAAACAAATCTTAGAGAAAAATAGTGAATTAAGAAGCGGAGAAACTGGAAATCGATATTAACCAAAAAATTGTATATTGTGTAGAGGAAGAACCTTAGTTGAGTTCTAAAAGAAAAAAGAAAAAAAAAACATCCCACAAAAAACACACCAAATATTTACGGGAATGAGACAAAAAAAAATGATTTACTCACCGTCTGCGATGAAACGAAGAATGGAGCTGAGGAGAACCATGTTAGAGGCTTGTCGCAACGGCAATGAGACACACAGAGAATCATAAAATGAATAAAGGGTCAAATCATGGAGTTGGGTTACACTTTTTGGTGAAATGAGGGCATGTTTTGCTGAAAAATGGATGCTCGATCGAGCAATTTTAAGTGCTCGATTGAGCAATTTTTAAGCACTTGATCGAGTTGTTGAGGCACTTAAAAATAGATCGATCGAGTGTTTAAACAAACTTCGATTGAACCATTTTCTAACCCGAGTTAACGGCTTGATCAAGATTTATATATCAATTAATCCCTTGAGTCGTATGGTTCACCATTAATACCATTAATAAAAGTTGGTAAGGGCGTCAACGAGTTAACTTTTTAATGGCAGCTTGATCGAGCCATTGGTTAAACCTGTATGCCGCTTGATTGAGGGTTACTTTAATGCTCGATCAAGTAATTTTAATTTTGAATTTAAGGGCTTGATCGAGCGTTTAAAGTACTCGATCGAGCTCTTGAAGTCATAAAAATTACAGTTTCAACACCTCTTCCGTAGATTTCTCCGCAACCCCATTTTGTACCCTGTCGAATTTAGGGCATAATTTATCCTTAAGTGGCAGAGTTGATCACGTTGGATTCATGAAAGAATCATCTATCCAATGGCATATTAATTTGACACTTTCAAATTCATATGATATTTTTCATCTAATTTCTTTTAAACATAACACTTGAAATTTTTCTGGACAATTTCAAAGGGGCTAAATAAAAAATAAATAACATAAAATATACACGATGAAAAAAATTCAAAAAATACCACTATCTTTTTTTACAAGTCCTCTTCAAAAGGGAAATCTTGGCTTTTCAATTTATTTAAAGATTTGATTCTTTTTTTTTACTTGAACACATGTGTCTCCACAATGCAATTGAAATATTACTTCGCCAACTTTGAAAAATAATAAAAAATATTTTGGATAAAATAATAAATTTTCATATGAAAATTTTATTTATCTCTATGTATATTATTCTCCCCTATATATATATATATTAAATTACACATTTTAGACTAAGTTATGCTACATGAACACACACATACCTCTTAAGTTTTGCGAAAATTTGCAAGGACATATATTGCATTTTATGGAAAATTGAGAGATTATACGACATTAATTTTTTTGCAAAAAATATGATTAGGACAAAAACATAATTATCCACATATTTTATTTTTACTCTGAATCAAAATTCATAATTCTTATATGAATTTTGAGGGGTGCAATTCGATAAAACAGGAAAAACTTGAAATTTCATCGCCATATTTGGCCCAAAAGGGTAACTCATCTTCGTGCTTTTAGCCTAAAGTGATTTTCCTCACATATTAAGGGTTGCAATCCATCCATTCAAAGAATAAAAAATAAATTTTATACAAACTTCAGCCCTTGAAAGCTTTTAACAGAGTAAGTTGGCTCTACCTTATACTTCTATTGATCCACCTTGGTTTTTGTCATGAATTTTTTACATGGATCTTGAACTACATAAGTAATTCCTTTTTATCCATCTTAATCAAAGGATTTGCAACCCCATTTTTCCATGCCAAAAGAGGCTTAAGGCAGGGTTTCCCTATATCTCCTCTCTTTTTCTCCTAGTAGATGAAGGGCTTAGCAGATTAATATCGGATGTTGAGATAAGGGGAGGTTTCAGAGGAATTATTATATCTCATAGACACTTTATTTCTCATCTGCTCTTGGTAAATAATATTTTAATATTCTCATAAGGGAACATTCCACATCTAATTTCCCTTAAAGACCTTCAAACCATTTTTTTGAAGCAACAAGAATGAAAATAAATATTGAAAAATATTCCATATATGGATGGAGGGTTATAGATGGAATAAAATACACAATTGAAAACATCTTCTCCACTTCTCTTTTCTCTCTCTTCAGGAATAAAATATCTAGGTTTTAGCTTAAATCCAGTCAATTATCTCAAATCCGATTGGTATTGGCTACTAGAAAAGATAGGAAAATGAATCCAAATATTGTGCAAAAAATGGCTCTAGAGAGCAGCGGATTTGGCTCTATCTAAAGTAGCCCTGGAGGCCATTATAGATTTTTGGGCCTCCTTACCTTGGATCCCATTGGGAATATTTAAAATGTTGCACAGATTCATTAGACAATTTATCTAGGAGAGAAAGGAGGAAAAACATAATGTTGCTCACGGTATAAAATTCCATTGCCTTCCTAAAAGATTTTTGAGGTTGGGAGCTGAATATATATATATATTTTTTTCACAAAATCTTTGCCCACAAAACAATAGTGTGGAAGATCCTTCAAGATGAGTATTTCCAGGATTACGTCATGTATCCAAAATACATCAATCCTCAATCAATTTTGGATTGGATCAATACTCTCACAAATATCTCTAAGGAATGGGTCAATTATTTAGAAATAAATCTAAAAAAAAATTCATATTGTCAATGAACACCTCTATTGGAAAGTTCAAAATGGAACACAAATTAAATTACGGAAGGATCCTTGGATCGACATCCAAAACAAGTTCATATTTTCGACGCCCCTAATAAACTTGTTCAAAAAAGGTGGAAAGTATAATGTAAATCAAATTTCTAGAGGCCTATCTCTATTGGAAAACCAAATTTGGTCTTCCACAGAGGACCTCCTCCTCGAAGGAGACTTTGTCGAAGCCTGAGGATCCTACATTTAGGAATTGAAAATTCCAATGTTTCTCTCTCTGAACAAGAAGATAACCTTATCTGGTCCCTTAACCCCAATGGATCTATTCGCCAAAGATTAAATATTTATTTTTTCAGGTTCCCTTATCTCTAATAACCTCCCACGGTGAAGGAAAAAAATCTATAGATTAAACTCCCCTACTCTATTTTTTTATGTGGATCCTATTAAAAATAAATGCTCCTACTTGGGCCATATTTATGAATAGGTATTTTCACGGGCCTAACATCTACCTGCAACATAGATCAAACTCTAAGACAATATTTCACCTCTTCATTTATTTCCCTTTCTCTATGTATGGAGAGAAATCAACACCCTAGACAAAAAAAATTCCTCTTAGGAAGAAAATATGGTTGAGGACATTCTAAAAATCAAGCTTCATTCTATTTGTTTCTCCAAGGTACAAGGTGCTCCTCCTATTAGTAGCTTGGGGTATCTGGCTATAAAGGAATCATTCTATTTTCGAGGACAATGACCCTTTGCTACTTGTAACTTCTATCAAAAATCTATTCATTGCAAGTGACCTAAAGCTCACTCTAGGGAATCTATCTCAGCCTATTCAACTAGCAATATATGGGACATCAGAAGAATCTCTCCCTGTGGGTGGATTTGAGGGAGTTCTAAATGTTGATTCTTCTTTATCCTTTCACATTTCAACAAATATTGGACAGACCACAAACAATTATGTTTAGTTATTTTCTCTTAAACTATTACTCCAATTTGAAAAAGATTACGGTATACAAAATCTGCATGTATATGGGACTCTATGCCTATCATAAAATGGATGAAGAGAACTTTTGAATTACAAAATTTTATACTTCTCCCATTATATCAAAAAAATATCCTCCTCAAATCAACATTCTTTGACATTTATTTTGATCTTGTCTATTAGCATAGGAATATTGAAGCAAACTCTCTCTCAAAAATTAAATTGGATTTGGAAAAAAGCACATGCAAGGTCACAAAAATAGAAGCAAGCCAACTCCAAGAATTTTCTTCTTAACCCTTGGTCATAGTTGACACTATGAACCTTATATCTAAAACCTAAGTCTTTTTTGTTTTCTTGTGATAATGTATTGTGGTTCAAGGCCACTCAAAGCCATCTCACAATCAACTAAAATGAGATTTGTTGAAAGTATAGAAAAGTTTTTGTAGAAAAGAAACATTTTTCCCTTGGAAGGAGTGTATCTTTCGGATAGACCCTATGAAGTATTTCCTTCTGGGTTATTCAACCATAAGAATGCTAAACAACATATACAATTGTAATTTTTTTATATATATAATAAATAGAATTACTATTTTTATTAGGAAATACAAATATTTATATAAAAACAAAAACATTTATAAAACTTACTCATAAAATAAAATGTAAATTAATAAAAATAAAAATATTTTACAATTTAGAAGCCTAATTAATCTCTAAATCTTTTAAATTCATTTAGTGGCAACATTCACTTATGTTGAATTTAGCAAATACATATTTCATTTAATTTTTTGTCCTAGGTATATATGCCACTCTTCCATTGAATAAGATTGAAGAATTCAAGACTAAGTTCCTATTTCCATTGAAGAAAAAGGGCTAAGAAACTCTTTGCTAAAATAAAAATGCAAGGTGAAATGATAAAGTTCTTAAATTGTATAACATAGGTGAGAATGTTTTAGAAAAACACAAAAGATAGATTATGGCAAAAAAAAAAAAAATTGTATAACGTAGATGGGAATTTATATAAATCCATAAAGACAAAGAGATTATGGCCAAAAAAAAAAATTATTATCATTAAGAACAAGTCCATAACTCATAAAAAGTTAAAAAAACAAATACTTATAAATTTAATGAATATTTTTTTAATTAAAATAAAGAAAAATATTCAAATTAATATTTTTATATCTTCTTTGGTTTTCTAGTTAAGTAATCTCTAGATTAACAAAAATGTTGTTTTTAATGCATAACACCCACAATAACCCTATTGTAAACACACAATATTGTGCAATATAATAAACACACTCTCAATCTTACTGTGTAATGCCAACATCTAATATTTAAAATTTATTAATAGAAATTTTTGAATTTAAAATAATTATTTAAGATTTTATTAACAAAACATTTGTGGAAACAAAACTTATAGCTTAAATAAATTTAAGAAAAATAATAAAATTCTTGAATTGTAAAATAAATATAAATGACTAAAAAAAATTGCAAGGCACTAAAAATGCACTCTTAAAGTCAACAATTCTACATGTATATTAACATTTAATATATTTAGATTTATTAATAAATATTTTAAATAAACTCTATATTTATATAGATAGTTTAATAATAAATAAAAATATTTTTATATATAATAAAAATAAGATATTTGATAAAAAAAAAGCTATTACTTAAAAATATAGAAATATAGAATTTATAATGAACCAAAAAATATTTATTCAATCTATAAATTTATTTATTTTGTAAATCAAACTTCTATTCATACTTTCAAAAAGAGTACATCAACAGGAAAGACGCAGGTAGTCTCACCCCAACCAGGTTTGTTGACTACCATTGACAACAAATGATAATAAATAGAAAAACATTAAGAGACAAAGTCCACACCTTGATAGGCCAAAGACACCAGTAAACACACAAGATACATAAAACACATGTAATAATTGTAGTCATCAGAAATGATCGAGGCTGGGTTGTCCAGGGTTGTTCCAAGAGGTAGAGGAGGGAGAAAAGAGCAGTGAAAGTGCTCTTCAAAGAGATCCATCCAGGACTCCAGCTTTTCAACTTTCTCAACTAGCAGATTCTGGCCTCGCTATATGACCACCACACATTGCCGGGTATGGCACTAGAAATAATGCATCTTGTTCAAGGTTCTAATGAGTTCTACGTCTTCCTCCTGCCACACTCGTTCTTTTGTTGCCATTCTATCCACAATTTTCTGTAACAGGTCCCAACAAAGCTCCATTCAACACCCATGCTTCCACCCTCGATCCACACCACGTGCCACCCCCTGGTCTCTCCTTCCTCCCTCGACCACTAGTGTAACCTCCCTAGATGTTGTCACTCCTTACCTCCGCTTGACCCCATAGGTTGCTACCCTTCCTACCACAACCACGACCTGTTGAGGAAACCAAGCCCACACGGCCCCCTCGAGTGCCACAAGGACTTGAACAAATGGGTGTGGGTGCAAGCTCCTACTGGGAGAGGCACTCCCCATCCTTTGCACTACCTAGCTTAGGTTGCATGCGAGACGAAGCATGAGACAAGTGGGGAGCAGGGCGCATGATGAGTTGCTAGAGACTACCAAATAAGATGTTCAAAGGAGAATTATCCCCCCTCAACCTGCCAAACCACCACAGCCCCAAACCAATTTTCTATATCGACCCAGAGAGGACGCCTCGCTAGCCAAGCTACCAACCATAAAGTAATGCACCCACCACGCAGCCACCACCAAGACTCACTTGCCCCGACATAAGCATCAGCAGGGATGCCAAATACCTTCTCCCTCCTCCTTAATACAAAATCCACCAATTCCTAGTTACTATGTCGTGAGATACTTCGCCCCCAACTGAACCAACACCGCTCCACAAATACCAGAATGCCCAGATGATATATCCTGCCCACAAATTCAGGTCACAACCCAAACCCACAATTTGCAACGATGGACCTCCGTGAGCGCAGGGATGAGAATCAACAACTCTATCGCCACCTCTCCCACACCCGACGAGCATAGAGGTAGTCATTCACCCGCTCGAACTACACACACCAGATGCCATGAAAAAAATGGTCATGATGTGCCTCAATGCAGATTGCCCACAGGAACCAATCCTCATGAGAATAAAAATTTCCCACTCCTCCTTCCATTAACTCCCCTTTGATGCCACCACCTACAACATTCCTTTCGATCGAATGTTTCACACATAGAATACTTAACTCTCTCATTCTCAAGCTGCCGAAAGAGGACTTGGGGGCAGGTCCTTGTAGTTGCTTCCACACGCCCCGCCTCATCTCCCACACATTCCCTTGGGAACTGCATTCTCTTCGTCGAACACCCCCATCGGGGAATTCAATCAATAACCTTAAAATAAAAACAAATTCTTTAATACTTTCAAGAACAAAAATATATGTGAGAGAAAAAAACATTTTTTGCTACTTAAAAATAGAAATTTTATAGCAAAAAAAAACCAAAATAAACAAAAATGATTTTAAAATTCCCTAAAAGTGTCTTTATATGCAAACATAAAAACATTATATGGTAAATAAAAATAAAAAAATAAAAGAATAAAAACCAATATAAAAATTAAATTGATAAAAATAAAACTTATCAGTTTTAACCCAACTGCAATTCGACATTACTTCCTCTTGCAACAAAAGAAGACCCTAAAAGAATTTGGCTGGACATGGGTTCGACTCTGCAATGATGGATGAAAATGGTAGAACCCTAGTTCTGTTACGGGGATTATTTCGATTGGTGCAAACAGAGGCTCTTTGGTTGGCTTACCCTTGGTGCCATGCATGATGGACACTTGTGGGGCTGACACGCGGGCTAGTGGTGTCAGGAGGGCGTGTTTTTCATAGGTGAGGGCCACCACATGGCGCTCCCTTTGGAGTAGACCTGTTTTATGTTATCCTTTCGATTTAACCATGACATGTTTCTTGTTATTTTACTCTGGCATTTTGGAGGTCCTATGATTTAATGGTGGCAGGTCTCCATTAAGCCCTGCTTTCTCGGAGGTTAAGTTTCTTTTCCGTTTTCCTTGGAAAGGCGTGAAGGTCCCTCTATTTTGGGTGTCGGTGTTTTGCCTGCTTTCCTTCTCTCCTGGGGTGAATCAACCGATAATGGTCCACACACGTCTGTGTGAATTCTCTCCAGGATAACTGAAGCACGATGAAAGGTGGTCTTCACAAACTTACCCATAGTACATCCCTTACACTAATCTGACTGCGCAAGAGTACCCTTGGGAAGTCCAATAGAAATTTTCTGCAAAATCTTCAAAGCGCCATGGTAAAGATGGCCCAATCTACTATGCCATAATTCGTCCTCATCCCGGCTCACCACTTCTTTTGCTTTTCCCACCATTGCAGCGCAATCATCTACCTCCAGCTTGTAGAGATTCTTAATTGAAACCCCTATCTTCTTGGTTTGACCCATTGTTTTATGTCGAAGGAAGGCTTTTCCCTCACTGAAAACAACATCATAACCCTTGTCTTCCAGCATTATGACCGAGACCAAGTTCCTCTTCAGACCTGGAACATGCAGGACATTCTTCAACAAGAACGCATTACAAGACTCCCTCTCAAAGGTAATGGTCCCAATGCCAGTCGCACTGTATCGACCATCGTCGCCCATCTCTATATGCATCTGGAGGTCCGTCTCCTCTAAGTCACTAAACAACTCTTTGTCTCCCATCATATGGAAAGACGCACCACTGTCAAGATACCACACTGATCCCATGAAGCTTGAAACCAAGCATGCGATCAAGGAAAAATCCAGCTCAAATTACAAGGCTAAGGCCTCTCCAGCTACAAATCCAACAGCCTGCTTATTCTTCTTCTTCTGTGGATAGTTAGTGGTGAAATGTCCATGCTCGTGACAGTGAAAACACTTCACTTTGGAAAAATCATGCTTCTTGCCTTTAGCACCAGATTTTGAAGGATTTTTCTTCCCCTTCCCTTTCCTTGCTTTGGCAGCCAAAGCACAATTCTCTTCATCTTCATTCTTCGATGAATATCCATCCCTGGTACCTCGCCTTATCTCCTCCTGCACAAGATCCAACCAAAGTCACTTCCATCCCTGCAGTTTCTCCTGTCCATTGACAGAGTATTCGTAGCTATGCCAACTCTTCGGAAGCCCAAGGAGAGCCAAGCTCACCAAGTCTTCATCATCAAAAGTAACCCCCACACTTCCCAGCTCATCCTTGCAGTGGAAAAACTTCGTGAGGTATTTTGGAATACTGTCGCCTTTCTCCATTTTTATTTTTTTGAGCTTGTCTTTAAGCACCAAATTCCTCTGGTCACTTCTTCTTTGAAACAAGTCTGTCAAAGCCTTCCACATTAAGAATGGAGTGGCTTTCCCATGAAGGCTAGACACAATATGGTCCTTCACACCTTCCAACAGAATCCTCCTCGTCTTTGTTTCCTTATTTTTCCATGCATCAAGTAATGGAGCATTGCTAGATCCTGGCTTAGGAACATCGCTATCGATGAACTCCTTCAGCCCATTATCCTCCAACACCGCCTCCATCTTGTCCTTCTAGGTTATGTAATTCGAGCTCCCATCAAGGGCATACTCCAATCTCAACTCGTTGAGAGACATTTCAATGTATACTCGATTTCTGCACCAAGAATCTTCTGTAGCAAATTCGAATTGTCCACTAGCACAAAATCACTTCACAATTGCAATCTTCAATCAACAATGCTCCGATACCATGTATAAATTATATGCACTAAGCATGCATATTTCCTAGATCCACCTGATCTCACACTATTTAACTTTATGCAAGATACTGAATCTATTCCACTTGTTAATCTTTTGCAGAAAAATTAATTTCACACACATGTTTAGCATAAACAAAAATAATCAATCGCACATAACACAGTTTTAACAGGGAAATCCTGAAGCTGAAAACCCCAACTATATATTATGTAACATGGATATCATATGACATTCTCATAAAAACATACAAATCTTATCACAAGCTCTCAGTACAGTACAATCGTCATACACTAATCATGACCAATCCTGCAAATCCATGCACCAATCTTTGCCTCCTGCTAGCCTACCTCCACTACGCAATATCTGCTGAAGAATAGCTCTGAATGAATTCGAATTACTCCATCCTTGACTGCGCAATCCTCATTGGCATCTCCATTGAGTGTGTGATGCAATCAATGCATCACTATAGTCACAACAGATAGTCTATCTTTCCCTTTCACCTATCTCTCCACTGGTCTCCACTGAAACTGCCATGCATTGTAGTTAACTGCTATATTGTTCAGTTGATTAATGAGTTATTATTTGTGAATTAATTAACTAATTAATTCACTGCACTCTCACTACTGTATCAATCAGTTAGACTAGATACAACTAGCTCAACTGAGTCTAACTAAGTTAAACTAAATACAACTCCATAACTGCTTCTTCCAACTGTGTCATAACTCTGCCACTTGAGTTCTAACTGAGTCCTCCATGAAATAGCTCCAGTAAACCCTTAGGAATAGCGTAATTCGTTCTGCCAGCTATTGTGCCACATCTGTGCACTAGACTGAAGTGCTCCAAGAGAATAAATTGTTGTTTAGAGTCTGATTATTATTAAGAGCTAATAATAATCGACATGCATCTATTTTTAGATTGACGATCTATAAATAGACTTCACCCAATATTCTAAAAATAGAATTTCATCTTTTTTTCCAACTTGATCAACCATCCACAAATAGAATCCTGCAACTTCTGAAATATGATCATCATGTCTAAAAATAGACTTGCGCCAAAAATAGCCTGCGGGCCCACTTAGTGAAGGTGACTCTTTTCACTAAGCTCATCATCTTGTTGAATCCCAACACTCCCTCTCAACAAGA
The DNA here is from genome assembly GCA_034641835.2 of Pinus albicaulis. Classification (NCBI taxonomy): domain Eukaryota; kingdom Viridiplantae; phylum Streptophyta; class Pinopsida; order Pinales; family Pinaceae; genus Pinus; species Pinus albicaulis. The sequence continues at coordinate 349,142,650 of CM076575.1, read as the reverse complement.
TAGGGATTATCCTTCACCTCGATCCTGCCTCTATGCTATTCGAATTTGCTCCTTGTGAGCACCTTCGTCATAATATCTGCATCCTGAGCCTCCATAGGAATGTACTGAAGCAACATGATCTTCCGCTGCACACAATCTCTGATATGATGATACCGAATATCAATATGTTTAGATCTATCATGAAACATAGGATTAACCGAGAGTTTAATGCAACTCTGATTATCACAATGAATCACCGTGGGATCTAAATGTGAACTGAACAAACCAACAAGAATCTTCCTCATCCAGATAGCCTCACATGCAGCTAGACTTGCTGCCATGTATTTCGCTTCCGCTGAACTGAGTGCCATGGATATTTGTTTCCTGCTGTACCAAGAAACTGTCATAGATCCAATACTGAAAATCCCTCCTAATGTGCTCTTTCTGTCTGTTGGGCTTCCTGCCCAATCTGCATCCATGAAGCCATGCAACTTCCCCTCATCCGTTTGTATGTACCATAAACCATACTCAGATGTGCCCCTGAGATATCTCAGGACATGCTTTCTTGCCTTCCAAAAGAGCTTGGTAGGCTTAACCATTGATTTTGAAAGCTAGTTCACTGCATAGCATATGTCTAGTCTTGTATTGACTAAATACATGAGCGAACCCACCAACTATCGATAAATAGTGGCATCCACTACCTCTGCCAATGTAGCATCCTCTTTCTTCCAATTTGCTGGAAGAGGAGTGTCGATAGGCTTGCAGCCTTGTATGTGAAACTTCTCCAGTATCTCCCTGGCATACTTTCCTTGAGACACAAACAGCTCACCTTCCCGCTGCCATATTTCCAATCCAAGGAAATAATGAAGGAAGCCCAAATCCTTCATCTCAAACTCCTTTGCAAGATCTGCCTTGCATGAGTGTATCAACTGCTCATCACCTGTTAGTATTAAATCATCAACATAAAGTACAATGATTAAAAGCTTACCCTCCACCACAATCTGGTACAAGTTTGCATCCGCCTCACTCTTGGTGAAGCCAAGTCCAGTGAAATAGCTGTCGATCCGAGTGTACCAAGCACGAGGTGCTTGTTTCAGCCCATACAACGCTCTTTTGAGCTTGCACACATGCAAATTGCTGCTGAAAATCTCAAATCCTTCAGGCTGCTCAATGTACACCTCTTCCTCAATTATCCCATTAAGGAATGCAGTCTTCACATCCATCTGATGAATGTGCCAACCCATCTGCGGGTTCGTATGGAAGAATACCGTGCGACAAGTGCAAAGATTTCTTCATAGTCAATCCCCTCAATCTGTGAGAAGCCCTGGGCAACAAATCTTGCCTTATACTTCTTGACGCTCCCATCAACAACTTGCTTTACCTTGTAGATCCATCTTAATCCTACAACTGATTTACCCACCGGCCTTGGAACAATCTCCCAAGCACTGTTTCTGACAATGGAGTCATACTCCTCCACCATGGCATCTACCCAAGTGGGCTCCTACACTGCTTCTTCAAAAGAAGATGGCTCTATCACAATACACTTGCTCATAAGAGCCATGTATCCAGTATATCAGTCAGGTGACTGTCTCTGTCTGCGCTATGATGTAGGGACTCCTACATTCTATGCCGCATCAAGCTTCAGTCTCTCAGCTTCTGTGATACGCTTTCTGCCTTGTCTAATGTTTGGTTCTACATGAATGGACTCCTCCACTCCATGAATCTCCTCCTGTGGCTGATCCACATCCAGAGGCTCATCTTTTGGAACAAGAAGTTCCTCCTCCGCATGCAAGTGTAGCTCCCTCTCAAGGAACAACTTCATGGCTTTCACCTCATTGAATTTTATATCCCGTCGCACAACAGTCATCCATCTCTCTAAAAAATACACACGATAGTTATGGGGTGTTTTTGTGTACCCCACAAATATCCCAACTTCTGCAGTCGGCTCCAACTTCTTCCTGCCGTCCTTCGTCACATGAATGTAAACAAGTGAGCTAAAAATATTCAAATGAGAAATATCAGGCTTCTTACCAGTAAAAGCTTCTTCGGGTGTACTCATGCCAAGTACTTTATGAGGACAACGGTTTTGCACATAAACCGCAGTGTTGCATGCTTCTTCCCACAAGTGCATCGGTAGGCCCTGGTCATGCAACATCGCTCGTGCAACACCCACGATCGTTCTATTCTTTCTCTCCATGACCCCATTCTGCTGTGGGTTATGAGGCGCTATGAGTTCTCTTCGAATTCCTTCTTTGCTACAGAAGTCTTTGAATTCACCCGAGATGAATTCACCACCATTACCGCTCCACAAAGCTTTCACCTGCCTCCCTGACTCCTTCTCCACCAATGCCTTGAACTCACAGAACTTTGAGAACATTTCACTCTTCTTCTGCATGAAGAAGATCCAACATCTACAAGAAAATTCATCAACAAATATCACATAATAACTTTTTTTTGCTATTGAAGCAACCGAGAATGATCCACACACGTCTGTGTGAATTCTCTCAATGATCACTGAATCACGGTTCTCCTTCTCATGAAAGGTGGTCTTCACAAACTTACCCATAGTACATCCCTTGCACTAATCTGACTGCGCAAGAGTACCCTTGGGAATTCCAGTAGAAATTTGCTGCAAAATCTTTAAAGCACCATCGTAAAGATGGCCCAATCTCCTATGCCATAATTTTCCCTCATCCCGGCTCACCACTTCTTCTGCTTTGCCCACCATTGCAGCGCAACCATCTACCTCCATCTTATAGAGATTCTTAATTCAAACCCCTATCTTCTTGGTTTGACCCATTTTTTTATGTCGAAGAAAGGCTTTTCCCTCACTGAAAACAGCATCATAACCCTTGTCTTCTAGCATTGCGACCGAGACCAAGTTCTTCTTCAGACCTGGAACATGCATGACATTCTTCAACAAGAACAGATTACCAAACTCCCTCTCAAAGGTAATGATCCCAATTCTAGTTTCATTGTACTAACCATCGTCGCTCATCTCTATATGCATCTGGAGGTCCTTCTCCTCCAAGTCACTAAACAACTCTTTGTCTCCCGTCATATGGAAAGATGCACCACTGTCAAGATACCACACCGATCCCATGCAGCTTGAAACCAAGCATGTGATAATTGAAAAATCCAGCTCAAATTGCGAGGCTAAGGCCTCTCTAGCTGCAGATCCAGCAGCCTGCTTATTCTTCTTCTTCTGTGGACAGTTAGTGGTGAAATGTCCATGCTCGTGACAGTGAAAACACTTCACTTTGGAAAAATCTTGCTTCTTGCCTTTAGCATCGGATTTTGAAGGATTTTTCTTCCCCTTCCCTTTCCTTGCTTTGGCAGCCAAAGAAAAATTCTCTTCATCTTCATTCTTCGATGAAGATCCATCCCTGGTACCCCACCTTATCTCCTCCTGCACAAGATCCGACCAAAGTCGCTCCCATCCCGACAGTTTCTCCCATCCATTGACAGAGTCTTCGTAGCTATGCCAACTCTTTGGAAGCCCAAGGAGAGCCAAGCTCACCAAGTTGTCATCATCAACAGTAATCCCCACACTTCCCATCTCATCCTTGCAGTGGAAAAACTTCGTGAGGTATTTTAGAATATTGTCGCCTTTCTCCATTTTTATTTTTTTGAGCTTGTCTTTAAGCACCAACTTCCTCTGGTCACTTTTTCTTTGGAACAATTCTGTAAAATCCTTCCACATTAAGAATGGAGTGGCTTTCCCATGAAGGTTGGACACAATATGGTCCTTCACACCTTCCAACAGAATCCTCCTTGTCTTTGTTGTCTTCTTTTTCCATGCATCAAGTAATGCAGCATCGCTAGATCCCGGCTTAGGAACATCGCTATCGATGAACTCCTTCAGCCAATTATCCTCCAGAACTGCCTCCATCCTGTCCTTCCAAGCTATATAATTTGAGCTCCCATCAAGGGCATACTCCAATCTCAACCCGTTGAAAGACATTTCAATGTATACTCGATTTCTGCACCAAGAATCTTTTGTAGCAAATTCGAATTGTCCACCACCACAAACTCACTTCACAATTGAAATATTCAATCAACAATGCTCCGATACCATGTAGAAATTATATGCACTAAGAATGCATATGTCCTAGATCCACCTGATCTCACACTATTTAAATTTATGCAAGATACTGAATCTACTCCACTTGTTAATCTTTTGCAGAAAAATTAATTGCACACACATGTGAAGCATAAACAAAAATAATCAATCGCACATAACACAATTTTTAACCGAGAAAGCCTAAAGCTGAAAACCCCAAATATTTATTATGTAACATGGATATCATATGAAAATCTCATAAAAACATACAAAGCTTATCACAAGTTCTCAATACAGTACAATCACCATACATTAATCAGGACCAATCTTGCAAATCCATGCACCGATCTTTGCCTCTTGCTAGCCTGCCTCCACTGCGCAATCTCTACTGAAGAATAGCTCTGAATGAATTTTAATTACTCCATACTTGACTGTGCAATCTTCATTTGCATCTCCACTGAGTGTGTGATGCAATCAATGCATCACTATAGTCACAACAGATAGTCTATCTTGCCCTTTCACCTATCTCTCCATTGGTCTCCACTGAAACTGCCATGCACTCTAGTTAACTGTTGTATTGTTCAATTGATTAATGATTTATTATTTTTGAATTAATTAACTAATTAATTCAGTCCACTCTCACTAGTGTATCAATCAGTTAGACTAGATACAACTAGCTCAACTGAGTATAACTGAGTTAAACTAAATACAACTCCATAACTACTTCTTCCAACTGTGTCATAACTCTGCCACTTGAGTTCTAACTGAGTCCTCCATGCAATAGCTCCAGTAAACCGTTAGGAATAGTGTAATTCCTTCTGTCAGCTGATGTGCCACATCTGTGCACTGAACTGAAGTGCTCCAAGAGAATAAGTTGTTGTTTAGCATCTAATTATTATTAAGAGATAATAATAATCGACATGCATCTATTTTTAGATCGACGATCTATAAATAGACTTCGCCCAATATTCTAAAAATATAATTTCATCTATTTTTCCAACTTGATCAACCATCCACAAATAGCATCCTGCAACTTCTGAAATATGATCATCATGTCTAAAAATAGACTTGCACCAAAAATAGTCTGCGGGCCCACTTAGTGAAGGCGACTCTTTTGACTAAGCTCATCATCTTGTTGAATCTCAACAGGTGTGTCTTAGGAGACTCTCTATAGTATTAAATTATCTCGCAAAAGATGTATGGTTGTCAAGATTGATCTCTCCAAGGCATATGACAAGATTAATTGGCTCTATCTCAGTCTTATATTGACTCATCATGGGTTCCATATTGCTTTTATTACTTGGGTTATGAGTTGTATCACTAATTTTTCTTTTGTTGTTCTTATTAATGGAGTAGCCTCACAATTATTTTCAAACCAAAGAGGGCTAAGACAGGGATGCCCATTGTCTCCTTTACTTTTCCTCTTGGTTGATGAAGGCCTCAGTCAACTCATTCACCAGGCCCGAAGAGCTGGGGACTTTGGGGGCATCGAAGTGGATTCAAATCTCTTAATCACTCACCTCCTCTTTGTGGATGATATTTTTTTATTTAACAATGGGAATCGGCATGAAGTTAAAACCTTAAAATATATTTTGAATATTTTTATGAAGGCAACAAGTTCAACCATCAACAATCAAAATTTTTCCCTTGCCCATGAGGGCATCTCCAAATTTTATCTCTTATGGACTCTCGGTCTCCTTCCTTTATTTTAGGCGCCTTTGGGGACTTGTATCAAGTATCTAGGATTTTTGCTGAAGCTGGATGGGTATTGCAAACAGGATTGGTTCTAGTTGGTTTTGAAAATTGAAAAAAGAATAAATTCTTGGAGTCATAAGTGGCTCTTTAGAGCAGGGAAATTAGTCCTGATAAAATTTGTTTTATTAGCCATACCAGTCTATTGGATTAGTCTAGCCTGGGTTCCTATTGACATTATTAATAAAATCAAGAGTATCTGTAGCAATTTCCTCTGGTCGGGTAAGGAGGACAAGAAAACATTATCATGGGTGGCTTGGGAAAAGGTTGCAAAACCTAAAGAGTGGGGGGATGGGGTATCAAACAAATAAACCATTTCGCCTCGGCACTGGCAGCAAAATCTGTTTGGAGGGAGCTTTCCGAAAATAATTTACGGACTTCTGTGGTCAGAAGGAAATATATTGATCCTACTCCTCTGGATGATTGGATCAGATCCCTGGTCAAAGAAACAAAAAGAGTCTCCACCATATGGAAAGCCAACATTCTCGTTTTTTATCTGGTGGGTCAAGGACTTGCCTATAATATTGGAAATGGGGAATGATGCAGGATTGGTCTGGACCATTAGGTGGGTTGGAATGAAAATTTCTCTCTTTCGATTGCCTAAGGGAATCCCTGAACCATAAAGGCTTTTGTACTATTTCTCAGATCAACTCAATTATTCGTACCACTATGTGAGCTCAGGCGCGGAAGAGATTGGATTGGAAAACTAGTGGGTTGATGAATGGCAGACCTATACTCAGGAGCTAGAAAATACTAGAGTTCTCTTAAAAGAGTCTATTGATACTCTTGTTTGGGTTCACTCGAAATCTGGTTTATACTCCCCTAAAGTGGGTTATGCCCATATTATTTCTTTCAAGGAGAGAGGGATTAAAGAATGGTGGTATAAGGCTCTTTGGGAGCTCGGATGCCCTGCAAAATCCAAGCCTTTTATTTTGGAACATTCTTTGTCAGAAAGTTTCTACACATGACACCCTCCAAAAATTCTTTCTCACAGGTCCCAGGTGGTGTTGTCTATGCTACAAAGCAAAGGAAACTATTGATCATTTATTCATCTCTTTCCCTTTCACCTTGAAGGTATGGGAATTCACCCTTACTCTTTGTGATGTTGATTCATCGTGGGTGGGAAATAACTGTAATAAGGCATGGAAAATATGGTGGGAGAATTGCAAAGATCTAGAACATAGATGCATTCCAATGATCATTTCGTGGGGAATTTGGCTTTCTAGAAACAAATTTGTGTTTAAAGACACCCTATCTTCTATGGATCTGGTGGCAGGTGAAAGTGCTGCCATCTTCTCAGCTTCCTCAACTTCCTCTTTGCCTATTCGTCCCAGGTGGGTGCTGATCGAAATTATTATTCCTGATATCCCTTGGGATTATTTTGACTGCACTGCTACTCATGGTCTATGTGGGGTGGGCATGGTCATACACAAAAATTCACAAATTTCATTTGCGGCCTCTGTGGGTCTTGGCGCAGGGACAAACAATTTTGTAGAGCTTCAAACTTTAAAAATTTTGTTATGCTGGCTTCTCCACCTGGAAATCAACTTGATTCAAATCTTTGGGGACTCCTTGAATGTCATAAATTAGTTTAACAACTCTCAGAGATGTCAAAATTATTTATTACTTCCTATTCTTGATGAGATTATGTCATGAAAAACACATTTTGCATGGATTTCTATTTGCCATAATTACAGGGAACGGAACCAACATGCTGACGATTTGTCTAAGATCGGTCTTAGACAGGTTCACAGCTCATGGGAGACACAAAAAAATATGGTCCGGTTGTCCGTGTGTCGAATACCAGACCATACTGATGGAGGGCCTCCCCTCATCTCGCAGATTCACAGACTTACTTCTTTATTTTTCTCCAACATTGCTATATCAACTAGAGCTATTGTACATATGTTTATGCCATTTTTAAACAATCATATCAAACGTTTGTTTCTTTTTTGGACTCAATTTATACTTGAATACATTATAATTATGGTTACTTTTTGCGGTTTTCTCCTTTCTGGAGAGGTTGGGTTATGGATGGTTTTTGGCCATTGTCTCTATCTGTCGGGTGTTTCTGCTTGTTAGGAGGCCTGTATATATGACTTGTTTATGTTTCTTTGCTCACTTTCCATTTTAGTTGGTTTGTCTTAAATGGCCTCCTGAGCTGTCATGGTCTCTCAGTTTTGTTTTTACACCCATGGGTGAAGGACGACTAGTCTTCTTTCCTTTCTTCCCTTCTGAGGGAAAGGAATTATGGAATTATATGGCATATGTGATGTAACTTTTTGTTTAATTAAATAGAAAGTTTGATTTTTTCTCGGGAAAAAAAACCCAACTGCAATCCATTTAAATTTGGTAGATAATTATCTAAATTTGGCAGGTACATATTTCATTTCATTTCACATAGTGGGCTCCAAACTCCAACCTCACTCCAACACTATCTAGTTTCAAATATCACTCTAACACTATCAACTAAATGATGATTTCTCTTGCCCAAACTATAGTTTCATGTTACAATTCTATTATTAATTCATGGTATTTAGTGTATACAATCATTCATTGGTGCCATGAAATAAGTAATATTTTAACAACCTAACAAAAACACTAAATACAACCTCACTCCAACACTCTCTAGTTTCAAATCTCACTCTAACGCTATCAACTAAACCTTAGAAATGATGAAATGGTGATTTCTCATGCCAACATATAGTTTCATGTTCCAATTCTGTTATTAGTTTGGGGTATTAGCATACACAATCATTCATTGGTGGCATGAAAAATATTAATATTTCAACAACATAACAAAAACACTAAACATTATCTATGGTGCATGCAAAAATAACAAGGTGACAAAAATATTAAATCTTATCCATTGGTTGCATGCACAAATTAATACTTCAATAGCATAGCAATTAAAATCATAATGATAAATATAATATATATCGTGTAATGAAAGATTAAGCATATTAATAAAAAGGGAAAAAACAACATCTCAATTAAAAAGCATAATGATAAATAAAACATTTATCTTGTATTACAAATTAAACATATTAATAACATGGGAAAAACATTTACCTATGTTAAATTAATATTGATAAAAAATAGAAACTCCTCAATTCTAACCCAACTACACTTATCTTATCCATTGGTTAAACGTACAAAACTAATACTTCAACAACATAGCAATTAAAAAGCATAATCAACAACATAGAATTAAAAAGCATAATGATAAATATAACATTTATCATGTAATCAAAGATTAAACATATTAATAAAAAAGGTAAAAACAACAGCTCAATAAAAAAACATAATGATAACTAAAACATTTATCCCGTATTAAAAATTAAACATATTAATAGCACGGGAAAAACATTTACCTATGACAAAATAAAATTGATAAAAAATAGAGAAACACCAAAATTGTTGAGATTCTAGCTAGGGTGATTACAAAGGATTACAGAAAACTAATTTCTTTTAATCCTCAATCTTCCCTAAGGTTGATCTCCAATTAACCCGCATGCTGGAAAAATGTCAACCCGCACACTGATAAGATGCACAACTCTCATACCACTGTAATATCTCATTTGGATATTTTCATTAAATATTTAGAAATTTTCTTCTATGCCATTAATTCTTCCCAAAAATATCATGAGAATCCTCCAAATTATACAAGATAAATTACCAGTAAATAATATATATAAAGCCTAGAAATTAGTATTTGTTGCTACTCCGACAAATTAAAAATAAAATATGACAATTACAAGACAAAAGTAGAAAATCTAAACTTTATTATATTAACATAAAAATGTATTTTACATGCCCATACAAATAGCTAGAGAATAGCTGAGATTAATCCTCAACTCGTGCAAGTTGGATCCGGCCTCAAAATATGTTTGCTACCACACTAGATCTAGCCTCCCAAACTGAAACTGCACTGATGCTGCCCAAATTAAGAATCTACATGATCCTCACTCCAATCTTCCTATCTGGTGTAGATATGATCTATAATAACATTATTGAAGCTTCATAAGATTTATGGGTGAAATCTCCTCAATGATGGGTTGGGTTTTCTTCCAACTCATAAGAAATGGAAACCCAAGGTTTTTCGTCTTGGAGCTTACTAAAAGTCCAAAACCTCATTCTCAAATCTCTCTATAAGAAAAATACTCAACTCCAAGATGTCACAAAATGATCTCCTCCTCCTCGTTTTAAAGGCCCAATTGATAGATATCCAATCTTCTAGAAGTATTTTATGTTATTATTTTATTATTATTCTAGAAGGTCCTCCTTGACTTCATCTTAAGTGACTTTTTAATTTATTTAAGTCACTTTTGGACTTTTCCCCTTAATTATTTTTTTTCTTTTTCAATTAAGTGGCTAATTAAAGTCACTTTTAATCTGTGAAAGCCTACCATATTTTCTCTGGCTATTGGAAGTCACTTCTTAGCATCTCATCCTATAGATATTCTCATTCTAGGTCCAACGAGCTATTACACTAAGGTGTTCTGTCAAATATTTGCTCGTAATGCCACCTTAACTGTAATTAATTAAGTTATGGTCAATAATAACCTCATTTTATGAGATTTATCAAAAAGAAATGGAACCAAAAACAAGCTTTGTAGAATTGTTCTTGATGATGAATATGCCAAGTGAATGTCATCAAATTCCATAAAAAATCTCAAAACCTCTCCAGGACCCCTAATGATGTAATCATGTTCCTATGGCCTCACTATCACATGCCCTGAAAATCCATCATGGCTATACTATAGAGGAAACTGAAAAATGGGGATATTAAATAATCTCACATTAAATACACTTCATTTAATTTTCTCTTTAAATGCACTTTTAATTCATTAATTACAAAAGTTCACCTTTTATAATATGAAGTACACAGCTGACTTTTATTAATATAAAATCACTTTATATGAAAAAGTTCATTTTCTAGATAGACAACCTTAATGTCCCCCTATAATAGGCATCAATACTTGGAAGAAGACGTCCTTAGCTACAATTTCTCAACATCACTTAGAATCCCTCTTACATGAACCTCTTATGAGTCCACTCCCATCCAATTCCACCAAAACCTGAAACTAGCAAAGGGTCCAGTTTTAAAGTGGGTGAAAAACAAGAAAAAAGAGGATTCAAAATCCTTGTTGGAAATTGAGACAAAACTTCACCTCTTTTATGAATAAAGTGCTTCTACTCCATTCTCACTAGAAAGGAAACTTGAGATCAAAGAATTATATGAAAAGGAAGAAACTTAAGTTAGATAAGGAAAAGGAATGAAAATTGAAAAGTTGAGCCATCTAGTTAAAAAAGGATGATGAATTTTTTTTTTTCACAAAACAAAAAACCATAAAAAATCCTTAAATACAATTTGGGAGATCAAAAGTCCGATTGTTCCTCTTCAACCTCCTTCCAAAACATTTCTAAGGAAGGTTACAATCAATTTATATACATTTACTCCTCCCCTTAAAGATGTTATATTCACCATATCCTAAAGGTGGCAATTCTCTTACCACTCTACATCGACCAAGAAGGAAACTCTTGCCTAATGGTAGAGGTTACAAAATACGAACTCACCAAATTGGCATAGCTTTCAAAAAGGGAAGAGCCCTAGCCCGAATGTATTGTCGATCAAATTTTACATAGAATGTTTTGACTTCATCTTTGATGATCTCCTTATTGTAGTGGAATATTCCAAATCCTTTAGACAGGTCATATCTCCATTCAATTCCACCTTCATTTCTCTCATACAAATTTCCAACCTCCTTTGATCTCTTCCATCTGATATCTCTTTGTAACTCCATCTAGAAAATCAACCCAAAACTCATTTATTTGAGATTAAAATAGATCTTGTCAAACCACATCTCAAGTGAAAGTTTGTAGGAGTGTTGGAGTGTTAAAATAGATCCCTTGAGCCATATGGTTCACCATTAATACCACTAATAAAAGTTGGTAGGAGTGTTGGCAGGTTAGATTTTTATTGGCTCGATCTAGCCATTGGTTAACCGCATCTGCCGCTGAATTGAGGATTACTTTAACGCTTGGTCGAGAAATTTGAATTTTTAATTTAAGCACTCGATCAAGCTCTTGAAGTCCTAAATATTATATTGGGTGTGGAGCTTGATTATCTTGTTTACTTTGTATCACAGCATTGGACCCCTATACCTTAAATGGGGTGACAATGTCGCACGTAAATTAATCGTTGTCGTGGGGGATCCAGGGGGGGCGACAGCGACTTTATGGAGCCCCCCCCCCTAAGCGGGGGGTTTCGAGGGCAGTGCCCCCGAAGCTAGAAACAGATGTAAAATTGCCTTGTAAAAGTATAGTAATTTCTAGTCAATCTGGTCCGTTCATTAGGCAAATGATCTGACGGTAGAAGTTATGTTTAGTTAGGGTTTTTTTCCCTAGAAGGAAACCCCTTGCTTTTATGAGGGTATTGTATTGCGGCTGTGTATTGTATGTGTATTCTCGGAGCGAGAAACAGAGAGGGAGACTATGAGAGAGAACAGAGGATATTACAGCGGATTTGTTGTAGGTTGTGTCTCTTCATTTTGCTGGATAATAGAAAGGAATGACTGGTTGTTCGGGGTGGACGTAGCCCAAACTGGGTGAACCACGTATATCTGTGTCTCTCTGGTTTTATGTGTTTCGTGTGCTTGTATTTTCCGCATATTTTATGTGTTGCATTGTTCCATAACATATATTTTTTCTACCAAATTACAATTTCAACACCACTTCAATAGATTTCTCTGCAATCCCATTTTTTACCCTATCGTATTTAGGGTAGAATTTGTCCTTAAGTGGAGGATTTGATCATGTTGGATTCGTGAAAGAATCCTCTGTCCAATGGCATATGAATCTGACACTTTCAAAATCATATAATATTTTCATCTAATTTCTTTTAAACATGACACTTGAAATTTTTCTCAACAGTTCCAAAGGGGATGAATAAAAAATCAATAACATAAAATATACACAATGAAAAAGTTAAAAAAAAATACCACTATCTTCATTTACGAGTCCTCTTCAAAAGTGTACTCTTTTTTTTTCAATTTATTTAAAGAGTTGAAAAAAAACTTACCTGAACACATGTATCTCCAAAATGCAATTTAAATATTACTTCGCCAACTTCGATTTTTTTTTTTTTTTGCATAAAAATTATTTTTTTAATATGAAAACCTTATGAAAACATGAGCGGTTCCGGCACATGTGAATGCGCGTTTTCTAACAGTCACATTTATTATAACTGCCCATTTTATTTTGAGCACCCGCCAAATTCAGAGCCATTTCCTAATTTGTCGAAATTATCTGGCAGTTAGCCAAATTTGGTGGAGCTTTTGAAGGGCAAACTTCAGTTAGCCATAACTTTGGCTAGGAAAGTCCTTTTTGGACGAATTTTTTTTTGGATTCTAGGGTAAGAGATCATTTTGGAGCTGTTGGAAGTGTTTTCAGAGCCATCAGGGCACTCTAACATAGAATTTACCAGTGTTTTTGGTCATGGAGCCACCAGGGCCTAAGGGAAGAAGAGCTGTTTTGGACTACCTTTATCCAATGGAGGTGGTTGTTTAGTCATTTTCTACTAATTTGAGCCTTCTGAATCTATTTTTGCAGTGTATTTTTCCATTTGAGGCTTCTATACAGTTGTATTCACATTTTGAGCATTTATTCAAAGAGGAAAAAGCCTAATTAGAGGCTTTTGGACCCAACGGAGGTAGCCCAAGAGAGGGGTGAACCGCTTAAACAATTATTTTCTGTCATACTGTATAATTTTGCTGCATATTTTCAGATTCTTCTCCTTTAATTTTTTTGATTTTGGGTGTAGAGATCAGGTTGGTATCAGAGCACAAGGTTTTGCTTAAGAGTTTGTGAAATTTGTGCAAGTAAATTGTGTTATTCTGAAAAATTTGATGCTTACTAGGCTGAAATTGCAAAGAGGGGAAGGTCAATTGGTTAGAGAACAAGTTAATCCTCAACCAAGGAGGGCTAGAGTGCCATTACATCCACCTTCCATTTCATCCTCATTAGCCTTAGAATCAGCCAGAAAAATGTCATCCAGAGAAGGAGAAGTACATGAGGAAATGGATCCCAAGGAAGAAGAAAGAGTCTTTAGAAAAGCTTTCTTGGACTTGACTGAGATGGTTAGGATCCTATACCAGGAGAGAAATGATAGGATTGCTGGAGAAGGGTCTAGAAACCAAAAAGAAGAAGGATATTCTTCAGGAGGAAAGAAAGACAAAGATGAGTCTAAGAAAGGGAATGGAGGAAATGGTGATCCTTCATCTCCATCGTCATCCTCTTCCTCCACACCATCCTCTTCAACTTCTGTTAATCAGTCACAAAAAACAAAAACATCTCTTAAAAATCCTTTGTTAAAGCTTGATGTGAAGTTTGAGTTGCCAATGTTTAATGGTGATGTGAATGTAGAGAAATTGGATAACTGGATTAGACAGCTGGAAGTCTATCTAAGAATTTAGAATTTGCATGATGATGACACAAAAATCCAATTAGCCTCTTTGAGAATGGATGGAGCAGCTTTGGTTTGGTGGGAAGCCAAGACCAGAGCGGAGATTAAAAAGCATGGTAAGATAAATCTAACATGGACTGAGTTTATTACTGCTATTAAGAAACAGTTTTATCCTCTTGCTCATATTCAGAAAGAAATCATGAATTGGCAAAATTTTAGGCAACTTAAGGGTCAAAATGTGCAAGATTATACCCAAGATTTTAGAAGGAGAGCACTTCTACTTGGAGTAGACTTAAAAAGTCAAGATACCTTGTTGAAATACATAGGAGGTTTGCACAATTATCTGCAACATACTATCCTAATGTTCAATCCTACTAGCTTAGATGAAGTCTGTGTGCAGGCTACACATTTAGAAGTTCGAGGAAAGAATGCTTTTGATGCTTTTGATGAGGATAGTAATTTTAAAAACAAAGGAAAGAAGAGAGTTGCTAATTCAAGAAAAGAAAAAGGAAAGTTCTTTTGCAAGAACTGTTCGAAGACTAGTCATGATGAAGATCATTGTTGTTAGCTTCATCCTGAACTGAAACCAGAAAAATACAAGAACAAAAACAAGACCAAAGAAAATGAGAAAATTGTAGCAACAGTTGAGCAAGACTTAGGGTCAGACTCAGGAGATGAGACAAAAAGCATCGCCATGGTTTTAAAGAACACTAAGGGGAAAGAAGTGGTGCAAGACACAATTCCTAGTTCTAGCTCCTTGAATTGTCACAAAGATACTCATGAAGAAAAGAGGAGGATAGAGCTTTTCCATGTGAGGGTAATTTCCAAACATACCAAAATTGACACACTATTGGACAGTGGGTCACAAGCTAATCTTATATCTAAAGACTTGGTCAAGCAGCTTAAACTTGAGACCATTCCACATCCAAAGCCTTATCCACTTGGATGGATCTGCAAGGATGCCAACTTGCAAGTCTCAAGAAAGTGCATATTGCGCTTTGCAATAACTGCACACTTTATTGACACATTTGAACTTGATGTGGTGCTGCTTGATATCTCAGGTATTGTTTTGGGAAGTCCTTATTTATTTGATAGGAAGGCCATCTTTCATCGCCATGAAAACAAGTATCACTTGTTCAAAGATGGTAAAGAGTACATTGTGAGAGCTCACAAGAAGAAGCTGGAATCTTCTTTACTACATGCAGGTCAATTGAAAAGACTGGTTAGTGCAAGTCAAAGTCTAACTTTGTTGATGTTGAAACGACCAGATTTTGAGCATTTGCCTTCTTATGATGTTGCTAATGATTTGTCTCAGTTTGATAACAGTTTTTCTTTGAAAGAAGATGATGTTGTGTTGCACAAATTACCTTTTGGGTTAGTCAATGCAGTGAATGAAGTGTCAAAGCAAAGCAGTGCAAGCAAGAAGGACACAAAATTCAGCATGGGGCAAAGTTGGTTTCAAAATGGTAGAATTCCCCATGGGAACAGTTTGCAAGGTGAAAGTCATTTTAAGTCTTTCTGGAAGTTTGATCAATGTATAGAAAGTTTGTTTTCTGCAGATTACAATTGCTGTTCTGCAAATTTTAATCATTTGCATCATGACTCTGTCAATCTAAGCAATGGTCGATCAGTTGATTCCAGAGACAGATTATCATTTTCTCAAAAGCTTCAGTTGATGAAATCAGGTAGATTTCAGTTGTTCAAGGGTGGAAGAGTGGAGAATCAGTCTCCACATCATCAGTTTCAGTAATCAAAAAGCTTTTGAGGGTCCAAAAGCTTCCCATTTGAGAGGTGTGATCAGGAGATCAAGTCTCTTATAGAAAAATGCTCAAAAATGAAGTTGCTCAGAATTTCTATAAAACAGATTGAATGGAAAGAGCTTAGCGATACGATCCCAACGCCGCGAACGGCACTCAAATCCGTTACCGTATGGAGGAGATATTTCATTTTGAAAACGCCCAATGACTTTCAATTTTGAAAAAAAAGTTTTTTAATTTTATGTGTTGGGAAAATCTTTAATTTTTATTAAGGTTTAATTAATAAATTAAAATTATATATTTATTAATATTTTATATGATTTTAATTAATCATATATTATATTATTTTATATATGTTTTAATTAATTTTTAAAAAACCTTATTAAAATTATATTATTAAACCCACATATATTAAATCAAAATCGAAATATGAAATGGGTTTAAAAACCCATAACTATAAAGTTGTTTAATGGGCACGTGCTTCAAATGTTGGAGCGGAGGTTAACATGGTTTACGTGGCTATGGAACGTGGGTTTAAAAACGTAATTCATATGGTGGAGCGGATTTAAAACATGGATGACGTGTTATGGTTACGTGGCAACGTGTGTATGATGCGTTGCATTGGAGCGGCAACAATTAATCTTTATTAAAACAGTGCTATATGAACGTTCCGGCGGGTGTGTTAATGGTTAGGCGGAAACCGTTTAGCCAGCGGTTCCGGCGCATGTGAACGCGCGTTTTCTAACAGTCACATTTATTATAACTGCCTGTTTTATTTGGAGCACCGGCCAAATTCAGAGCCATTTCCTAATTTGTCGGAGTTATCTGGCATTGGCTAGGAAAGTCCTTTTTGGACGAATTTTTTTTTCGATTCTGGGGTAAGAGATCATTCTGGAGCTATTGGAAGTGTTTGCAGAGCCATCAGGGCACTCTAACAGAGAATTTACCAGCGTTTTTGGTCGTGGAGCCACTAGGGCCTAAGGGAAGAAGAGTTGGCCTAAGGAAAGAAGAGCTGTTTTGGACTATCCTCCTCCAATGGAGGTGATTGATTAGTCATTTTATACTGATTTCAGCCTTCTGAATCTTAATTTGCAGCTTATTTTTCCCTTTGAGGCTTCTATATAGTTGTATTCACATTTTGAGCATTTAATCAAAGAGAAAAAAGCCTAATTAGAGGCTTTGGACCCAGCAGAGGTAGCCCAAGAGAGGGGTGAACTGCTTAAACAATTATTTACTGTCATACTGTATAATTTTGCTGCATATTTTCAGATTCTGATCCTTTAAACAGTAAATTTTTATAAGCTATCTTTTCCCAAGCAGGTTTAAACATTGAACAAAACTTGTTAGTTCATCTTCAAACCACTACACTTCATTTGTAGAATATATATACTTGCTTATTCACACATTAAAATTGGATCAATGAATAATTTGCACTTAAAACAAATACTTTCATTGATCGGATCTTAGTGGTTACATTTTATTTCTTTAGGCAAGTAGTCCGTAAAAAGAGCTTGTGTAGCTCTCCGGGATTCATCCTTTTGAAAGGTGAATATCCTGTGATTCCCCACAATGTTAATCTCTCTCGTATGAGAAATACTTGTTCTCACAAGCCTGCATCAAAGAGATCATGCCTTATATATATATATATATATATATATATATATATATATATATATATATATTAAATTACACATTTTAGACTAAGTTATGCTATGTGAACACACACATACCTCTTAAGTTTTGCAAAAATTATCATTAGGACAAGAACATAATTCTCCACATATTGTCTTTTTACTTTGAATCAAAATTCATAATTCTTATATGAGTTTTGAGTGGTGTAATTCGATAAAAGAGGAAAATTTTGAAATTTCATTGCCACATTTGGCCCAAAAGTGTAACCCATCTTCATGCTTTCACCCTAAAGTGATTGGCTTTGCATAGTAAGGGTGCACTCCATCCATTCAAATAAGAAAAAATAAATTCTATACAAAGTTGAGCTCTTGAAAGCTTTTGACAAAATAAATTGGCTCTACCTTAGACTTTTTTCGATCCAACTTGGCTTCTGTCATGAATTCTTTACATTGATCATGAACTACGTAAGTAATTCCTCTTTCTCCATATTAATAAAAGGAGTTGCAACCCTCTTTTTCCATTCTAAAAGAGGCTTAAGGCGGGTTTTCCTCTATCCTCTCTCTTTTTCTCCTAGTAGTTGAAGATCTTAGAAAATTAATATTGGATGTTGAGATAAAGGGAGGTTTCACAGGAATTCTTATCTCTCATAAATACTTTCTTTCTCATATACCATTGGTATATAATATTTAATATTCTCATAAGGGAACCTTACACATCTACTTTCCCTTAAAGAAGGATTCAAACCCTTTTTTTTGAAACAACAAGAATGAAAACAAATATTGAAAAATAATCCATATATGGATGGAGGGTTATAGATGGACTAAAATCCATAATTGAAAACATCTTCTCCACTTCTCTTTTCTCTCTCTTTAGGAATAAAATATCTAGTTTTTACCTTAAATCCAATCAATTATCTCAAATCTAACTGGCATTGGATACTGTAAAAGTTAGGAAAATGAATCCAGATATTGTGCAACAAATGGCTCTCGAAAGCATGGAATTTGGTTCTATCTAAAGTAGCCCTAGAGGCCATTCTGTAATTTTGGGCCTCCTTATATTGGATCCCATTGGGAATCTTTCAGAAGATGCATAAATTCATTATACACTTTCTCTATTAGAGAAAGGAGGAAAAACAGAATGTTTCTCACGCTATAAAATTCCATTGCCTTCCCAAAGGATTTTGGAGTTTGGGGGCTCATTTTTATTTTTATTTTCAAAATATTTGGCCACAAAATGAGTATGGAAGCTCCTTCAAGGAGAGTATTTGCGGGCTTATGCCATGCATCATAAATATATCAATCCCAAATCAATGTTGGATTGGATCAATACTCCCACAAATAACTCCAAGGAATGGGTCAATCATTTGGAAAGCAATCTAAAAAAAAATCATATTATCAATGAACACCTCTTTTGTAAAGTTGAAAATGGAACAAAAATTAAATTAGGGAAGGATCCTTGTATTGACATCAAAAACAAGTTCATATTGTCGCCTCCCCAATAAATTTTCTCAACAAAGGTGGAAAGTATACTCTAAATCAAATTGCTAGAGACCTAGCTCTATTGAAAAACCAAATTTGGGCTTCAGCAGAGGACCTCCTACTCAAAGGAGACTTTGTCAAAGCCTAAGCAACCTACAATTACGAATTGAAAATTTCTAGTGTTTCTCTCTCTGACCAAGAATACAACCTTATCTAGTCCCTTAACTCGAGGGATCTATTCGCCAAAGATCGAATATTTTTTTCAAGTTCCCTTATCTCTAATAAACTCCAATGGTGAAGGAAAAAACTCTAGATATTAAACTTCCCTCCCAATATATTTTGTTCATGTGGATCCTATTAAAAAAAAGGCTCCTACTTGGGACATCTTACCAAAAAAGGCATTTTCACAGGCCTAACATCTACCTGCAACATAGATTGGACTCTGAAACAATCTTGCACCTCTTCATTCATTTCCCTTTCTCTAAGTATGGAGAGAAATCAACACCCTAGAAAAACAAATTTCCCTTTAGGAAGCAAATATAGTTGAAGACATTCTAAAAAGCTAACTTCATTCTATTTTTTCTCCAAAGGTACAAGGTGCTCCCCCTTTTAGTAGCTTGGGGTATTTGGCTATAAAGGAATGATTCTGTTTTCAAGGACAACGACCCTTTGCTGCTTAGAACCGCTATCAATAGTCTATTCATTACAATTCGCCTAAAGCATACTCCATGGAATCTATATCAGCCTACTCAACCAGAAATAGATGGGACATCACAAGAATCTCTCCCTATGGGTGGAGTTGGGGGAGTTCTAAATGTTGATTCTTCTTTATCCTTTCACATTCAGCAAATATTGGACAAGCCACAAACAACTATGTTGATTTATTTTCTCATAAACTAATAATCCAATTTGCAAAAGTTCAAGGTATACAAAATATGCATGTATATGGGAACTCTATGACTATCATTAAATGGACAAAGGGAATTTCTCAATTACAAAATTATATACTTCTTCCATTATATCAAAAAATTTTCCTCCTCAAATCAACATTCTTTAATATTTCTTTTGATCATGTCTATTAGCACAGGAACATTGAAGCAAACTCTCTCTCAAACACTAAATTGAATTTGGGTAAAAGCACATCCAACTTTACAAAAATAGAAGCAGACCAACTCCAAGAATTTCTTCTTGACCCTTGGTCATAATTGACACTATTAGTCTCAAATCTAAAACCTAAATCTTTTTTTTTCTTGTGATAATGTATTGTGGTTCAAATCCATTCAAATCCATCTAACAATCGCCTAAAATGAGATTTGTTGAAAGTATATAAAAGGTTTTGTATAAAAAGAAACATTTTTTCACTTGGAAGGACAACATATTTTGGACAGACCTATGAAGAATTTCCTTCCAAGTTATTCAACCATAAGAATGCTAAACAACATATACGCATGTAATTTTGTTTATATATAATAAATAGAATTACAATTTTTTTCTTAGGAAATAAAAATATTTATAAAAAATAAAAATACATTTATCCAACTTACTCATAAAATGCGAAGTAAATTGGTAAAAATAAATATATTTTACAATTTAAATATTAAATTAATAAAAACAGAAAACCTTTAGAAGCCTAGAGTTAATCCTTAGACCTTTTAAATTCATTTAGTGGCAACATTCACTTTTGTTGAATTTAACAAATACAGGTTTCATTTAATTTTTTATCCTAGGTATATATGTCACTCTTCCATTGAATGGGATTAAAGAATTGAAGACTAAGATCCTTTTTCTATTGAAGAAAAGGTGCTTGCTAAAATCAAAGTGCAAAGTGAAATGATAAAGTTTTTAAATTTTATAACATAGATGAAAATGTTGTAAAAA
The DNA here is from genome assembly GCA_034641835.2 of Pinus albicaulis. Classification (NCBI taxonomy): domain Eukaryota; kingdom Viridiplantae; phylum Streptophyta; class Pinopsida; order Pinales; family Pinaceae; genus Pinus; species Pinus albicaulis. The sequence continues at coordinate 349,121,644 of CM076575.1, read as the reverse complement.
TCCACAAAATACAAAGAGATTATGGCCCAAAAAAAAAATTGTATAACATAAATGTGAATGTTATAGAAATCCATAAAAGACAGAGATTATGAAAATATATATATTATTAAGAACAAATCCATAACTCATAAAAAGTTAAAAAAACAAATACTTATAAACTTAATGAATATTTTGTTAATTAAAATAAAGAAAATTATTCAAATTAGTATTTTTTTATATTTTTCTTTGATTTTCTAGTTAAATAATATTTGGATTCACAAAAATGAACTACATAAATGTTGTTTTTAATACATAAGGCTCTCAATAACCACATTGTAAACACACAATATTGTGCACTATAATAAACACATCCCATATAATGCCAACATCTAATATTTAATTTGAAATGATTATATAAAATTTTATTAATAAAAAAATATGTGAAAACAAAACTTATAACTTAAATCAATTTAATAACAATAATAAAATTATAAAATAAATATAAATGATTTAAAAACAAATTAAAAATGATTCAATGATAAATAAAATATTTATATAGATGATTTAACAATAAATAAAAATATTATCATTTATAATTAAATAAAATATTTGATTAAAAAAACTAATACTTAAAGATATAGAAATATAGATTTTATAATGAACCAAAAAATATTTATTCAATCAATAACCTTAAAATAAAAACAAATCCTTTAATACTTTTAAGAACATAAATATATGTGAGAAAAAAAAAAAAAACATTTTTTACTTAAAAAAATACAAGTTTTATAGTGAAATCAAACCCAAAAAATAACATCAATAAAACATAATTAAAATAAACAAAAATGATTTGAAAAGTCCATAAAAGTGTTTTTATATGTAACATTGTGAAAAAATAAAAAATAAAATAAAATAAAAGCAAATATAAAAAATAAATTGATAAAAATAGAACTTCTCAATTTTAACCTAATTAAGATTCATTTAAATTTGACAATTATCTAATCCAATTACACTTATCTTATCCATAGGTTGCACAGACAAACCAATACTTTAACAACATAGCAATTAAAAAACATAATTAGCAACATAGCAATTAAAAAACACAATTAAAAAACATAATAATAAATATAACACTTATCTTGTAATAAAAAATTAAACATACTAATAAAAAAATAAAAAACAATATCTCAATAAAAAGCATAAAAAATATAATGATAAATAAAACATTTATCTAGTATTAAAAATTAAACATATTAATATTAATATTTACCTATGTTAAAATAAAATTGATAAGATAAAAAATAAAAACTCATAAGTTTTAATTCAACTCCAATCAAGTGTGAGAGATATTTCTATATTTCACATGCATGTAAATTTTTTATTCAATTTTATAGTGGTTTACTTCTGTCAGCTTATGAAGAGAACAGATGTTTTTAGATTTTACATACATGTAAATTTTTTATTCAATGTCATCTGTTTACTGTCTGTCACCCTTGTGTTATATCAGATGAAGAGAACATTAATCCAATGTCGAAAATTATATCTATAAAAATAGAAACTCTTAGATTATAACCGGACTGCAATCACTGGCATGAACTCTTAAATTCTAACCAGACTGCAAACACTGGCATGAACGTACTTTTTTCATTTTGGCTCAACAACGTAGCTGATTTTGATTAAGGAGAGGCAGAAGCAGCAGGACGACAATTGTAAGTGCTCCCTAGTATTTTCTTTTCGATTTACTGGATATGGGGATTCTCTTCTTCTAAGACTGAAAGATTGTATTTCTTGAATTACAGCATCTCTTGGGTCACTTTCGAAAAGACCTTGAAGGAGAACCCTCGGCTAAGAAGTTGGGTGAGTATAGAGACATGGGCTCCAATTTCTCTTCGTTCTTTGTCATTCATGTTAGCAACTTTTTAGAATTCACGCAAAAACACAGACGCGGAAGGCTATGGAAATTATAGACCATTTTGAAAAAGAGATTGTGGTTCTATGGAATCTTTAGACCATTTTGAAAAAGAGATTGTGGTTCTGTTTTTTATACTGTTCTTTCTCGTCATTTTAGACTCTCTTGTAGGGTTCTGGCATAATTCTCTGTCAAACAAACAACACTGTTAATTTATCACTAAGCTATTGCATTTTCTTCCCAAACAAATGGTTTTGATCCGAAGAAATTCTCAAATTAATCCTCCGATTTAACAGGTTGCTTGGCATATCCTTGTGGCTCAGGAATTTCTTTCAGTAAATAAAAATAGTACCAGTCATGTAATACTAGTCCATGGAAATCCATAGGCAGTGTGGTGTGCACTATTTGTGTGTGTTTTTTTATTTTAGTTATCAAAGGATTGTAAAACTTATGATTCATTCTTTTATATTTGTTCGAAACAGGGTCGAGAATTTTGCCGTTTCCATCAGTTTTTCTTCATCCTAGAACTCTATTTATGATGGAGAACAATAGTACTAAAAACTTACCGAATAAGCCAGTGGTGAAGGTATTAACTATTTGATTTACAGATGTTAAATTGATTGCATGCAGTGTTTTAATAGAATTGCACATTGTGTGATTGAGAGATTTGACATATACTCTATATTATATACCCTGCAGTATACAAAAATAAATTTTGACAATCGTTTACAGCAGACACAATTGGTAGCTGCAAGCTCAAGAGGCACCGTCCTCTCTGCAAATGATGCTTCAGCAGCCAGCAAAATATTTTCTGCTTTAGATTCTGATCATGTTGCAAAAAGTTGGGAGACTGCTGCGACTGTTGTTAATGATAGTAGAGAAATCAAGGACAGCCAGCTTGAAGAAGGAGAAATCCCCTTCGACCAGGACCACGAATCTAACTATGACCCCGACGTTGCATTTTCATACATTGTAAGTGCCCACGATGTTCTTTTCTAACTGCACTACAAAGTGATGAAAAGGGCCATAGTTTAATTGTTGCATTCCATTTAATTGTTGGATTCCATTCATAGTTTAAAGGTCGAATACATGCCTTGGAATAGTTCCCAGGTCTTTAAATACCATCTTCATATCTAACATCTCTGTCAATGGTTTTGTTGTTGCTCAATCTGAAAGTACATATTCTCTTCTTGCTAGACCTGAGATATTGGTTTTTCGGGGTTGATGCAGGATGCTAAACTACAGAATGTTCTGGGTCACTGTCAAAAGGAATTCGAGGGTGAAATTTCAGCTGAGAATTTGGGTGAGTAGAAGGATAACAGTTCCTCTTTGCCATTTTCCCTCGATGTTGGAAACATTGTAGTGTTCATGTACAAACACAGACAATGGCTAACAAATATATACAACATTTTGAAATGAGATAATGGCTGTTATTTTTGGACTTTTCTAAACTATCTTTGCGTTTTCTGTCACAATTCTTTGGCATACCAGTGTATTCTTAAGCTAACACATTTTCTTCTCAAACAACAATTTATTTATCTAAATTGACAAGTTGCCTGTTATATCCTTGTAACTCAGAAGTTTCTTTCAGTGACTGAATTCAGTACTAGGCATGTAATCCTAGTCCTTGTTCCAAATGATAACCAGGTTTATGATCTTCCATGGAAAATCATTATGGCCAACAAATATATACACATTTTGAAATGAGATAATGGTTGTTATTTTTGGTCTTTTTTAAACTATCTTTGGGTTTTCTGTCACAATTCTTTGGCATACAAACTAGACTACCAGTGTATTCTTAAGCTAACGCGTTTTCTTCTCAAACAACATTGTGTTTATCTAAATTGACAAGTTGCCTGTTATATCCTTGTAACTCAGAAGTTCTTTCAGTGACTGAATTCAGTACTAGGCATGTAATCCTAGTCCTTGTTCCAAATGATAACCAGGTTTTTTATCTTCCATGGAAAATCATTATGGCCAGCAAATATATACACCATTTTGAAATGAGATAATGGCTGTTATTTTTGGTCTTTTTTAAACTATCTTTGAGTTTTCTGTCACAATTCTTTGGCATACAAACTAGACTACCAGTGTATTCTTAAGCTAATACATTTTCTTCTCAAACAACAATTTATTTATCTAAATTGACAAGTTGCCTGTTATATCCTTGTAACTCAAAAGTCTCTCAGTGACTGAATTCAGTACTAGGCATGTAATCCTAGCCCTTGTTCCAAATGATAACCAGGTTTATGATCTTCCCTGAAAATCATTATGGCTTTCAGTGCAATAGAAGAATGAATTCATGCCTTATTCACATTTATTTCTTGCAACAGAGTTGTTTGGATGCACTTATGTACTTGATAATGCAAATGAACTTCGAACAAATAATCAGATGGTACCAACGAAGATTATGAAAAAAAAAAAAACCATATCCTTAATCTTAAATATCTGAAACAAAGCCTGCTATGAATTGTGACTATGGACATTCTTCTACCTGAGAAATATATCATACAATTTCAATTTAATTCCTTTCGATGAGGTTGCCTTGATTTTTTTTATATTGATCTATCTACAATAAGTATGAGTATTCATGTGTTTCCTGCTGTTGTTACCTATATAAAACAAAATTTCCCTGTTTGCATCTAGCCTATCTAATTTTCTAAGCCTGGAAGCTTTCTCTTTAAGATTTGAACTGTCTGCTTAACATTTTTCACCTTTCTACGAAAGACCTAATAAATAAAAAGTGCACTATTTCTCCGTTTCATTTACTTTTAGTCATCAAAGGATTGTAAGACCTAATAAATAAAAAGTGCACTATTTCTCCGTTTCATTTACTTTTAGTCATCAAAGGATTGTAAAATCTGTGCTTCTTTTATTCATGTTTGAAATAGGGTCAAAATTTGGAGGCTATGGCTCATTTTTGACGAACCATCAGGGGTCTCCATCAGAATTTGTTCAACCTGAAACACTAACTATTGTGCAGAACAGCAGTACTCATAATTTACCCAACAAGGGGGTGAAGGTACTATTCATTTGATTTACAGTGGTTACGCTTCTTGTCTTTGCTCAATGGAGTTTGTTTAATTTAATGCTTCTTCAGGGATCCAAAGATCCTCTCTAGAACACTAAACGTATTTTGTTGGTCATTTTACTTGAACCGGAGCAGATTATGGCATCACATAAAATTCTTAGAGGTTCCTTGCCCACACCCTTTCCGGATATTCAGCCGCAATTGACGAAGACAGATGAGAAGGTTTTTCTAAAAGAAACTGAAAATTCGATTGTTAAGACAGAGTTTCAGAAAGATACTTCAACAAATAAAAATGACTTTGTGTTGATAAAGGGGTTTCGAGGACTAAAGGAAAACAAAGCAATATCCAATGGGAACAAAACGAAATCTACAGATATGAGGGAGAATTATAGCAAATTTGGAAAGAATGCTCCAAATAATTTGAAACGTCCAATAACGACCTCTTCAAAAGACGTTTGTCATGAATGGCTGGAAAAAGAAATCATAGGGGAATCAGGGAAATTAACTCTAAAGACATCTGATGCATACATGAAAGGAAGAAAAGAAGCATCAAAGGACAAGATACATCGGTTTTCGAAGTGGGCAAAAGCATATTACAGCAAGCATATTACTGATGTAGTTCAAAAGCGTCTAGAAAAAGTTCAAGTGGGCAAAGGCATATTACAGCAAGCAATTAAGGGGAATGGTGCTGTAATGGGAATTGAGAAATTAAAACAAGAAAAATCGAAGCTGAAACATAATGCTTCTAATAGAGGTGTGTGTTTGCACATCCTTTCTTGTGTTTTAATCGCCTTTTGGTAATTTTTTTCTATGTACTTTGTCACTTACATATGATTTTATGCACTTTTTACATTTTCCTTCAAATTTGTCCTATCATTTTGGTAATTTCTCGAACAGTAATAAAATTATTAATTATATATTCTTGAGTTTTCGCATTGTGACTTCTTCATCCTTTGCAGCAGAGGGCAATGTGGGGCAAGGAAAGCGCAAGAATGAAGTTAATGCAGAGGTGCATAAGTCTCTTAAGAAGATTAAGACCAGAGTAGCAATCGATGGCTCTAATAATGAATTGTCAACAGTTCCCAGAGAATCAAGCAAAGTTGATAGCTGGCATGAAGCACTGATCCACAGTGTGAAGCCTTTTGTAAAGAGTAAGAGCTCAACTGATGTACAAAATCCTCTAGAAAAAAATCAACCAGGCACATGCATTTTAAGCCAAGAGATTAAGGGCAATGGTGCTGCAATGGGAATGCACAAATACAAAGAAAGAGAAAAATGGAACATGAAACAAAATGCCTGTAATAGAGGTATGTGTTTGTAAATCCACTCTTGTTTGGGATTGCCATTTGGTGAATCTTTTCTAATGTACTTTACCATTTATCTATAATTTTCTGCATTTTTTACATTTTCCTTTAAACTTGCCCTATCATTTTGGTGTCGGCTAGTAATAAAATTAACTTACCGTGATATTTTTCCACAATGATCTCTTCATCCTTTGCAGGAGAGGGCACTCCGGGACAAGGAAAGCGCAAGAATGAAGGTGAGGCAGGGGTACACAAGCCTCTTAAGAAGGCTAAGGGCAAACTTGCAATTCATGGCTCTAATGGTGAATTGTCAACGGCATTCAAAGAATCAAGCAAAATCGATAACTTGCATATAGCAGCGAGCCACAGCACAAAGCCTCTTTCAACTATTGTAGTTGCGGGAAGAGTTCCTGTGGGAGAAGTTGCTGCAAGTCCTGTTAATACAGAACTTGAGCAAGCAGCAGGAAATACTGCATTAAAAGAGGCCTGGGATTTGATACGTACTGCAGACAGATTAAAGGTTTGATTGATCTTAACTACCCTTATCACTCCACGTATACCTAGCCTAAAAAATTCTAATTGTGATTTGACGCAATTTGTTTAAAACTATAACTGCTTTAGGAGTCTAATTTTGCTGGAAATAGATGTTGCAGGTTATAGGAGGTAGTGGATATGATACCACAGCCCTCTACTTTGAAGCAGCTTTAAAATTTCTTCAGGGTGCTTCATTGTTGGACCGTTCCAATCTTGAGAATGCAGAGCATGGAGAAATACCTGAGTTTATGACGTTATACACATATGCTGCCAGGCTCTTTGAGTAAGTCCCAACCAGATAGAATTTAAGATGAAAGTTTTGATTCTTATTCTTTTATCATTAGTTAAGTTGGATGTGAACCTGGATAATCAGTACATTTGGACAAATTTTCAAGCAGTTCTGAAATATATTCATGATGATTCAGATTTTTGTATGGTGGCTTCTCTATTTTCTTTACAGGTATTGTGCCTCAACATATGAGAGAAACAAAGAAATGGAAGCTGCTGCCCTTGCATATAAATGTATGGGAGTGACACACATGAGGATTGTCGCTTCTAAAACTTCATGTTTAACCGGAGATTGGCATGAGCTACATGCAGCTTTTCAAAAAGCTCGACTTGGTAATTTGGCTAATCCTCTATTTTTTCTATTCTGAACGTTGTTTCTGCAAGAATACATCATACAAAAGTAAGCTACTCTAGTATCTGTGATTCTGCAAAATGCCATGCTAATACTGTAGTGAACGAAATGTGTTTATAGCTGGTAGCCATCTCCACTATCCCTCTTACTCTCACTTCATGGTGAATACTGCTGACCTGTAGTGTGCCTGACAACGATCCAATGATTAATACAAAGTCTCAAAAACTCTCTGCCAACTCTCTGTAGATTTGCGGGACCACAAAGAAGCCAAGTGGACTCAACCTAGGTCAAGAGTGTGGAGTTGATCACTCAAGGAGGGGCTTGAACTAATTACGGGAGAGAATAGGATCAAAGGACTAATTTTCTTTTGAAATTTGAATGCAATGATCCAAATGAGGACACTAAGCCAAATCAACCTAGGGAGAGAAATGATCCTTGAGTTAGGGCTTGCGATATCTCAGGATTCCACCATCGGATTGTGCTAAAATTTGGAGGACCCCTTGAGAAGTCCCCAGCGTAGTCGTGGACCAATTTTCAAGGTGTTTGGATGACTATAAAAGATTTCGATTGATGCCCTAGGTGACCCTCTAGGGTTAGGCCTAGAATTTGGAAAAGTGAAGAAAATAGAGGTAAATTTGACCACCAAAGGGATACGAGGATCACCGCCTTATTTCTTGGGCTTAATGGAATCAAGAGACACATAGATCAAGAAATTTCGTGAGCTAAGTAGGCCCTAATTGATTTTTGCTAGCATCTCCAAGGGCAACAACTAGGTCAATAGGGATTTATACTTCAAATTTGCCAAAGAGATGAGGTTTCGAGGTTTAAAACCTATTAGGTGCCTCTAGGAACATTCACTCACTCTTTTCAAGTACAACACATGCATTAAATCACTTATTGAAGGTTCCCAGAAGAATTTCACATTTACTTTAGTCTTTAACCCATACAAGAACAATGATAACCATAACATCCAGTAAACCAGTAAAATAACAAGAATAACATCAAAATTTGGCGTACATAAAAGAGAGAGTATATCCATTCATCAACTTCACATCAGAAAGAAGCTCCAAAGGCAATAGCGAAAATTCAAACATCATAGTGCATCAAGAAAGCTCCAAAAGGTTTACTCAACAAAAAGTGGGAAAATCTCTTAAGAGATACCCATCCAATCCAAGTGATGATGAGAGGTTAGAATGAGCCTCTCTCATATTTATATGACTCTAAAGGGGATTCAATTTGTCTAATTAGCCTAATTTAGCCCCAAATAATTAAATAATACGTAATAATGACATGACTTGGTGACAAGCCCACCAAGATAGCTCAATAATACAAAGAACAACTTCTCAAGAGGCTAAAATAATGAATATGATGAGTAATTGGGCCATTGAGGAGGCCTAATGAAGTCCTATGTGTGCCATGGTGAGCGAATGGACTCCAAACATGGTGGACAAGGGGTTGGACCCTTGTTTTCCAAGCAATTCGTTGTGGTGCTTGTTATCGCTCAAACTATTAGGGGTCCTAGGAGGCAATCCTATAGAGAAACTACTAGGTCAAGGCCAACAATGGAGCGATAGGAAAATGTCACCTTAGCTAAGGCTCCCTGCTCATTACAAACTTTTGCCGATGGGAGGAGACCCAATATGATAAGGATCACAATAATGAGTGTCTCAATGATGAGATGAACGGTGACCCTAAAGGCCTATTCACAAGAGAGGCTCAAATATATGGCTTGCTTGCTTAGAAAAAAAGGTGAAAATATCTCTTGGAAGGGCTAGGAGGATTTCAAGGGTTAGGGTTTCAAGATATGACTTACAAAGGAGACTCCTAGACCTCAAAATCCTTGTGAACACTTGGTTTCCAAGTGGTCTTTGTGAAATTGGGTTTAATAAGTTGCAGGAGCACACGGGTCCAAATGGGCCCAAAATTAGGTCAAGGGTATGGAATTGACGACCTAATGAGGGGCTTGACCTAATTAGGAAGGAGAAGAGGATCAAAGGAAAACATTTCTTTGATTTTGATGCAATGATCCAAATGAGGTCACTAGCCAAGGGAAACCTAGGGGAAGAAACGGTCCTTGAGCTAGGGCTTGCAATATATCGATATCCCACCATCAAATTTGCTTCAAATTTGGAGGTCCTCTAAAGCAACCATCAGCGTAGTTGTGGACCAAAAATCGAAGTGTTTGTATGGATAGATTGTGAGATATTTGATGCCCTAGGTGACCTATGGAGGCTAGACCTAGAGAAGAGAAGAAGGTGAGAAAAATATGCTTTAAGGTGATCACCTATGGAGGATCAGCTCCTAATCCTTTGGGAGAACAAGGAGATTCCAATGCTTAGAATGATTTCACTTAGTAAAGGAGGCTTCTAGAACAATTCGCATGACAATTATGGCGTGAGACAATTGTTCAAGGTCTTTACACTTCGATATGCAATATGTGATGACTTATCGAGATACAATCTAGATAAAATATCTCTAGGAGCATTCACTTATTCATACATGGCCCACGACATGATGCAACACTATGAAAAGACATATTTCCACCATTTCACATAAGAAAAGCAACAAATTTCAGCCCAGTATAGCAAAAATCCCCAGCAACATGCATGGGACATAAAAAAAAGTGAAAAAATAGCATTAAAAGAGTACTTACATGTAAGAAAAAGTAAATCCAATCATGATCATATGCCAATAATGAAGCTCCAAGACAAAAATGAAGAGATCCAAACTTCAAAATTCATCCATTCATCCATTTTCATCCTCCAAAAAATAGCGAAAATATCACAAGAGAGAATGATCCAATCCAAGTGATGATGAGAGCATGGATCACCTCTCATCTATTTATACAATCTCTAATGAGTTCAATTTCGCTAATTTGGCCTAATTGAGCCCCTAAAATGAAATAATGTGCATAATAAAAATACTTTTGTTGACAATCCCACCAAATAGCTCAATAATACAAGAATAAGCCTCTCAAGAGGGTCAAATGATCAACCAAGTGATTCGTTGGGCCCTTGAGGAAGCCTAATGAAGTCCAAGGGGCGGCATGATGAAGAAATGGACTCAAAACATAGTGGAAAAGGGGTTGGCCCCTATGGTGCTCCCAAGTAAGTGTGGGGGAACAAGGTCATCCTCATGGGTCTCCAAATGGATTGGAAGTGCCTGTAGACCATATATAAGGGTTGGAATGATGACATAAGCCCTCCCTCTGCAACGGAGGATAATCCTCTAGATCTTGGAACATTTTCCGAGTGTACAGTACATTTGTGGAGCCGGCTGCCCATGGTGAGCCAGGTGAATCATCCTCATCCCAAAAGGTGGAATAGGAGAAATAAAAGAGCGTTGTTGGGGATCCATGAAGTAATCTCGGTTACGGTGGATGCCCGTGGCTCTCAACGCTCACCCTACAAGTGCCAATGTGACCCTCTAGATGGTTAGGACCTCGTATAGGGAGACCAAGGACACAAATAGGGCTTGGTGTCAACTGCTATGACCACCAATCTACCTTGAAAAAAATGCACTTCACCTATGTACTGATGTGGCGCCCCATATCCCTTTCAATCCATGTATCTTGAACACATCAGGTAGGTCCTCTTGCCTTCCAATCTGCTGATCATTGCATCTGCATCTTCAGTTGTCCAACTTGCCACTATCAATGATCACAACTCCTTTTGTGTTACTGAACTTTGGCCCACTGATCTACCCACTAGAAACCTTCTTGCTCCATTCAAAAGTATGCTCATTGGGTCTTCTGGAACTTCCCTCTTATTAACCATATGGATCCTTTCATCAATTGAACTAGGGCTCCCATCAATCTTCCTCCTAACAGTCCATGGATCCTTTCATGAACATTGTACTTGAGGTCTTCTAGCTACTACATACTGCATACGAGAATCATTGTTCACAAATTTGTTTGTGAACATAATTCAACTTCCTTCACACAGAGTCTTATCTGCTCCAAGATCACTTCCATAATGCCTTCCAGATCTTCCCACTTGTCAACCTTCTTGCCACTTCAAAAAGCTGATCCTAAAGCATCCAATTCTTGCCTACCTCTGTGACACATCAATTGCTTATGTCGCTCTTCTTACGGCATACAAATATTCCCACACACAGTCACTTCTTTAATGATCTAGGGCACATACAACTATAGTTCAACACTCTAGAACAACTCGTTGATAACCCTTCTTACCTTCACTATACCATCCCTCACTTTCTCCCCATCTCCCCACTTCACTGTTCATATATTGAGGTTGAATACATCCCACAAGAAGACCGGATCTAGTTTATAGGTCCTCTTCACAGAGGGTCTTGGCAACTCCTTTTATGGATAGATCTATAGATCTTAGAGCATATCCTTTGAGGGTAATGTACCTTAGAACTAGCCCTAAACTAGGGCATCCAAATTAGTCCTCTAACAATAATAAGATAACCTTCCTCTCATTGTACTTAGGTACCAAATTTTATTGTTGTTTCAAACCATTGAATGACCTCTCCACTTACAAACTATCTCCACGAATTCACCCTTATAGCAACCCTTGTGCAGACCTAATTGTTCAGCTTCCTCGTCTAAACGCACCAACAATCTTGGACAGTCATGCGGCCTCACCTTATAGGCCTGCCACACCTTGAACTAGGCCACATGGGCCTCTAACCTTCCTCCTTGTGTTCTCATGGATTTCGGCCCTCCTGGTCGCATTTAGTACTGGCATCTAGGCCTCTTCCCTTGCACGCTAAGGCCTGTGGCTACCTCTTGCAACATTGTACAATTAACTAGGGCATTTGGCCCCTTCTCTTATAGGCAACAAGAGACCTTAGGTGCAAACCTACTCTCGCAAGTTGCTTACGCCTTTCAACCCTCCTTTTCTCCATCAAATAAGCCTATGACTCCCTCTCCATAGCACACTAAGGTGACTCAGTGTTAGGGTTGACGAAGATCTCCATAAGAGCTAGCAATCTCGGATAGGAACCCTCCTTTGTTGCGGCTCTTCCTTGAGACTCCTTCCCTGCCTTATTGAGATATTGTTGCTCTTGGATTAGATCACAATCCTCTCTAGTAGCCTACTTAGCCTTCTGGCTTGACCTCTTCTTAGGGCTACATTTTTTTATCCTCCAAAATAAAAATGATTTCTCTCGCTTGATTATCTAGGCTTGATCCTTAGGCCTCTTTAAATAACCTCTCCTTTAGTCCCTTAGGAACCCTCTAGATCTTAAGGTTTTAGTCCTCTTGAACGTAGGAATTAATAATTATTTCTTTTAGATCTTAAACCCCTTTCTTGGCCTCAAGACCCCACCGCTTGGGTACTTTGCCCACAAAACCTTTAGTGATCAAATTTCTCACAAACCCAACTCCTAGGGTTGTGGAGTACCTCCCAAGCTACACAAATCAACAACTTTAACTATATCACTAAAGGAATGAGAAACCGCAGACTTGTTAACTCCCACAAAAGCATTACGAGGACTAGATACTGTGAAATTTTCAACTATTGCGGCAACTGGAAATTATTCTTCTAATTGAATATTATTATGTGTAGTTTATTTTTTATTACGAAAAACAACGAATGAAATCACAATTGATTTTTTCTCCAAAAAAATAAAATGCACTGCGGAAACTAGAACTAAGAAAATAGAGCACACACACAATAAAATGACACCGTTATTTTTGGACAAAAGTCCCCGGAAAAATCGAATGTGGGAAAATGGATGCAGCAGATGAGGATTTTGTTATTATATGCAACAGTGAAATTTTAGTACAATCCCTGGATGCCAAACTGGAAATCCTCAGCAAAATAATATGCCCAAAAATTAGTGCAAATTTTTTTTGTCTTACCCAATGCTAATCTCAACTCCAAAACTGGGTCAAATTGGTTGCTCGAGCACCCCAACATCAGCCTCTGCGCAGGCCAATTCGTACTACCTCTGGAATTGGTTTGATGTTGTCGTTCTGCTCGACTCAACCTTTGGAAATGATTCTCTTGGTATCCTGGTGAAAATCCCAACCTCCAGCAACTAAATCGATTTCCTCCCATGCTAAATCGAACTGTCTCCTTGAGCCTCCTGTGGAATAACCTGACCTCCTTTAGCTGACTCTTTCGACACTCGAAAACTCCTTTGGAATCTCTTTTGTTTCTCCCTCTCACTTTTGACTTCCTTTTGGCTCGAACTCTTCTTCCTTGCTCGAATTCTGCAGCTGGATAACTCGATCTGCCAAGGAATTTTTTCTCTTGATGTGTTTTCCCCTCTACCATCGAGTTGCTCTTATAATCTCTAGTTGGTGAACCAACAACCATGATTAAAACTCCATCAACGACTAAGATCATATCAAACTCAATCTGTGTGAGTTTCTAGAGCATTCTCACATTTCCTTAATTAATTGCTATTAATTAACCAATTTTCTAAGCTAGACTTAGGAAAAATTTAAATGATCATTAATAGATTTAATTAAGGGGTTTCGAAAACTTATCTCGTAAAACCTTTTCTGTGTTTTGAAGATCTCGTGTTCTCAGCTTGTCTGCTACAAAAACTAACATATACTGGTACCAAGCCAACCTTCGGGGAAGTCAAGGGAAAAATCCAAGAGGATGCAGCACACTTGGAAGCAAGAGATCTAGAAGTCAAATATGAACCCACTGTTGAGGGAGACAAAGACGACATTAATTCCAAGGACATACTCTTGAAACTAGCCACTGAGGAAACCATGGCAATAGGAGAGTTAGCCGAAGTGGCTAGAATGGGGTAGGACGGTTTATCTGCCACAGAGGACACAAAAACCGGAATTGCAATAGAGAAAGAGCGGGGATTCAAAGCTACCGAAGGAGGAGACATCCTTCTAGAAACTTTGAAGCTCGGGAGGAGAGGTGGTCGGTTAGGGCCAAGCCCTAGCCGCTACAACAGAGCAGCCATGTGCAGAGAACATCCTCCACCGAAGTTCCCAAAATAAGTGTTTTGATATTTAATGGATATTATTACCACAAAAAGATTAATTTCTTTTTTCCTAAAAAAACCACCAATCAATTTCCTTCATTATGAGGATGGTAGCAAGGGTAATCGTATTTTGTAGAAGCTCAAAGCTTTGTCAACAATATACTCATTAAGAGCTCAAGATTTCCCTTGCAGGAATTCAACGTGGGTAGAAGGGATAATGCTCCTCCTCTTAACTTCCTGGGCTAGACCCAATTGACTACCATAGAGAGAGTGCTAGTACGTCATCGTTCATCCAACAGATTTTAGCCCCAAACTCTACTTGTGGAATAAGCTAAGGTAGTCTATCTTAGAAATATATTTGAATGTTTTAAACAAATAATGGAGTCTCGGAGATTTAATGATATGATTGCAAACATAGAGAAGAAGCATATAAATTGAGAAAACAAGCATGCTATCTATATGCATAAAACAATTGTTGTTAACACTAATAGTAGTAATTTACCAAAGAATTGGAAAAACCTTAAAAATCATATTTAGGTTCGAGGTGAAATGTTTTAAAATGAAATATGCAATCTAGTTCATGTAGACTCACTGTTGTTGATTTCTCTTGTTAACTCGATTTCAAAGATATTCATTGTAAGCCTTCTCCTTGCTTTACTAAGTTGCAGAAAATCCCCGCTGCTTATCTGTTTTCCATATATTTTTTAACTGGGGCTTTGGCCCAAGAGGATCTAGCCAAAGACATGTTGTGTTGCTACTAAATTTGTTAGTAATTTTACTTTTTTGCTTTATCAATTTTGTTGTTTTGAGCAACAATTGAGGATATTGTTAGTTGCATTAAGTCAAGATATATCTATTTGCATGCTTATTAGATTTGTTATATGAATTTTATTTAAATTCACCTCATGACCAATGGCTTTGTGATATTGCAGGTGAATTGCCAACAATTTCATCCCCCTATATTGGCAACTCAAACAACCATCCAATGATGAACAAAAGTTTTGTAAATCCATCCAAGCTAAATGGATCTTCCCATGTAGCTGGAAATCATGTGATTTCTGCTAAAAATAACTCCCATTTTCTTCGTGTCTTGCAATATGTAAGTTGTAAAGAATGTATTTTTGTCTTTAAAAATACAATTTTATCTATATACAAATTATCACAAGTTATATATCCAGACCGTAAAGAACCATAGGATTAGAAACACTTTGTTACCAGCTAAACAAATCAGTCCTTGTGAAATATAAAGTCGGAAGATAAATAAACACTTTTTCTAAATGATTGTTATTGCTATTTTATGCAAATCGTCTTCTTTTCCATTTGTTACGTACTCATTTAGTTTGCTTTTATAGAATAAGGTTACTTTCATATCTTGCTCTAATTTAGCTTCAATTTGTTTCTGAAATCCAGACACAAGATTTCATTGCTGGTATGGAAGCTTTTAGAAAGTCAGAAATTGCATTTTCAGCTGCCATGGTCAATTCGCCAGATGGAAATAAAGGGACAGACAAAATGTCTGAAGTTAAGAGAGTTATCGATTTTGGCTTTCACGATATAGATAGATTGCTCCGACTTGTTCGAATTGCCAAGGAAGCAATAAATGATTAGATCTATATTGTAGCGCCAGCCATTGTGAATAAGGCTGTGGTTCTTTCAATTGCTCAAGCAAGCTGGCCATAAGAATGACCAAATGGTAGCTATGGCCATCATCATCACCACGGCCCAAATTATGACCATTTATTTCTCATGGAATAAATTTTTCCAAATTGTAAAATATGTACAATAATTAATGATCTGCAGCAAGCATGGAAGCATTTCTTGAACAGTATTAGTAGTCAAATTAGCTATGGCCATCACCATCACCACGGCCCAAATTATGACCATTTATTTCTCATGGAATGAATTTTTCCAAATTGTAAAATATGTACAATAATTAATGATCTGCAGGAAGCATGGAAGAATTTCTTCTTATGTATTTCTTGAACAGTATTAGTAGTGAAATTAGTAGTGAAATTCAAGTGATCATAAATAAATCAGTTTGGGGTCGTGATTTCTTGACATAGGAAATTTCAATGAAAATTATCTTCAAGTCAACGGGATATTCAAATATAAATTAGAATGTCATGGCTAATGATGAGTTGCAATATTTTCAATAGGACTCATATATTCAATAAAATTTAAATGCAGTAGCTGGCAATAAGTTATGGCTCCAATATAAAGGAACGTGACGTGAATTGTAGATGCTGAAATATAAATTATATGTTCAAATCTAACACTAAGTTATAACTTAAACACGAGGGTATGTGAATTGAACTATAGGCATAAGTACAAATCTAGATTTCTAAACATATCTTTTAGTTTCAAAAGAAATTGTGAACAAGCTTCAAGCATGATTCCTTTTGGGTTCGTGAAAGATGTTGTTCTTGAAGTTTATGGTGGTAATGACTATTATCCACCAAAAGTGTGAGACTCCATAAAAAAAAGGTTAAAATCATATCATGGCCACAAGCAAGAAAAAAAAATGAATATTATAAAATGCAAAAGATGACTGGGACATTATATTAGCACGTGGGAAAAAGCTAAAACATGAGCTGTATCCCTTCATTATGGCCATCACCCTGGTTCCTAGGCCCCGTGAGTGTCCACACATCATTAAGGAACCCATTCACGTCCCAACCCCTGGTGGGCAATGAACTGCTCAACCTTAAGGGGGTAATAACTTCTTATATCATACACAACATGCTCTCATCTCCCGCAGCCCTGAGTAGTAATACAAAGAAAAAAAGGTAAAATGTAAATGAAGAAGAGTGGAAAAAAAGGTTGAGGTAATTCATGTACCGCGATTTCTTCCTCCTACATCTATATACTTAAATATGTGGGCATTTCTCATATTACCACTCTTGAATCCATGGAATTTGGTTTTGAGATCCCTGTGTACCTATCCACCTGTTGGCTGATGAAATTACCCATTTTTACCTACTTACACTTATCCCTTTCCATTTATTTTATAGCTCTTATGAGGTCAATTTGTATCCCAATAAATGAAAGGTATATCATATTGGCATGTCTTCTTGAATTGTTAAATAATGAAGCGGTAGTCATAGGGGAATGATACTTAGACGATTTGATAACGAGATTCCTTGTAGATTACTCAAAAATTCGTATTGGACATCGTTTGGCAGAACAAGACCCATCGTGATGTTGTCAACCGCGGACTAGTGGCGTTATTCGAGGACTGAACCATCAGCTGATCAACTGCCCGAATAACTTGCAGATCCAGCTTTGTTGCTATCTTTTCTTTATGTTTGATATTTGAGGAACTATTGTATATTTTTGAACGGACAAATCACCATGATTTATGGGTTTGTTAAGTAATGTTATTCAAGTAATAACAATTGTTTATATGTATAGCACAACTAAGAAGAACTGGATGATATTCCTTTGCGTTAAAGGTGGAACTTTAGTTTTAATTCCTCTTTATGAATTAATTAGATTATCAACATATTGTAACTTGGTGTGATCTATCATTCTCAGCCATGACCATGATCGGAGAGGTGAGCCCACTCTTTCGATCAGGTGTTGTTGGATACAGTTCGTGTGGTATAGGTATGCTTTTCAATTATATCGTTAATGCTTTATGATTGATGTTTAAATTCTTTGTTTCTTTATTATCGTGTTGTCATTTCAGAATTATTATTACTTTGAATTGTTGCTACTTGGAGTTGATTTGTTGTTACTCGATTCGTAGAACTCTTTGGGAATTTTATTTCATAGTTGATCAAGACAGGGTAGGGAACCTATGGCCTACATAGACCTTGCATGATAACCTTGAAATAACAAGACGGGCCCCGAATGGACAAACAAATGTAACAACAACTGAATCTATAAACATATATTAAGACCCCAACATTTTGGCATCATTGCCGGGGAGGATATCAAATAGGTGCAAAAGTACAACCAATATTGACCATAGAACCCACTCTCTCATACTGGCTAGGTGAGGTTTTGCACCAACCCTTTTTCCAGGACCCAAGCACTAGATTTACATTGATTGTTTTGATTTAATTTTTTGCCTTTTAATTGATTGTAGAACCCACTCTATCATCCTGGTCAGCCAAGGTTTGCACCAACCCTTTTACCAGGACTCGTACATTAGAATTGCTTTGATTGTTTTGATTTTGTGTCTTTTAATTGACTATAAATCCCACTCTCTCGTTCTAGTCATAAGAGGTTTGCACCAACCCTTTCACCAGGATCCGAGCATTAGATTTTTTTTGGTTTTTTTTTTTATTTAATTATTTTTCTCTTAGATTGCATGAACATGGAAACAAAACGAAGGGGAAGAGGAATACCCATAAAACTCATAGGTGGTAGAGGTTGAGAAAGGAAATATCTAGGTAAGATTACCGATATTCAAGAAATCATCTCAAGAGATGAATCCAGAACTCCATCACGAGGTGTTGTCAGGGTAAGATCTCAGACGAAATATGGGGCCCAATCAGCCTCACAACGAGAGCCTTTATCAACAGCAGAAGCAGAGACTAGAGAAGAGGAAGTAGGGAGTAGAGGATCTGAGGAATAAAGTGTTGAAATTCCTGAAGAAGAAGAGGTGGGGGAATTAAACACTCTACCTGATTGAGGAAGCCTTGTTAAGCGAACTCAACCGCGTATCATGGTACAGTCGGAACTTGCTGATATTCCAAGAAAATATTGCAGGATATTCATGGCCAATACGACTTCTATAATATAATTCCCAATTGGAGAAATTTGGGGCGATGCACCCATGAAACCTATTCCTCTAACAACATTACCTAGTTTCCATGGACTCTCTTTCGAGGATCCAAATACATTCCTCTTCGAGTTCGATGTTGTCTGTCGAGGGTATGCTTATGTTTCAGATGCTCAAAAATTAAATATATCCTCTGCTACTTTGAATGGTATAACGTTGTGTTGGTTTATGGGTCTAGGAGGAAATTCTATCACGACGTGGGATAATATGAAGCAAGCTTTACTTCAGAAATATTAAGAATTTTTCAAGTCTCGAGACATTAAAGAAGAGATATTTAAGATAATGCATAAGGAGGATGATCATATGGAGGATTTCATGGAACATTTTAAATATAGCTTGAAGATATTGGGCCATAGTGATCT
Source organism: Pinus albicaulis (assembly GCA_034641835.2). Lineage (NCBI taxonomy): Eukaryota > Viridiplantae > Streptophyta > Pinopsida > Pinales > Pinaceae > Pinus > Pinus albicaulis. The sequence continues at coordinate 349,102,175 of CM076575.1, read as the reverse complement.
GGATAAAGGTATTTTAAAGATAATCCTGCTCTGTTCTTTGAGAGAAGAATCTCTGGAACTTCTGAATGTGGTAGGAAATGGGGATATCACAAAAGGAATATTTTGATACCATCTATGAATTGTGTGTCAAATTTTCACAAGGAGTTGCAAGGCATAAGAAAGGAACATGAGAAGCTTACAACAAAACTCTCAAATCATCTAGTAGTGGGGTCACGAAATCATAAATTGGGAACTTACTGGACAATTTGAGGACTGACATTTTAAGCACATTGTCTTCACAACTAGATGTTTTGAAAGAAAAATAGAAACATATTGAAGCCGAGAAAGAAATGACCATCTTCTGCCCACGATGTAGGAAGAAGCACTTGCTAAAGGAGTTTCCACTTAATGTCCTTGAAACCTATGCAATATGTGAGAAAAATCACTCCACAAGCACGTGCCCATCACTTCCTGGGTTGAAGACAAATTTTCAGGGGGAAAATGAAGAGACATACCCTCTTTATTTTATGGGACCAAAGGAATCATGGCAACTGAGACCTCAGAATATGAATCAAGGTATGAATCAAGACCCTTCTAAATATTTTAATAATTGGAATTATGGGTCTCAACCTGCACCATTTTCCTCTCCATTATGGCTGTAGTATAACTAGTATCCTACACCATGGAAATCATGGTCACCTCAACTTGGTCCAGTCCCTTCTTGGTCTCAGAACTAGAGTCTACCCCCTCTTCCTACAAATCAACTTCCTCATCCTATGAAATAACAACAATTACAGCTCCCACCAAACACTTCTGCTAGTACATCTCTTCGTCCTCAATTACCTGTTCAAACAAACTTGAATCCAAATAATATGGGAGTCCAACAGATTAAGGAACTCAACCTTCCTGCATATGGTATTGACACTTTGGAATGCAATGAGTTGAATCTTCAATCCGGACGAGTGGTGAATACAAATACTTCACCGATAATTATTGAGAAAACTAAGGGTGAAGTCTTGACCTCAGAACCAGAACTTGTATACCCCTATGGGGAAGTTGGGGGTAATCCAACACAAATTTTTGTGGAACAACAACCCCCCACCAAAACAATTGTCACTCGAGGGGGTCACACAGGCCCACCTTATCCTGAGAGGTTTTCCTTGAGTAAACATATCCCACAGCCCTAATTTGATCTCTTGGGAGAACTACAAAATATATTTGTTAAAATCCCATTGCTCCAAACCATGAAAGACGTGTCAATTTATGGTAAAATAATTAGGGAATTGTGCTTTAAGAAACTTGGGAGGAGGCCTAAAGACCCACTCAATATTCATGTCATGGGAAAATTGTTGGACATAATGTTGGGAAAAACTACACCCGTTAAATACGGTGACCCAGGAAACCCAATCCTCTCAGTCCAAATCAATGGTGTTACTTAACATGAATAACATTACTTAACAAACCTATAAATCGTGGTGATCTATCCATTCAAAAATATATACAACAGTTCCTCAAATATAAAACATAATGAAAAGATAGAAACAACATTGGATCTTCCAGCTATTTGGGCAGTTGATCAGTTGATGGTTCAGTCCTTGAATAACACCACCAATTCACAGTCGATAGCATCATGATGGAACATTTTCCATCAAATGATGTTTGATACGAGTTTTTGATTAATCTGCAAGGAATTCTTGTCAGTAAATCTTTTAAGTATCGTACCGTATGACTAAATCTTCATCAATTAACAATTCAAGAAGACATGCCATTACGATATATAACCTTTCACTAATTGGGATACAAATTGACCTCATAATAACTATAAAGTAGATGGAAAGGGATAGGTGTAAGTAGGTAAAAATGGGTATTTTCATCGATCATCATCTCCCCGCAAATGGCTTGGTTGCATGTCCTCATGCAATCCTCTTCTAGCGTAGGTTAGCTTTAGACCTACTGTGACTATCTTTGAGCTGAGTGAGGTCATATTATTTTTCCATATGAGTCCTAGGTAGTTTATACCCATTTGTTTGAATGATTTCCTTCCACCAATATTCATCCACAATATAATATGGCTCATACTGATAATAAGGTAACCAGATAATAGGAAACTGAAACCTTGACCCCAACCAATTAAATACAGAGTGTTGCATGAGAGAAATATATCATGGGATTCTCTCCAATTCTCTTGAAAAGTTGGGTGCCCCAAAGGGCTCTCGTTCCCATATTGCTGACGATGAAAGTATCTAACGCCTTTGCCAAGCGTCCTTGAATTTTTCCCTAAAAGTACTAATATTCTTTGTGCACAGGTCGACACACCATCGTTTTGTCGTAAACATCCAGTCCTTTTGGCCTTCTAACTTGAGAAACTGATAATGTTTAGTACATATAGCTCGAGATTGGAACTTCTCCATCCTAACCATCAATAGACGATTTTCCTTATTTGCCTCAAATGTATCAAGGGCCTTCTTCAATTTGACTTGATTGATCCCAAAAGATGTAAAATCCTTTAATTGGATATCTCCTACAAATGGCACCAGGTTGAACGTCTGATAAATGTCTAGGATATAATCATGTATGTATATCTCACATAGGAAATGATGGTTAATATAATTATTATCTCTCAAAATCCTTAACAATTACACAGGGTCTTCAATTTTGTGACTCAACTCCTGGTGAATGCTTTCCCAAACATTAAAAAAAAATATTGCTCATGAAGGAAAACAAAGTAACAATTAGTATGGAGTCTACATGCCATCATTTGTTGCGCTAGATTAAACATCTCGTCCTTATCAGTCTTCAGTAACTAAAACTGTTCCTGCAATTCTTTGATTCTCTTATGCAATTTTTCTCATTGTTGTTGAGATTTTTTTTATATGAGTTATATAATTGGCGACTACCCTTGTTGCATTCTCCCGAATTTCTCTTATCTCTTTCTGATGAGCCTCCATGGGGATTTCCCTATGCTAGAAAATAATAGTAGTGGCTTTCCTCTTTTGTATTTCAGTTGACAAAATAAATTCCTATTCTTCTTCAAGGTAGAAGAGTGTCTCGGTCTGTGTGGATGTCGAGATTACCTATCCGTATTCTATTTATGAAGATCACGAGACTACCTCCCTATCTTCTATCTGTGTAAATACCGAGACTACCTCATTATTTTCTATCTTTACAACCAATGAAACTTTCTCGTTGGTTCCAGGGGTTGCAAACGTTCGATCGTGTTTGACTTTTTGCTTTTTTTTTCTATTTCTGCAATCACATAACCCATTTCCTTAGCTTTGCAATCTCCATATTTAACTAAAAATTATCCTTTAACTATATTCGGTTTCCACGTCGACTGGAAATTTTTCTTTTTACTAGTTCCTCAACAGGTTCTTGTTTTACAAAAATTTCCTCCATCTATTTTGAAGCCGACACTGGTTTTTGTGGAGCAATATTGGAAAATTCCCCAATAGGTTCTTGTTTTATCACCATTTCTTCCATTTGTTTTGAAGTCGGTACTGGTTCTTGTGGAGAAATATCGACAAATTATTCAACATGCTCTAGCACTACCAAATTTTCTTCCATTCGTTCCGAAGCCGATAGTAGTTCTTGTGGAGCAGTATCGGCCACACTTTCTTCTTCCATTCATTCTGAGGTCGGTGTTAAGCCCCTATATTAATAGTGTAGTCCCTTCTAAGGTTACTGTAGCCCCCCTTATTGTTATTGTTGTACCCCTGTAACCCCCATATTGTTATTATTGTGCCCTTACATTATTATTGTTAGGTCGGCTAGGATTACATTGTGGCCCCACTAGGATTATATTGTGGCCCCATGGAATCCTATATATAGAAAAGAGGTTTTTTCATTTGAATCATCCAAGAATTGTTCATTCATGTAATGTATTGGAGGTTTCCCCCTCGAAGTGGCTTATTTCTAAGTAATTGATATCTCTTTTCTTCTATTTTTGGAGCTAGTTTCACAACATTTGGTATCAGAGCTTTGGATTCTAGGGTTTCGCTGCTCCAAACAAGCCGTCGTGGCATTTTCGCTATAATTTTTTTTCTACGAAGTTTCAGAAGCTGAAATTTTTAGAGTGCGAATCCGAAACCCGGAGGAGCATCGTCGAAAAATGTCAGAGCTTGGTTCACAATATTTTTAGTGATATGATCTGTTGAAGTTAGGGATTTTTGCAGGCTCCTGAATTTCACTTAAAAAGGTCATCACGGAATGTTCGCTATAATTTTTTTTCTACGAAGTTTCATAAGCTGAAATCCTGAGGAACATCGTCGCAAAATTTCAGAGCTTGGTTTGCAATAGTTTCGGAGATGTGATCTATGGAAGTTAGGTCTTTTTCAGGCTCCCGAATTTCATCTCAAAGAGGTGATAGTGGGAAAATATTCATAAATCTCTCTCTAAGCATCGGATTGGAATTCTCTAAAAAGTGACTGGAAGTACATGGACTGTAGTTTCCTTTCTGTAAATTTCGGAGCCAAAGGAGCAAACAGTGACACGTGGCAAGTCGTACAAGTTTGCTCTACTGAACCAGTCCATAATTAGGTCGTTGTGGGAGATTGGACATAACTTTTCCTTGAAGAGTCAAAATCAGGTCAGACCTATGGCATTAAAAAGAGGATTCAGAGGGCTACCTAAGGGCCGAATTTTAGATATTGAAGATCCAAAATAACAGAGATAATTCAGTTTTAATATCGAGCACTTCAAAAGCAAGAAAAATGTGTGTATTTTTTTTTTAAATTGCATAACGTTTGTTTGAAAAAGAAGTTTGAAGTGATTCCAAGGCATATTGAAGATTTTTTATCAGTATTCGGTTCTATAATGCGTCCAAAAAATAATTCCATACCCATTAAGCCCTCAGAAATCTATACTATGACGCATGAAGAGGAAGAATTGCAGTATGAGATATCAAAATTACGGTACCAAGTGCAACAAATTTCGATCTTACAAAGAGCAACCAAAGATGACATAGATGGTTTAAAATTAGAAATGGAGGCTAAGTTGGATGGTTTGAAGGATAAAATAAAAGCTAATATGGATGATAAGGTAGTGGAAGATCACATCGACCATCAACAACAAGTTCTCCAACTCTCAAAATATAACCTAACTTTAGTGCAAAATGAAATGAAACAATAGGAAGATCCACATCACATCAAAAGAAGTTAGGAAGCAGTCACAGAAACAAAAACTCAACAAGTACGATCAATTTCAGAGTATCTCAACAAGTGGAAGAACTTTCCTGTAGAAGATTCCACATGGGAGGATGTGAATTTTATACATAAGCATCAAGAAATAATCAAGCGTTGAGGACAACACTTGTTTGAAGGAGAGGGGCATGTTAAGTCCCTATATTAATAATGTAGTCCCTTATTATGTTAGTGTAGCCCCCCTTATTTTTATTGTTGTACCCCTGTAACCTCCATATTGTTATTATTGTGCCCTTACATTATTATTGTTAGGTTGGCTAGGATTACATTGTGGCCCCACTAGGATTACATTGTGGCTCCACGGACTCCTATATATAGAAAGGAGGTTTTTTCATTTGAATCATCCAAGAATTGTTCATTCATGTAATGTATTGGAGGTTTCCCCCTCAAAGTGGCTTATTTCTAAGGCATTGATATCTCTTTTATTCTATTTTTGGAGCTGGTTTCACAACATTCGGTACTAGTTCTTGTGGAGAAGTACCAGCCGCACTTTGTTCTTCCATTTGTTCTAAAGTCGGTACTAGTTCTTGTGGAGCAGTATCGGAATCACCCTCTTCTTACATTTGTTCTAAAGCTTATAGTGGTTCTTGTGGAGAAGTATCAACCTCACCCTCTTCTGCAATTACTCCTAAGAACTTAAAATTTGGGGGAAAATTTTCTAACTATCCAGCTTACGTTTCTGTGATGGTGGGAGAACAAAATTTCCTTGAAACTCTCGGTAAAGAGGCCATAAGTTGTGAGAAAGGGGGGTAATTTCAGTTTCCATGCTGCCAACATCCTATGTTTCCACCTCCTGAGTTACTGTCCCGTCCCCAAAATAATCATTTTGATCCTTTATTTCTTCGTCCCCTTGCTCCTCCACTTCCTCTGACATTTGTTCCATTTCTTATTCTTCAAGCAATTCTTCTTTTTGCCTCTTAGGCATCACGACTGCAACTTCTTCATCCAATAATTCAACCAGCTAATTCCAAGTTATAGGAGTCTGTAACAAGGCATGGATTACCAAAATTCTAAGAAGTTCATGATTTTTAAGGACGACCAACCCTGGCATGAGCATCGCGTAGACCAGGCCATCAATTGCAAATTGTTCAAAAGAAAGAAAGGGATATTTACAACATGCATATGACGAAATCAGATATAGGATAGGAGCTTGAAATGGTATTTAAAAAGAACATAAAATTGACCTTCACAGGTGATATACCATATTAAGAAGTATGCAACATCTGACCAGGGTTGTGGTAGCGATTTTCTATCATATCCCTTTCCTTTTTGCACCACTTTCTCCCCTGCCTGTAAGAAAAAATCCGGAAACTATAGAAAGGTTTCTCTTCTAGTATACCAAATTTTCCCACTAACCATTGCATCAACTTCCTAAAATACTTGAATTTCTAATCCGCGGACCCTACTATCACCCCCTCATCGAATCCCTGCAACCGCTCAAAGTAAGTATCTCAGCCCACATTTTGGAAAATCTGCCATATTTTTGGTTGGCGTCATATATGATTTATACTCTCAGGTTCATGTCTGATATCCTGGCCACCCATTATCAGTTACCCTGCAGTAGCATTTGGAGTAGTAGCAAGCAGTTGAGGGAACAGTTAGCTAAGAAACCACTCGGTAATGGAAATGGCGATAAGGGAAATGAATCTGGGAGAGGGTTATGGTAAAACACCGGTAATAGAAATAATAATTATGGTAAAAAATTCTGATAAATTTGAAATTACCACATTTTAAAGTAAACATGTGTATTCGTACATGGTGTATTTTCCAATGAGTGTTGGTATATGTGAAGGATACTGATGGAGATATGATGTGAGTGGGTAATGATTACAATATTAATGATATGATTGGATGGTTTAAATTGCATTTAATGACGTATGATAATAACGACAAAGGTATCATTACTAATTTAAATGTGATACCGTCTTCCCCCAACTAAGGTATAGTCATCCTCGGTCATAATTGGTCATGTTATTATTGAAATGTCAATTAAATTCATAGATTCATTCAGGGAAGTACCTAACGACTTACCTTAGTGGATTAATAGCATCGGTGGAGTATCAACATCAGCAAAGTATTAACACCAATGGAGTATCAACATCAGTAGAGTATTAGCACCAGTGGAGTATCAACACCAGTGGAGTATCAACATCGGCATAGTATCAACACCAATGGAGTGTCAATGTCAGAAATGTTGCAATGGAGACAACTGAGATGCTACAATAGGAGTAGTAGCAGGGGAGAGGAAAAGAGTGTTGCAACTGGAGTAGCATCAAGGGAAGGGGAAAATGTGAGCTCGACGGATATTTTTTGGGTTGAGTTACTAGTCCTAGAGCCTTGGTTGGAAAAACGCTCTATAGCCCTAGGTGGGTTGAGTTACTAGTCCTGGAGCCTTGGTTAGGCAAACGCTCTAGAGCCCGGGAACAACTAGGTTTCAATTACTATTCATGGAGCCTTGGTTGGAACAAACACTCTGGAGCCCTTGAGCAGCTAGGATGGAGACCAATCCGTGACGCTTAGTGATGTCTGACTGTGAGGTGGAATCACTAGTTTGGGCTTGAGACAGTTTGGTCTCTGGAGCCTTGTTTTGGTGTTGATTGATGTGTTTGATAAAGTCCCACAGTCATGCTTGGAATATGGCACGTGTTTGACTAGATGGAGTGAGATTTTTATCAGCCGTGTCTATGGTCTGGTGGAATGCAAAAGTCCCATTCTGGGTTGGTTTTTCATTCATTAATGAAAGGTTCATTGCCTTGGTATTTTATGTGTATATGCACTGGTATATATATGGATTATATTTCTTATATATCCATGGTATTTCTGTTGGTGTTATGTTCGTTATAAGTGTTGTATCTTAAGAGACAATCCCTCAGTTGTGAAAGGAATCAGTGCTTAAGACATTTTAAAAGTGTGTCATAGAAATAATTTTATCATGAGGTCTCGGCTCTATTCCCACTGGAAACTAGTTTTCTAAAACCCTTAATGATCTAGAATAATAAAATATTTCACAATGCCATTGACTGTTGATATCTGAATGGAAAAGAAGAACTGCATGGGAAACTCAAAGAAATATGTTGTAAACACATAATCTATTACTTTAAAGTTTCAGAGAGAATTTGTGAAGGGAGAAGAGATGGAGTGAAGGAGCGCTTATTAAGTTTATTTAACTATTACTTACAAACGTAAATCAGAGACCAGTTGCTTCTTTAATTCACTTCATTCAAGGAATAAAACACATAAAATGGCACGAGAAACACGAATCACCATCAACAATTGCAGGAAACTTGCTGCTTCTTTCATTCACCCATCAGAAAAATAAGTATAAATTGTAGTCCCCAAGAGGTCCAGAACTCGCCCTTTCTTCTTTCTTACTCCTTGGTTTAAATAAATACAAAAACAGTTTGTAGCTGTTTGAACTTCTTGTAACTACTCAAAACTCCTAAAACTATGTAAACTACCTATTACATTGTAATTAAAGTCTTCATTACAATATCAATATTTTAACAAGAAATAAAAATAAAATTAGAAGCATCAATATAATTGTTGGATCGGATTGGTTTTTGATGTGTCGCCTTCTGTTTCGGTTGTGATGTCCTAACAGTTTTCAAAAACGCATCTCCACCTGACTCTCCCCCTTCTGCACGTGCTTGTTGCATTCCATCTTCTCTTTTCCTTTACTCTGCATCGAGTCACATACCCGAGTCTTTCTACCCGCGTTCAGCCCTCTTTCCATTATCAAGGCATAACCACTTTTAAGACTTCTGCATATAGCATCGGGTCTCTTTCCACCCGAATCTACTCCCGCATTCAAATTTTCTTCATAAACCACCACAAGACATGGACTTGAAATATATTATATTCACCTATGAAAAATGTATCACGTCCACCTTTCCATCACATTTCATCCTTTGGCGTTCACAACATATTTCTTAATATCTTTCCTCCTAAACTTGCGATGTGCGATGCACGATAAAGTCAGGGATGACGTGGCAAGTAGAGGTGGGGCTGATCGCAAATTTCAATCGGCAAAATGAAACTTTACCACAATTTTCACTTTATTAAGTGTTACAAAGTGTTTTTTCACCAACCTGCAATCCCCATTCCGCACATTGGAGGACCATTTCCGTGACTTCTTTGTATTGTCATGCCTTGCAAAAAGTGTTATTGCATCCCTTAGCATGAGAAGAACATTTTCTCTGTTGAATATTCCTAGAGAAGGCTCTCAAAAACAAATGACTTTGGGTCGATGCTGGTAGGCAGTTATGGCCTCGTGCCCATACGGAAATTAACACTGGGCCTCATGCCCATTGGCGCTCTGTCTCAGTGTACTACCCGCACCGAGCTGGTTTTGGAAATATTTTTAAATATAAGCGAAGTTTCCATTCCCAACCCCTTCATGAGCGGAGTCAGCATGGTTTGTTCAACTGAATAACATCGAATACCTTCATTTGGATTCTTGTTTCCTACTTTTGAGCAACTCCCCAAAGGATAAGGTCTCCCTTCCACCTTATGAGGGATCCCAAACGACCTCCTCCTCTCCTATAAATACATCTCTCTCACATAGTTGTAGCTAGCTGAAATGGTTGAATAGCTGAACAATCCTTACTACAGTTGGTGTGAGATAGAGCAGAGAGGAATCCACTATCAAGAGAGAGTCTAGGCTTACTGCCTCGCCAAGTCCAAATCCCTGATGAATGCTTGAGACGCGTTTTGACTGGACCTGCTGAAGGAGGCCGCAATGTCAAGGCTCTTTTGGTTGTAAACTCTTTCTCTCTCTACTTATTAATACATGATTGATGTTTTGGTTCCCATTTTTCATTTGATATGTTTAATCTTATGCAATGCGTTTAGTTCTCCTTGAACAATTAAATATTTATGAATGCAAGTATGTTTTCGTATGCTGTTATCGTTCTCTAATCTTTGTGTAGGCACCTGAGTACTAATGTTGAAGGATCGCGACGTGTCAGGACGGAGATCAGGAGACTTTTTCCATAGCTACGACGACTTCGTTGGAACAAAGGTAGGACATCTATCTCGACTCAATTTCATTCATGAACTAGGAATCCAAGCATTAGCATGTTCCCTTGTTGCTAGACCCACCCTAGGGCTAGAGGGATCTCCTCTATCCACAAAGGGGATTTACCTGCACAACAAGTTAGAGACTCCACTAGGGATTAGTGTGTGTCGTCTTTCGTTGTTCATCTAGTGTTTTTCTTGTCGAGTCAACTTTAGTCGTTTCATCGTTTTTCTACTTTATTTAGTCTGTCTGATTGTTTTCAGCCATCCTGTTCAGTCCCAGAGTGTCAAGTCTGACCTCTTCTTAGTGGTTTTCATTTTTTCCCATAGTTTTCTCGCTTGACGCTCTTTTTCCTTGAACAAACGCGCTGATTGGTGCTTGTTACCTTTTTCACAGGTGTGCCAACCCCTGTTTAGTGTGTATTATAGCTAAACAATCGCACTGAATCCTATAGGATTGAATTTTAGCCTCTTTTTCTGAGTTTTGTCAGTATTTCCTGCCTTTGGATTAGATTTTTTATCTTTCAATTGGTCCACTGAGATTGTTTTCACTCTCTTGCCTCATCCTTCTTAGCTTTCCATCCATCATCTTATCAGTGGAGTTTGTCACTCTAGGGTTTCTAGGTGCCTTGTGCCGCTTTTTCGGTTCTCTCTTCACTGAGCCTTATGATTTTCATTCGAGTCAGTTTGGTCTTTATTGTTTCAGTTTTCTTGACTGATTGTTTTAGCTTTTCCTTTGGTTCTACATGTATTTGGTTTGTTGAATGGTCATCATAGATTTCATTTAGCTCGCCATTCGTCACCTTGAGCATAGATTACGTTGCTCGTTGAATCGGTTCGAAATCCCTTTTTCTTGAGAGAGTGCATATCTGTTTTTTAGTATGTTTGATGCTTGTATTGGATTGATCTCTATATTTTAGATCATTTTTATTCGAAGTACTCAAAACTAGTGCTCATTTTTTTTTAGTGTAACAGTGCAATTTGCTTTTCATTCATCTAAAAAGAAAAAATTTGCATTATTTCTCTTAGCTTGAAAATGAAAATGTTCTTTTACATTAGTAGCGTTTAGTGAACAAGGAAAGATATTTTCATTTTTTTTTTTGTCTTAGATGCATTAAGGAAAATTCTCTTGTATTTGATTGATTGTTGCTTTGTTATGAATTACTATCCCTCTCTTAGCTAGCTTTCATTGAATATGCATGATTTTTTTTTGCAGGTAGTTGTGCATTTGGGATTCGAGATCACATTTGGTAAGGCCTTGAAATTGAAATTTTAATTCAAGATCAACTTTAAAATGAATTCAATCAACCTAGGGAAGCATTGAAACATAATGCACATATTGTAGAGGCATAGGATGCATTAAGGAAAATTATCTTGTATTTGATTGATTGTTGCCGCTGTTATGAATTATTATCCCTCTCTTAGCTAGCTTTCATTGAATATGAATGATTTTTTTTGCAGGTAGTTGTACATTTAGGATTCGAGATCACATTCGGTAAGGCCTTGAAATTGAAATATTAATTCAAGATCAACTTTAAAATGAATTCAATCAACCTAGGGAAGCATTGAAACATAACACACATATTGTAGAGGCATAGGCTAGTGACATGTTCCAGCGTCGTTAAACCTAGTAGCTGTCGTTCACCATATGGATTTAGACACGTTAGCATGGACTTGTGCTCCCAGTACCATCAAGTATATAATGGGAGACCCTCATATGTTGCAATCCTTTATCATAGGAAGCCGATTTTGCTGCCCTGTAACCGTGATACACTGAACACAACATTCAGGGAGACTACTTGCACGTACGTTAAGTGCTTGGTCATTTCTCTTTCATTTGATCACCAAGGTGTATATTGTAGTTCACAGAAACTTGGTACACCCTCTTCCTTAGATTTCCTGAGTAGTCATTTTGGTCTTTTCATGACTCTCTAAAATTGAAAATATCCTTGAGCACTTGTACTTTCACGCTCATTTCAACCTGAAAATGACTAGAGTCATATTTTTCCTTTTTCTTGACTCTTAAAACATGAAAAAACAAAGTTTCGTTTCAATTTCATGAAATAAATTGCCTACGATCACATTTCCATTAAAGATATTTTCTTGGCTTGTTCTTGAGTGATTCCTTAGTGTCTGATCTTGAAGCCTCAAGTTTGTTTTCTCAATTCTCTTCTGTTTTGAAACATTGTCACAGTGGAGGAACCACTGGTTTCGTCGTCCTCTTCATTACCTCCTAGTGGCAATCCTTCTCCTGAAGTTTCTCCGGAAGCATCTCAGCCCACTAGGTCTATCGATTTTTGGCAGTCTATTATTCTGAGCATCTTACCTCTCACTACTTGGTCTCCTCTTGAAGATCCATTTGACATCAATTGGAAACCTCAGGATGCTTGGTCTGGTTTTGGGAACGCACAAGACTTCCCTCCTCTTACTTCGGAACCATCTTTACTAGCTATTGCCTTACTCGGCACTACTCGTCATATTTTTGATGATCAGATGGCTTCATCTGACATGGATTATTTGAGTCTCGTTAGTAGTGAAGAGCTTTATGTTTCTAGAGGAGCTTATCAGCTCCCTCCGAAGAGCTTTCCTTATGTCTCAAATCAACCTTCCTCTCAGTCAGTATCTCTCCCACGTGGTTATCGTACTTTGGGTCAGATCATTTCTGGAATTCAATCGTTGTATCAGAACCCCATATGGTCTGATACACCAACTCCCTTAGTAAGTTCATTCGTCTCGGTATTCGGAGGCATCACCCTCGACTCCCATGACGTCAGCGATTGTAACCTCCGTTCCTGTTTGACCCACTACCCACTATCTGTGTGGCTTCATCTGCACTGGTTGTTAGTACAACTCAGTCATCGTCAGCATCTTCTGATGTTCGTAGGTCCATTTTTATTAATCCCACTATACCTGTTAGGCCCTCCGTGAGTGGATCACAACCTCATGTTATAGTAACCCAATCTGATAGTAGTGCGCCTATGGCTTCTACTTCCATTCCTAGCGTTTATACATTTGATGAGTATATGTTGGCTATTTAGCAACAGTATTCCACCTCTCAGGGTCCTCAGCAGCAAAATTCCACCCCTCAGGGTTTTCAGCAGTTGCAAACTCCTGGTAATCCTCCACATCATTATGACGTGTATGGTAATCCCTTCTATTTTCCTCCGATTGGTCCTAATCAAACTGTTTACCAGCTGGGACAACCCTCGAGCCTACGAGGACAACCCTTTCAGGGACAACCTTCGGTCCAACAGGGACAACCCTTTAGTCCTCAGGGAAAACCTTATGGTATGCAAGGACAACCCTTTCAGGGATTCCAACAAGGACAACCCTATGGTCCTTTTGTTCAACCTCATGTTCAACAATGAGTGTCTCATGTTCCTGGGGGGAAAACCTATCCACCATAGGGACAACCTTTTGTGAAACAACACCAACCTTATGTCTAACAAGGTCAAACTTTTGTACAACAAGGACAACCCTATGGTCCTGCGCCGAGCCAACCTAGTTTTTAGGGGAAACCTAGCCCATCCCAACCATCGGGCCAACCTTTTCCACAAGGGAAAACTGGTGTCTCATAGTATCTAGGCCAACCTACTCTGCAGGGACAGCCTGTCCAACCTCAGTATCATGGTCAACCTGCACCCCAGGGACAACTCATTCAGCCTCAAGGCGCTACTTTCATTCCTCAAGGTCAATCTCAGGTAGTATATAGTGCGCCCCAAGGTTTCACTTATTTTCCTCAAGGTCAATCCCAAATGGTGTATAATCCACCTCAAGGAAATGCTTACATTCCAAAAAAATATCCATATGTTGCTCAGCAAGGACCTCAATGGTATGCTCAAAATAAATATCCCCATCCTCAACCCATGTATGGGCAGAACTATCAGGCTTATAACCCCTATGGAAATAATCCTCTGGGACAAAACATATGGGGGAAGAATTTCTGTCAACCTGGGTGGAATGATAATAGTGGTCTTTATCAATGGCCTGTAATGCCTTGCAATCCTCAATTACCTTTCCTTGCGACGTTGGAACTTCCTTATGTGTCGAAGTTGACGAATGATCCTATCCTTCATAACCCGTATTGGGCTCCAGTTCCTACTAAAATTCCTGACGATTGTCCCAATTTTGAGGGCAAGTCCGGAGAATACCCCCAAGCGCATGTTATGCCATACAGTATTTGGTGTTCCTCTAACTCTTGGGTTGACGATTCCATCCGACTCTGTCTTTTCCAATGGAATCTCACTGGTGTCGCTGCCAAGTGGTATATCTAATTATCCCGCGACATCTTCCAAGACTTCAACTCTTTGGCCATGGCTTTTCTCACACATTTTCAGTTACCAGTTCCGTATGAAACTGGGACACACCTCCTCACATCCTTGAAGCAAGATTGAGCTACTCATATCTCTGATCATATTCATGAATGGAGGCGTCATCATCACTTGATCAAGTTTGAGATTCCTGATTAGCTTCTAACTGATTAGTTCACTACCTCCTTCATTGCTCCGATTTCCAAGGACATTGCTATGGGGGCATGTGTTACTGAGGAACAAGCCATCACTCGTGCCAAATAACTTGATCTTTAGTACTCTTAGTCTAGCATGTTGTACGAACTCTTGCCTGATTCCCCCCAACCTGGAACTTCCAAAGCACCGGCGATGCCATCTGTCGACGATATCATCGGTTCCATGTCTCATACTTCTCGGAAGTCTTCTTCTCCAAATCCTGCGAAGAAAAAATATACTACTTCCAACGATACTAATTCTCAGTCGATCTTGAATTCTGGTAAAATCGCGGAGGTGAATTCCATCCAGTCTAATCTGGCAGATAAAACTTCCAAGGGTAAGAAGAAGGGTAAAGGTAAGGCCAAAGCCGATACCCCGAAACAGGATTCTCAGAAATCTCGTGCTGATGATGGTTCGCAACACAAACTGAAGTACCCTTGTTTTATTTGTGATGAAGAGCATTACACCAAGGATTGTCCCAGATGGGTCGAGGTGAGTCGATTTCTCAAAGACACCCAAGGCACTCTGGCCGTTCTCAAAGAACCGTTTCTGTCACAACAGACTATATTCATTTGGCTCTCAGGTATTCATGATGAACGGTTTTGCATCTGTTTCCATTGCTACCCGGTCGAAATATTATACCTAACCGTGTTAGGCGGCAGGGAAGGAAATTGCTGATGGTCCTCCTCCCTCTCCTGCTTCTAGCCCTCTTCAAATTGAAAGGCCCAGTACTGAGCTCGTTGTATGGCCACCTTCCAAAGGTGTACTCCGTAATTCTTCCTACAATCCTAACGCCTGTGCTACTCAGCATTACAGTATTGTTGAGGATCTGGCTCAGGTGCCATCTGTTATGTCAGCACTGGAAGTGCTTCAGAGTTGTCCATCTCAACAGAAAGCTTTTTTATCTACCATTGGTGAGGGTTATCCTGCCAATTCGAGCCTTATCACTTTCGACCTGGAGAATTTCATTCCACGTCTCCCTCACCATCTTGCACTGATCATCCAAGTTGGGATCAATCGAAAGAATATCCATAGATTGGTCGTGGATGAGGGTGCCTCTACCTGCATCATGTCATCTTCCTGCGGTAAATCCATCGACTCTCTCACCCTCAATTCATCTAAAAACACTCTTGAAGGTTTTGACAAAAGAGAATATCTCCCTCTCGATGTTCTCGCTAGTTTACCTATTACGTTAGAAGGGAAAACAATTAACGTCGAGGTTGAATTCATTTACGCCAAGCTCAATTACCACCTTCTTCTCGGTCGCAGTTGGACTCAGACCATGATGTACGTTCCATCCACTCTCTTTCTTGTTCCTTGATTTCTGCATGAAGGAAATATCATCACTGTTGATCAGTTGTATTTTTTCACTTCTTCGTCTTTCGAGAGAAATGTTCTATACGTAGATCAAATTATTACACCTTACGAGAGCATAGGGCCAAGTATTTTCAAAGATCCTGCCCTAATGGACCTTTTTCCTCTTCCTCCACCCAATACTGCTCAGGTTAACATGATCTCTAGGTCTTCTGATCCACGGATCATCCCTTCGCCTGAGCAGATTTATTCATTTGGAGATTCGATGTCGTTAAGTCTGATTGAGATTGATTATTGTGAACTTATTTTGGCCTCGGATCCTCCGCCCTCTGATCATGCTCCACTAAGTATGTCTCTTGACACTTTTTCTCAATCCCTTGGCTCGGTGATTCAGATTCGCCAGATCCCTTAAATTAGATATTTCACTCTGATGAAGCCATCATGGAAACTATGTCTCTTGAGGATCCTCCGTGGGACGATAGTCATCATCATTCCTCTTTCATTCCCAGCCTTGGGGCCATGTATAATTGTCTTGAGAGGTTCGCTTCTCAAGTTCCTTCTCCTCTGCTTCAGACACCCATCCTAACACATGAAGTCTTTGCCAAAGGTAACTTGGGATAAATCACACAAATGATTCCTATTGACATCTTCGTCAAACCGAGGGTCGTTGAGAACATCCATATTGGGGTGACCCGTTCTCCCGATGAGAATGAGGTCTACACTAGTCTCTTTCGATATTTTCATGATTTTTTTGCCTGGTATTATGAATAAATGCCTGGAATTGATCCAAGTATAGTGGTGCATGAAATTCCTACTTATCCTGGTGCAAAGCCTGTTCGCCAACATCTTCGTCCTGTGCACCCTAGAAAGGCGGCTGCTATTAAGGGAGAAGTTGAAAAAATTATTAAAGATGGTTTTATCTATCTGATTCCTTTGACATAATGGGTTTCCAATATTGTTCCTGTGGGTAAGAAGTAGGGTACTATTCATGTTTGTGTTGATTACCGTGATATCAACCGTGCTTGCCCTAAGGATAATTATCCCACTCCTCTTATCGATCAAATCATTGATGACTATGCGGGGAGTGAGATCTTTTCCCTTATGGACGAGTTTTCTGGGTACAACCAGATTAATATTCTTCCGACCGCTCAACACAAGACCACTTTTATCTGTCCTTGGGGTACTTTATCCTATAAAAATTTCCCTTTCGGTCTTAAAAATGTTGGGGCTACATTCCAATGATCAATGTCATATGCTTTCCATGATATCAAGTGCATGGTTCAGCCTTACTTGGATGACCTTCAGGCTCATTCAACTAAGTGTAAAGACCACCATGATCATCTTCGTCAATTTTTCTTTGTTTTCGACGCTATAACATCCGGCTCAATCCGCATAAGTGTGTTTTTTGCGTTGATTCTGGTAGACTCTTAGGGTTTATCATCTCTAAAGATGGGATTCGTCTCGATCCGCTCAAAGTTGAAAGAGTCTGCAGGGGAAAGCTAACTTCTTGCGCCATTTTATCTCGAACTATGTTGAAGTGGCCAAAGGATTTACGTGATTACTTAAGCAAGGCGTCCCATTCCTTTGGGATGAGACCGCCCAAAATTCCTTCAATGCACTGAATACATTGCTTGTCAATGCTCCTTTGTTGTGTCCTCCCAATTATCATCGTGATTACTCCCTCTATTTGGCTACCACGTTTAACACTATTTCCATGGTTCTGGTAAAAGATGATGATGCTAGTGATGAGCATGTCATTTACTATCTGTCCCGTAATCTTCTCAATACTGAAACACGTTACACACATGTTGAGAAGTTGGAATTGGTTGTTGTCCAAGCTGTTCAATGTTTTCGTCACTACATTCTGTTGCGCATAGTGACTGTGATTTCTGATTGCAACCCTATGACATACATATTGACTCGTCAATTGCTGGGAGGCAAGTACTCGAAGTGTATTCTTATCCTCCAAGAGTTCGATTTGGAGTTCACTACTGCCAAATCGAAGAAGTCATTGGTTTTCACCGATTTGATCTACTCTCTTCCTTCTGATTCCTCTCCATCTAGTTCCGAGGAATGCATTCCAGATGACACGCTTTTTCTTATTAGCACCCTCGATCCTTGGTATGGTGATATCATCGTGTATCTTCATACTTCCACTTTCAGATCTGAGTTTACCAAGGATGCTCGCCGACACATCCGCCATAATTCGCAACCTTATCGCATAGTCGGAGATACTCTCTACCGCATCGGAGCTGATTTTTTTCTCCGTCGGTGTTTGACTCTCGAGGCAGCTGAAAAGGTCCTTAATGATTGCCACAGTGGTGCCTGTGGTATTCACATGTCTGGATATGCTACTGCACACAATATTCTTCATGCTGGGTATTTCTGGCCCACCATCTTTAAATACTACATTGTTATTGTCCGTAAGCGTCACAATTTCTAGATCTATTAGCGCAAGATGTGTGCACCACCCACACATCTTCATCCTGTCATTACCATTGGTCCCTTTGCAAAGTGGGGGATCGATTTTATGATGTGTAACCCTCACTCAGCCGGGGGGAATGCTTATATTATCTTCATCGTTTACTACTTCACGAAATGGGCCGAAGCAATGCATACACTTACAGTTGATGGTAAAATAGCAGCACAATTTTTATTCAATCATGTCATTACTAGATTTGGTGTCCCTCAAGCCATTGTTACCGATCTGGTTCTCATTTTCGTCATTACATGATGGCTGAGTTGACTTCCACGATCAGTCTGCATCACGACAACTCGACACCGTACTACCCTCAGGCTAATGGCCAGGTTGAAGCCGTGAACAAAGTCCTTGTAACTATGCTTCTTCGTACGATTGGGATGCACAAGTCAAACTAGAATCTCATGTTGTTTTTAGCTCTCTAGGCTTACCGAACCTCAGTGAAGGATGCCACCAGATTCACTCCATTCTAGCTTGTCTATGGTCTGGAAGCTACCCTTCCAATTGAATGTGAAATATATTCTCTCAAGATAGTTGTTGAATTGCTGCCTAATACCTCACCAGAAGAAGAACGTCTTCTATATTTAGAGAGGCTTGATGAAACTCGCCGCTTTTTTCTCTTGTCATAGAAGCACAGAAAAAGCGGGTCAAAGCTCATTTTGACTAGTCAGTTTCCCCTCGTTCCTTTATAGAAGGAGACATCGTCCTCCTGTACGATAAGCTAGGGGCAGGCAAAGTCCAACCCATGTGGCATGGGCCCTATATTCTTAAGCATGTTTTGCATAACGAGGCTTATGAGATTACTGATTATGAAGGTTATCTTCTGGATCAACTCAGAAATGGGTTGTATCCCAAAAAATATAATGCATGAGTTTCTCATGCATGTTTATTTTGTACATAGGTGTTTTTCATTTTTGTACATTTTTGGCTTGGTGTGATTTGTGAGTGGTTTTCCTGCTTATTGGGTGGTTGCTTATTGTGTAGATGTCTATTACTCCTTATGTTGGTTTTGTAGATGGTGCCTCCCATAGTACCCAGAATTTTTCTGTTGCAGCTTGGGTGATTTATAATCCTGATGGTGAGTTGATATACCTTCAAGGTATTTGTCTATGACGAACCACAAACAATGTCACTGAATATAGTGTTGTCATTGAACTTTTAACTGAGGCCATTGCTCTCTTAACTGAGGCCATTGCTCTTGACATTTGTGCATTGGTTGTTAACCTAGATTATCAGCTTGTTGTGCTTCAACTTAATGGGCATTATTCTATTAGACATTATCAAATCTTAGGTTGTATTTACGTGTGCGTTTATTGGAAATTCATTTTGATTACATTACATATCAACATATTCCTAGATGAATGAATTCATTAATTGATACAATAGCTAATATTTTATTAGATAGACATTTGCGTAATTTGTAAAACATCATGATCACATGATAAGATTCATACAGGAAAATAGATGTATACATATATATCGAGTGTTTTCATCCACATGCATCATAAGTTCAAAAAATATGTATGTTTTGGTTACATCCTAAGACATCATGTCTCTAAAAAAATATGCAGAAATAAGAAGCCTAGGTGTCTAGTCGGCATGATGCTCATGGTAGCATGTCACTGCCCACACAAGTTTCCGCCTCAATAAGCGGTGAACACGGTTTGACACCCATGCATTGTGTCTCTGGTACGCACGAGGAACATCATCAAATATTGCGATATTTCCCTTGTGAGTCCCTCGTGAGTCCCTTCAGGTTGCGCACGATTTCCTCCTCCTCACTTCCCTCACCATGAGGGGCCGCATCGAAATCACGAGGAATTCACCATGCTATTGGAGACATTCCTGTAGGTCTTTCTGGGCTGACATCTGTAAATACATGGATTAACATCACAACATATATAATCAAAAAAATCATAATACTCATCAAAATAAAAAATGAGACTTACCCAATGCTTCATCCCAATCCTCTCTTGCAGGGAGTGGGAGATTTGCATCACCAGTAAAGTCCGTGCCAGAATAGGGGCCAGTCCTCCACGAAAATCAGCTATTGGCAGAGCCACTCAAATAACTCTGGTCTCCAGGAAATATGTTGACTGCCTCCTGATCTTGGCATCAAAGCCGCCCAACGGACCATCGTGGCTCTTGGGCTGGTGGTGTAGGGATTATCACTTCCTGAAGTTATAAAATTGGTAGTTGTTCCAAGATCAATGGTACCAGGATGGACCCACAACCGAATTGTTTCATCTTACCATTCTATCATTTCGTCAGTTGACGTTTCATGTTGATCGTTACCGCCTCTGCCTAGTTGTAGAGAGTTGGTGCCATGCAATCTACTGTAAGAAGTAACTGTGTTTTTGCGGCCTCATGCGGATCTGGAGATGCCACAACTTGCGTGATGGTGTGCAACACTACTTTTAGTGCCAGATCTGGAATATTTTAGATATCTACCTTCCCGCTCTTGGATCCTTTCCTTGCCACTCGACACACTCTGTCATTGACCATGCTCATGTTTTCCATTGTGGGCCGGGTACCTGTCAGGATTGGTACTGCCCCCTTCTGTGACAATTCTGTTATGAAGTAAACATTTGAGACCTCAATCTCTAACTCTTGGTCATGAATTATGAATCTTTCTTGGTCAATGTCCCAGACACTGATCAAATAATGTAATAGCTCCGGTTGAGCTCTGAGACATGGTGCCATGAATAATTTCTTGAGCTCGCAGTCCCTGAGAACGTCCATGCATCTCACATTGCCCATGGCTAGCTCATCTTCTTCACTGTGTTCTCTTTCCTTCCATTCGATTTCCATTTTACTCTTTCACACTTGCAAAAACATCATTGGGGTCATCATTAGTCAAATCATTTTCTATTTGAGTGTTTAAAATATGTTAAATATTTGAATTTACAAGCTTAAAATCGTGGTCGCGGTTGGCATGACTGTTTTAAAAATATTTGCGCCAATTGGCGTGCCCCCATTTAAATTCAAGGCTGGTTGGTGCGAGTCCGTGCCCGAAACCTGCACCTACCGCCACGCCATAATTTACAAAAAACCCTCAACAGATCTAAAAATTGAATTGCAGGCAATGAAAATTATATCAAAATGCAAGCAAGGATATGAGCTCTTACCTGGAAAAGACGAATTCATGATTGGCCTTATGGATTGTCCACTGTCAGCTCCGTAAAATCACAGTGAAAAAGGGCAAAAAGTGCTCACAAGAGGTAAAAGTGAAAAGTAATTTTAATTTATTTTTTTTGGCATTTTATAAACTTTTCAGAACCCTAATTAGGTTTTTGAGCATATTTTTCTATTATATTACTATTTTATCTCGAAAAATGGGTTTTATGTGCATTTCTTGTGCAGCAATAGGTCCTCAACATGACGGCGATGAAGTAACGAGTTGTATTTTATAATTTTTCGGACTCGGTTAAAATATGAAAAAGTCACCCTTGGAGTCATCTTTCAACTCTTTTCTAACTCTCTAAAATTGAAAAGATTGTTGAGATTCTTGTCATTTTGAACTCGTTAAAGGTTGCGAAACGATATCTACCCAGTCTACGTTTACCTCTTTTTCAGGCTGGGATAGATTATTTATGAAAAAGAAATACCTCAGCCTATCGCGACAAAGAGGTTCTCTCAGACATACTTTTCTACCTTTTCAGATATGTCAGACTATTTACGAAAAGGGACCTGCTGGAGTTTTCTTTTATGCTTCTTTTCAAACTCTCTAAATATTAAAAGACATCGAGTTCTTCCTTTTTCAGACTTGTTAAAACCTAAATTACATCGAAAATCGTCATCATGACGTAACCGAGTTCCTCCTTCCTAGGGCTCGTAAAATGTACTAGGATGGATTTGTCCGAAGGACAAACTTATATGACAAGCATATGCTATCCCCTTCAAGCTTATTTCCAAAAATAATTGGCGTACTCGCCAGAAACGGTGGGGGAAAATGGAACCAGTTCTCAGTCTTGATGGCAGTATGTCACTCTTGAACATGACAGTCATCTGCATTCGTGTCGGGTTGGGGACATCCCATTTCGTCATTTTTTTCCTCCATGGGTTTGGGTAATTTGTTTTGACCTCTCATCTGCTATTTTCCACGTCATCATGGCCTCATATCCCTTGATTTCAAATACTGCCAATTTCCGAAGTCGTGTCACCTATATGTTCAAGAGAAGTTTCCTTCTACAGTTTTCAACCTCTGATCCTCTGTTTGGTCCTGATTCACTAACATCTTGTTCCTCTATCTCGTGTTGATGATGTGGGACACATTATGGCCTTCCTTCGACCAAATCACTTCCTGTCGACTTCAGCTCATCATCCAGGAAGATGATCTAGAGACTCCCTTCTGGTACCTTGGAGGTTGCATGCCTCAATGGCAAGTTTTTCGCATTAGACGATAGGTCCTCATCATTGGCCTTCAATCGAGTGATTCCGCTGGTGTTTGATGCCATCTCACTGTTCACATTCTGTGGATTGTACTAGTTGTACCTTGAGAGCCATTGTAATTATTGGTGGTTTCTATCGCGCATGTTAACAACTTTCATCATTGGCTGGTAATTAGGAGACTATCCTGCATGTTCAGCATCAGCTCACATATTCGCATGCTTGAATTTGTACTTGTTCGGGTCGAGATGGAGTGAAAGACCCTGGGTTTTTTCTAATATAATCCAGGATTCGAGATCATTTTGGTTTATCATGACTCTTTTGATTGGATGGTTGCGACCATACCTGAGTCTATTTATTGATCCTTCTTTTTGGATGGTTATGTCCATACCTCAGATCTCATTTTTATATGTACTCTATTATGGATGGTTGCACCCATGCCACATGCTCATGTATCAGAGAAATAAGTTGTACTTATACTTGCAGGTCTTTCGATGGTGGTGTTTAGTTTGAACACATTCTCGTAAAGCATTTCACTCCTCCCTCTCTCTCGGACCTCATGCTTTAGGGGGCATCTGTTACACAGTATTTTTTAATCGTCCCTTCAATCCCCATCTTGCACATTGGAGGACCATTTCCGTGACCTATGTGTATTTTCATGCCTTGAAAAAAGTGTCATTGCATCCCTTAGCATGAGAAGAACATTTTCTCTGTTGACTATTCCTGGAGCAGGCTCTCAAAAAAACATGCTTTTGGGTCAGCGCTGGTAGGAAATTATGGCCTCACACCCATACAAAAATTAACACTTGGCCTCGTACCCATTGGCACTGTGTCTCAGTGTACTGCCCACGTCGACCTGTTTTTGGAAAGTTTTTTAAATAGAAGCAAAGTTTCTATTCACAACCATTTTGTGAGCAGATTCAGCATGTTTTGTTCGACTAAATAACATCAAAGACCTTCCTTTGGCTTCTTGTTTCCTACTTTTGAGCAACTCCCCAAAGGATAAGGTCTTCCTTCCACTTTATGAGGGATCCCAAACCACCTCCTCCTCTCCTATAAATACATCTCTCTCACATAGTTGAAGCTACCAGAAATGGTTGAATATCTGAATAGTCTTTACTATAGCTGGTGTGAGATAGAGCAGAGAGGAATCCATTGTCGAGAGAGAGTCTAGGCTTATTTCCTTTCCAAGTCCAAATCCCCGACGAATTCTTGAGACACGTTTTGACTAGACCCGTTGAAGGAGGCTGCAACATCAAGGCTCTTTTGTTTGTAAACTCTTTCTCTCTCTACTTATTAATACATGACTGATGTTTTGGTTCCCGTTTTTCGTTTGATATGTTTAATATTGTGCAATGTGTTTAGTTCTCCTTGACCAATTAAATAGTTATGAATGCAAGTATGTTTTCGTATGTTGTTATCATTCTCTGATCTTTGTGTAGGCACCTAAGTACTACTATTGAAGGACCACGACATGTTAGGTAGAAGATCAGGAGACTGTTGCCACATCTACGATGACTATGTTGGACCAAAGGTAGGGCATCTATCCCGACTCAGTTTCATTCATAAACTAGGAATCCAAGTATTAGCATGTTCCCTTGTTGCTAGACCCATCTTAGGGCTAGAGGGATAGCCTCTATCCGCAGAGGGGATTTACCTGCACAACATTAAGTTCCAACTTCTGCGATCGCCGCTAAACCTTATCGCATTAGATGTGCGATATGTGCCATCGCAACTTAAATCACTTTTTGTGCAAATACTTATCAATAAACACAAAATTTGCCAATGTGCGATATGCGCCAACCGTCTTCTGTGATTTGGTCCGTCTATCGCTTACTATATTTTCAGTGACTTGATCCTCGCCTTCAATTTTCCCCCTTTGCGCTTCTTCCAAAACTCTTAATTTTTTAAGGAAAACTCCAATTCTATACCTTCAAGAAATCTATACAATTTCTTCGATAACGAACACGGTTTCATTCAACATGCTCACATATGTTCCTTTAGTGAATAAACGATCTTGATTACTAATTTTTTTTTCTCCATGGTGCAACCCTCCTGAGCTTATTCAGTATTCTGTAGCGCTAATCTCTCCCGAGCTTGCGAATAAGTCTGACTCGAGCTTGACATGTACACTTTTCTTTTTTGCTTCTCCTCTGGCTTAGATTACACCTCTAATGCTGCTGCTTCCTTGATTTTGGTTATAGTGCACATGTGATGATGAATCCTCATTGAGCTTGTGGTTATCCTTTCGAGCATATTACATGTCTTGAAATTTTAACAATTGTTCCTTAATAACCTTGATTTGCTTAGAACCTCTCTTAGCTTTTATCCGAGTCAAATTATGCTACAACATCTGGCTCCAATTGGGGACAACACTTTGGTAGCAAAGTGCTGAGAACTTGTAGATCAGTAGCCTTTATTGGGTATGGAGTCAAGGACCACTTATAGACCAGTAGCCTTTATTGGGCATGGAGTCAAGGAGCACTTGCAAATCAATAGCCTTTATTGGGCATGGAGTCAAGGAGCACTTGTAGATGAGTAGCCTTTATTGGGCATGGAGTCAATCCCAAATGGGAGTTGATCCAGTATGAAATCCTCCCGAAACCTGCTACACTTTGGACTCCTTCCTTTATTCTTAAACTGAAAATACCGAACCGAAAATACTACAACTAAAAATGCTCAACTTATGAGCTTATTTATGCACAACTCCTACATATGTGTTCATGTCTAAAATCAATCAGATGAAGTCATCCTTGCAATGACACCAATCCAACATCTTCATGTTAGACCTAATTTCTTCATACTGTTGAAATTTGAAGATCATAATAGGGAGATAACATGAAAGTTTTCTAGATACCACGCTTTGCACATACCTTTTCATAAATGTTCATTGCTGACAAAAGAAGGTTTCCATATATTCTGCTACTGGATCATAGAACTGATGAGACCAATTTTCTGCTGCCTCCTTTTCTTGAACATTTTGTTGATGTATACTTCTTTGAACAGGGCATCTTCCTTCACTATTTGACTCTTCAATTTGAGGTTGTATACGAGAAGATTGATTGTTGTTTTCTGCTGACAACCATTTAGGCTGAAAAGAGAAATCTAAGATTTATTTCTCATGATGTTGATGTTCTTCGTATAATTCCAATTCTTGAAAAACATCATCCCCCTCCTAAAAACACACTTGAGAATCTCCACTAGTTTCTCCTCTATTCACAAAATCATTAAAATTATGAAAATTGTAATGATCTTCCAGGCTTTCAGCATGTAGTTCAGTTGTTGCAACGAATTTTTGACTAGAATCTTCAGAATGCTTGAATTCTTGTGTTTCAGCAATACATAAATCCTTTGACTCTATTTGAAAAGCTTTTTTCATCTCTGAATTTGTATTCTCTTGTAAAGTAATTCCAATGTTTTCTTGACAGGCCCTCTTGTCTTCAACAAAAAATGTTCTTTCAACATGACAGGAAAAATTTATACAAGCCCACACATTATCTTTGATTTCCTGCGCATAAAGAAACAACAGCTCCAGAGTGCAAGGATTTCTCTTCTTGAGATAAAAAGCCAAAACAATAGAAAGATCCCTCAAATAGTAAACCATAGTTGCAGCTTAAGGAGGCTGAATCTCTTTTGGCATGCTGAAATAAATTTTTTGAAACCTCCTATTAAACTCAACAACTGATTCATTGCTTTGCCTCTAGATAGAATATAATTCCAAAAGATTTTTTTCATATGACTTATGCTCACCCAAATATCTAAGAAATATATCTTGAAAACCTTGCCATGAACTAATTGAATTTGATTCCAAACACTGAACCATTACTGAGCACCCTTCTTTAACGAATGACAAAACATCCTTAAAGCCACATCTTCATAAATAATTTAAATTTGTCCAGGAATTACTCAAATTCTAGGATATGTGGTTCAGCTGAAATATCCCCTCCTCTCCAGAAAAACTTGGAAAAAATTTGAATCCTTTCAAAGGATACTGATGGAGAATTGTGGGCAGCCCTAAGGGTTTGAAAATCACCTTCGTTCCAAGCTGAAAAGAAGCGTATTTCTAATGAGGTAGAATATTATCACCCAAAGATGATGAATCCTCACCTTTATGCCCAGACTGTGACAAATTATCTTCAGGAATTTTAATGCAACATTCATCTCTCCTCTCTTATTTAGGAGATAAAGTTGTGTCAAGTTTAATAATACAATCGGAAGAAAAATCTTCTTTCCCCTATAAAGAATGTATATTTTTGGTCTTATAATCTTCTGAGAATATAAAGCAGGAAAAAATCTTCTTGATATGTAAGGGAAAATAGACCACCAAACCGATAGTGAAAAATAAAACTTCTTTTAAAATATTCAAACTCTGATATCTGTATTTTCCATAGTGCTTTCTCATTTTCTTGCCCACGGAATTCCTCATCTAATGAAACCTTCATTAGTGGAGTCGCCAGGTGAATAATAAACAACCAAATTTGTATCTAAATCTTGTTCACTGTCAAGAAATAGATCTCAATACCCAAGGAAAAATAACTTCGTGCCTTCGTCCCCGGCAACAATGCCAAAAAATGTTGTATCTTAAGAGACAATCCCTCGCTTGTGAAAGGAATCATTGCTTAAGACATTTTAAAAGTGTGTCACAGAAATAATTTTATCATGAGGTCTCAGTTCTATCCCACTAGAAACTAGTTTTCTAAAAACCTTAATGATCTAGAATAATAAAATATTTCACAAAGCCATTGACTGCTGATATATGAATGGAAAAGAAGAACTGTGGGGGAAACTCAAAGTAATATGTTGTAAAAACAGAATCTATTACTTTAAAGTTTCAAAGAGAATTCGTGAAGGGAGAAGAGATGGAGTGAATGAGCGCTTATTAAGGATATTTATCTCTTAATTACAAACGTAAATCAGAGACCATCTGCTTCTTTACTTCACTTCATTCAAGGAAGAGACCACATAAAATGGCACAATAAACACAAATCAGCATCAACAATTGCAGGAAACTTGCTGCTTATTTAATTCACCCATCAAAAAAATAAGTACAAAATGTAGTTCCCAAGAGGTCCAGAACTCGCCCTTTCTTCTTTCTTACTCCTTGGTTTAAATAAATACAAAAACAGTTTGCAACTGCTGGAAATTATCGTAAATACTCAAAATTTCCTAAAATTGTGTAAACTACCTATTACATTGCAGTTAAAGACTTCATTACAATATCAATCTCTTAACAAGAAATAAAAATAAAATTAGAAGCATAAATCTATTTTTTGGACTGGATTGGTTGTTGATGTGTCTCCTTCCATTTCGGTTGTGATGTCCTAAAAGTTTTCATAAACGCATCTCCACTTGACTCTGCCCCTTATGCACGTGCCTGCTACTCCCTTTTCCTTTACTTTGCATCGGGTCACATACCTGACTCTTTATGCCCGCGTTCGGCCCTTTTTCCATTATCAATGCGTAACCACTTTTAAGACTTCTGCACATAGTGTCGGGTCTCTTTCCACTCGAGTCTACTCCCGCGTTCAACTTTCTTCATAAATTTCCACAAGACTTGGACTTTAAATATATTTTATTCACCTCTAAAAAATGTATCGCGTCTGCCTTTCCATCACATTTCAGCCTTCGGTGTTCACAACATATTTCTTAGTGCCTTCCCTCCTAAACTTGCGATGTGCGATGCGTGATAAAGGCAGGGATGACGTGGCAAGAGGAGGTGGGGCTGATCGCAAATTGCAATCGGAAAAATGAAAATTTACCACACTTTGCACTTTATTAACTTCCAACTTCTGCGATTGCCGCTAAACCTTATCACATGCGATGTGCGATATGCGCTCTCGCAACTTAAATCACTTTTTGTGTGGAGACTTATCAATAAGTTGTCGATGTGAAATATGCACCAACCATATTATGTGATCTGGTCCATCTGTCACTCACTATCATTTCAGTGACTTGATACTCTTTGTCGATTTTCCTCCTTTACGCTTCTTCCAAAACTCTTAAGTTTTTAAGGAAAACTCTGATTCTTTGCCTTCGGGAAATCTATACAGTTTCTTTGATAACGAACATGGTTTCATTAAACAGGCTCGCATACATTCCTTTAATGAATAAACGATCTTGATTTCTGACTTGTTTTTCTCCAAGGTACAACCCTCCTGAGCTTATTCGGTATTATGTAGCACTAATCTTTCCTGAGCTTGCAAATAAGCCCGACTCAACCTTGACCTATGCGCTTTTATTCTTTGTTGCTCCTCTGGCTTAGATTACACCTTCAATGTTGTTGCTTCCTCAATTTTGGCTCTAGGGCACATGTGATGATGAATCCTCGTTGAGCTTGTGGTTATCCTTTCAAGCATATTACAGGTCTTCTTGAAATTTTATCAAGTGTTCCTCAATAACCTTGAATTTCTCAGAACCTCTCTTGATTTTTAGTGGAGTCAAATTAGGCTACAACAATAAGCATGTATTGTGACAATGATGAGGTATGGCTCTCTCCATGTTTTTACTTGTAAATGAATGCACAACGTATCTATGGTTAAATTGATTAAATGATAACTTATAATTTAGGGAAGAAATGCTTCTTAACCATTCTCAGATAAGAAAGAGAGGGCATTTGTTTAACTTTGTGGTTTATACTTGTAGATGTTATGTTTGTGACATGTTTGAAAAAATACCTGTCATGGTTGGCTAGGGTCAAATGAGTTCTAGTTGATGTGATTGCTTCCATATGTTTTTTTTAATGTTATTTACCCTCTCCTAAAGTTACAAGAAGTTCTGGGCAGTGACCTGGGCTCAGGGGTTGAAAATGTGGCACATATTCTATTATCTGTGTGTGATATCTGATACCAGAGAGTGGTATCAGAGCATGGTTCAACCCTTGAACTGGATGGGCAGTGTGTGGATCATGCGTTTATGTTAGTTGCATGTGTGTGTCATATGATTGTAGTATATATGTGTTTGTTTCATCCGTGTTGTGTTTCCCATGGTGGCAGTGGTGTTGCCATGGAAGGGTTGTTGATGTTGTTGTCAACATGTTGTCATGAGTGTATGACTGGTTATGTGTTTCTCGTGCTTGTGTATTGTTCATGCACGCTTTCTTACATATTGTACATGCACTGTTTGCTTATGTTAGGGTTACATATTGGTCATGCTTGGATGTTGTCCATGTATGCTTGCTTGTGTGAGGTTATATTTTGAACATGCATTTGTCATTCATGATTGGTTATACATGTCAAGTGGGTACATGTGGTCAATTTTGCATTGGTTTGATTGAGGTTGTTGTGCTTAAGTTCATTGTATGCAATTAGTTCATCATGATGATATTGGTATGTTATGATGATAATGTGTTGTTTCATATAGAGTAGGAGATGTAGATCAGTAAAGTTAAGTTGTAACAATGGACTTTTGGGTAAGAGAAGATCGTCATACAAGCATGCAGGTGTGTGATTCACGATTGTTGTAAACATTAGGGTTAATTATATGTTTTCCATTTTATTTTTATTTTGGTTACATGTGTGATAAATTCTATTTGATTAGCGTAGTCATATGCATTATGGTTAGGTGCATGCCTTTCATTCTATTGATGTTATGGTTACATACATGATAGATGTTAGTTAACTTGTGTGATTATATGAACATGTGTTGGTTAGTTAGGCATGATATTAACTTAATCATTATGTTATATGTTGTTGATGATTATATTACATGATTAAATTGTTTTTGTTTATGATTGGTTAACTTGATGATTATGTTATGTGTCGTTGATGCGCATGTTATATCTTAACTTGTAGTTAGCTCAATGATTATGTTATATGTTGTTGATGAGTATGTGTTAGTTAACTTGATGATTAGGGTTACTGCATTAAGATTTTGATGTTATATGTATTATGCTAAAATTGGACTAGCCCATGCAACTCGCTAGGGTTATGACTTTCAGGTATGATTCGACCTAATTATGATAGTGTGTTTCATTAATCTAGCCTAATTGTACATATGCGATTGTTATGCATGAATGACATATGTTTATGAGTCTATGGTGTGAACTTGTTAGCTAATTAATATTATGGATATCATGACCTTATTTAGGTTAAGTTGATGTGTCATGAAGTTATATTGTGCTATTCTAGATTGATTGTCTAGATAAGATAGCCTCCCCTAAGATACATCAAGGTATGAGTTTGATTTTTTTTGTGAACTTGATGCTTAATTGTTTGATTATGAGTATATTTGTTGTCTGAGTGATTTGGTGTCTATTATATCATCTAGTTGATTTATTTAGCATGGTATGTTTGCAAGTTGTTTGAATTTTTGACTAATTGTATCATATGATTATATGTTTCTATAAGATTGCATGACGAAATGGTCTTGTTTTAACATGGTTGTACTAGCACACATGTGTTGGGATGGATGATATGTACCTGATTGTAAGCAGGTGATAGTTGTAGAATTATGCATTATGAATGATGAATGTGAGTAGATCGATGGATTATGACATGGTTGTTAGTATTGGTAAAAGTTGATTTTGAATTGATAGATACGTTGTCTTGATTTTGATAATTATGGCTGACATGTGTGTTCAATTACAGGTCAATGTGCTTGGCACAACAAGATAAGATAACAAGTATATTGGTATGTTTATTTATGCATTGACACTTGTGTGGTTATGGGAGTATGATGCAGGGGATTGCATGGCAAGGGACTACCATGAAATATTGAAGAAGGTTAGGGTTGAGCTTTCCTTGGAAGTATTGGGAACCATGGGGATTGAGTCATGGTGTTTGTTTCTAGCCTTATGCTTTTGGTATTTTGTGATTTTCTTGTGCTTGATTTGTGGTTTTTCTTACGTCTGGTGCAAGGCCTTGCCACTTTTTTGTGGTGTCGTATTGCTTTTGGTTTTCATGGTTTTATTCTTGTTGGTTTATTTTTCTTTAATTTTGTTTGAGATTCTTGGGAATTGGTTGGGAAAGAGGAAAGTTAATGGAGCTTGGGGGGAGATCTGTGGTACCCAACAGGTAATGTAAGACACAGATGAAGCTAAGTGCATGAGTAAGCATAGAGGGAGGTAGGAGTATGACAATCGGTTGGACCGGTTGGGTCCATTGTGGTAAATGGATCGTGGAAGTACATACATGAGAAAGGAAATAGAAAAGGTAAAATGAATGAGGTGTTAGATGCCTTGGCTATGCTGGGAACTGTTGTTCTCAACGTTGTGCATGTTTTTCAAAAATAAAAAAGTTCTCTTAACCTAGACCTTATGATATCTATTCATTGTGTTGTGGTCATGATTTTGTTGATGTTTACATATGTACATATGTATGTATGTATGTATGTATGTATGTATGTCGTTGATTGTCAGATTCGTCATGGATATTGATGGTTTTATGTTGATGGTTTGTATGTATATATGTATGTATGTATGTATGATGTTACCTGATATGATTATGATTTTCTTATGCTAATGATTAGATATATGTATGTATCTATGTATTTATGTCACGATATGTTAGGGTTTCAAGGATCATTCTTGTGGTGGAATTATTGCTTATGTAGGTGAATGGCATGAAGAGGTTCCTAGCTATGAGGAATCAAGTGGTAGAGTAACTTTGACAGATCTATGAGGTTAGTATCATGTGGATATGAATTAATTTTATATTCTTTTACTATGCCTATGTTTATGGACAAGTGATGCTGAGAGGTACATCAACGATGTGAAAGTAGTGTGATCTGCTGCATGCTAGGATAAGCATGGATAGTGGAAATACACTAGAAGCAAGGTTGCTTGTGGGGTCAGTGTCTGGTCTATGAATGTATAGTGATATTGTTGTGTATATGTTGTGCATGTCGTATATTCAGTGATTGTACCTATGGTGATGTGTAATGTTTCATATGTAGTATTGTGTGCATATGAAGTTGTATCTCTGTTGTATATATGGTGTTGTGTGTATATTGCATATGTAGTGCTAGGTATAGATGGTGCTACGTACATGTTAGATATGTGGTGCAGTGTACGTATCGTATTGTACGCATGTTGGCTATGTGGTGTTGTGTGCATATGGTGTTATGCACATGTTGGATATGCAGTGATGTGTACGTATGGTCCTATGTACATGTTGAATATGCAGTGCTATGTACATATGGTGTTGTATGCGTGATATACATATGGTGCTATGTGCATCTGGTGTTGGATGCAACATTGTACACATGGTGTTGTGTGCATGTTGTGTTATGTACAGGTTGTACATGTGGTGTTGTGTGCAGGCAGTGTCGTGTACATGTTGTGCATGTAGTGCTATGTACGTATGGTGTCGTGTACATGTCGTGCATGTGGTGTTGTGTACATGTGATATTGTGTACACATTGTACATGTGGTGCAATGTACATTTGACATTGTGTACACGTTGTGCAGGTGGTGACATATACATGTGATGTTGTGAACATGTTGTGAAGGTAGCTTTGTGTACAAGTGGTATGGTTTACATGTTGTGCATATGGTACTGGTATACATGTGGTATTGTGAGCATGTCGTACATGTGTTGCGATCATGCGGTACTATGTACGTGCATGGTGTAGTCGTGGTATCGTGACATATGTATTCATTGTGTTGTACTATGTGTATGTATATCTATGTATATGTATTGTGTTGTGTTGTACACCAAGTGTAGGTGTATGTGTTGTATGTCATTGTAGGCATATGTATTTTGTTGTATTGTACTCTGTATGTATGTGTATGTACATGTATTGCATTGTACATCGGGTATAGGCGTATATATTCTGGTGTGTTGTACATCGGGTGTGGGTGTATGTATTGTATGGTGTTGTACTCCTTTTTTGGATGTGCGTTTTATGCATCATGTGTATGAGTACATGGTTGAGTACAATGCACTGGGTGCTTGTTGGGTGTGGCAACCTATCCAACGTGTGTATAAAAAGAACAAAGGAAGAAGTAAGGATTGATGAAGGATAAGTATCGATATTTACTTCAGTTTTATTATGCATGTGATATGTGATTCTAACTTATGATGGTTACATGTGATTTATGATTATGGTTTATGATGGTTGCATGTGATTTATTATTTTGATCTATGATGGTTGCATTTTGAGCTAGCTTGATATGATATGTTTATACATGATGGCTTGATCAAACAACTAGTTTGACTTGTGTGATAAGAAGTAAACAAAAGTACAAATGTACCTTACCGATAAGCTACCAATGAGGTATGATGTGAGTTTATTTCAATTTATTTTGATTCTAATGGAAATTATGTGCTTGCTACAAGAAAGCATGAAATGATCAGTTTCAGATGGTTGAAACTGATTACAAGCATTAGCAGCAACAACAAAAGGAATTGAAATATGCAGCAGTGTGTTGGTAAAGCACTTTAGGATCAGGGCCATTATGTGACATTGGTACCCAATAGTGTCCATTCATTGCCATGAGAATGATATGACCGATATGATGGTTCAGGTAGGTATATGCCTTGCTTTTTTTATTTGTCTTCCGATGCGAGGAAGCCTTTCCAAGGGATGGGCTGCTTGGGATGGGGGTGTCATCAGAACTTTGAAGGTGAGTGACTGCACGGAAGGGGATGAATATATTGCTCGAGGGACTATGTAGCAGGGAAGCGAAGGTCAGGGATGGATTTTTTTTTTGTCATTATCATTGCCATATGGGATCAGATGCACATTGGGAGTGTTCCTTGGAATAATGAGTCTGTAACTGTTCACTGAGAGGACAAGTGGCGCAGGATTGTAGTGTTTGACATTGGATGCAGCTTTGACTTTGATAGTGGATTCTAGAATTCCTGGCAAGGAGGTGCATCCTGGTATTACTTTGAGGGTGGGGGTGTGAGCCTCTAGATTCCCTTGTTGCTGATAAAAACATTGTATCCTTCTATTTGTTTGTTGAGAAAATGTGTACATGTGTATATTATTGTAAATATTGTATCAAGCTTGGTTATAAATCTCCATAGACAGTATGGTTATTTTTTGGTTGAAGAAAATGTGCATGAGTATATGTGGTTATTATTGTAAATATAGTAATGAGCCATGTTATAAAGCTCCAGTACACAGTATGATCATCATGTTTTCAAGAGGATGTTATTGTAAATACTGCAATGAGCTATGTTATAAAGCTCCATAGGCAGTATGTTTTGTTTTTCTTTTTATAGGTGTGATTGAGCACTGAGGGCGGTGTTCCCCCAAGGGGGAGGGTTCTGTAACAGCCCTGGTAAAAACCTTCATGTAAAATTATATAAGACCACGGTGATGGGACACGTATTCCAAGCTGAATGGTGGGCAAAAACATCCTAGTGGGTGTTCATTCGGTTTATTATGGCTAAGGAAATTGGCAAAGGCAAAGGCAAAGTCAATGGAAAAGGCATGAGGCATTAATTTGCATTTTATCTATGAAAATAATGGAAAATAGGAGAAAAGGAAGATGAAAGGTCACAGATTGAATGTGAGGAGGAAAATGAAGGAAAATAATGGAAAATGAAGAAAATAGAGGCCTCATTAATAAAAAGGCTTCTGAGGATCAGTGGGCAAGGCTTGGTCAGTTCAGTTTTGGAGCTCTCATTATTCTCTCTCTCTTTCATACCATTGAGCCTTGAGTATTCTTGGAGCACTCTTGGAGAGTGTGGCATATTTAGAGATTTGGATCAAGAAATCAAAGGAATAGCAGGAAAGTGTAGAGGACATCATGATCAACATCTACAACAGATTATGAGTGCACGTACTGTGTTGCATGTATGATTTACTCACTAGTTTTTGTATGCATGGTATTGCATGTGGTTTCTTGATTATGATCTGTCATGGGCATGGAGGATGGTTGAGATTGACAGTGGATTTGTCTGGCCTTGCCATTTCCTAGATATCCATGTTGATTGTGGGTTTATTTCCATTAATTGTTTTTTTTTTGGTTCTCATGGTTCCTTTAGTTGTTGGGATGGGTTATTAGTTCTTGGAGCCTTGGTTGGACAAACGCTCTGGAGCCCAATGTACATCTATTGGGTTGAGTTACTAGTCCTAGAGCCTTGGTTGGACAAACACTCAAAAGCCTTAGGTGGGTTGAGTTACGTCCTGGAGCCTTGGTTGGAAAAATGCTCTAGAGCTCGGGAACAGCTGGCTTTGAGTTACTAGTCCTAGAGCCTTGGTTGGAACAAACACTCTATAACCTTGCAGTAGCTTGGATGGAGACCAATCCATGACAATTATTGATGTCCGATCATGAGGTGGATTCATTAGTTTGGGGTTGAGAAGGTTTGGTCTCTAGAGCCCTGGTTTGGTGTTGATTGATGTATTTGATAAAGTCCCACATTCATGCTTGGAATATGGCACGAGGGTGACTCGCTGAAATGTTGGCTCAACCATGTCTATCGTTGGGTGGAACGTGGAAGTCGCATTCCGGGTTGGTTTTGCATTCATTAATGAGAG
The DNA here is from genome assembly GCA_034641835.2 of Pinus albicaulis. Taxonomy (NCBI): domain Eukaryota; kingdom Viridiplantae; phylum Streptophyta; class Pinopsida; order Pinales; family Pinaceae; genus Pinus; species Pinus albicaulis. The sequence continues at coordinate 349,065,864 of CM076575.1, read as the reverse complement.
GTTCATTGCCTTGGTATTTTAGGTGTATATGCACTAGTATATATATGGATTATATTTCTGATATATCCATGGTATTTCTATTGGTGTTAAGTTCGTCATAAGCATGTATTGTGACAGTGATGAGGTATGGCTCTCTCCATCTTTTTACTTGTAAATGTATGAACAACGTATCTATGGTTAAATTGATTAAATGATAGCATATAATGTAGGGGAACAATTCTTCTTAGCCATTCTCAGATAACAAAGAGACCCCTTTGTTTAAATTTGTTGTTTATACATGTAGATGTTATGTTTGACGAAATGCTTGTTATGGCTGGGTAGGGTCAGATGAGTTCTGGTTGATGTGATTGCTTCCATATGTTTTTTCAATGTTATTTACCCTCTCCTAAAGTTATAAGAAGTTTTGGGCAGTGACCTGGGCTCATGGGTTGAAAATGTGGCACAGATTCTAGAGTTACAAGCGGAAAATTTAAAGTTTGGGCCTTAGCCGCTACCTTGACAAGGCTAGCCCATGGCTAAAAACACTGTTACTGATGAAATAGGTAACCGCACTGTTACCTACTTTTTTTTGGTAGCATGAAAAGCACCCAATTTTGAAAAGTGGTGATGCAGAATCACCTTTTTTTTTTTAGCACATTTTTGACACTAATATTTTTATTTATGAAGTATGAACATTTGTTTTAAAATGTTAGTGATTTTCATGCTAATTTTGAAATGTATTGATGCAGCATCAACTTTCTTTTTTAGAGAGGTGATTTTCATGCTAATTTTGAAACATATTGATGCAGCATCAACCTTTTTTTTTTAGAGTGGTGATTTTCATGTTGGTAATAAAACACAAAACTTAGATAAATATATATATATATATATATATATATATATATATATATATATATATATATATAAACAATAAAAAAAAAACCAATAAAAATGTAAAAAAAACAAAATTAACTCGTAAAAATAAAAAATTTAAACAAAAAAAAAAACAAAAACAAAAATATTCGAAAACTATATCAAAAGAAATGACAAAATTTGAAAAAAAAACACATAATTTAAAGAAAAAAAAAACAAAAATTAATAAAAAAAAATAAAAAAAAAAACATCAAAAACATTTTTTTCTAAGTTATTAAAATATATATATATATATATATATATATATATATATATATATATATATATATAATTTTAAAATAATTTAAATATTTAAATTAAAAAAATAATAATAATAAGAAAAAAAATACAAATTTTAAAATTAACAAAAAAAAAAAAAACAAACAAACAAACAAACAAAAAAAACAAAATCTGAAAAAGAAAATTAAAAAAAAGAAAAGAATTAAAATAAAAAAAACTATCATTAAAAAATAAAAATAAAAACCACTTGCAAATAATTAAAAAACAGATATCCATAAATTTACTGTTTTTTTTTTTTAAATGAAAAAATTTATAAATTTTAAAAATGAAAAACCAAATAAACTAAAAGATTAAAAATAAATAAATAAATAAATAAATTAAAATTTAATAAATTTAATAAATAAATTTTAAATTTTAAAAAATAATTAATCTAAAATATTAAATTTAAAAACAAAATTAAAAAAAAAACAAAAAAATTAAAACAAATTAAATTTAAAATAAAAAATTTTAATTAAAAAATAATAATTTTAAATTTTTTTAATTTAAAAAAAAAAAAAAAAAAAATCAAATTAAAAAAAAAAAATATTAAAAATTAAAAAAAAATAAAAAATAAAAAGAATTTTTTGATCGTGGCCACCCGCCCAGTGGCCGGCCTTCACCGCCACCTGGGTAGGAGGCCGATTTCGGGAATCGGCCTCCCGCGGCAGGAGGCCAATTCCCAGAATCGCCCTCCCGCCGCGGGAGGTCGATTCTCAGAATTGACCTCCTACCCAGCGGCCGACCTCCGCCGCCACCTGGGCGGGAGGCCGATTAGCGGCACCACCACGATCAAAAATTATTTTTCTTTTTTTTTTTAATTTTTAATATTTTTAATATTTTTTTTTAATTTGATTTTTAATTTTTTTTTTTTAAATTCAAAAAATTTAATTTTTTTTTTTTTTTAAATTTAATTTTTATATTTGAAATTTAATTTGTTTTAATTTTATTCATTTTTTTTGCTTTTAATTTTTTTTTTCTAAATTTTGTTAATAATTTTGATTAAATTTTGTATATTTTTTTTTAATATAATTGATTTATTATTATTATTATTATTAAATTTTATGTTTAGTTTTTTCATTTAATTTTTTTTTAATTTAGTAATTTTTTTTTTTTTTTTTTTTTTTTTTTTTTAAATTTATTTGAATTTAATATTTTTGTTTAATTTTTTATTTTATTATTATTATTTTTTTAATTACATAAAATTTCTATAATTTTTTTTATTTCAATTAAAATTGTGTATTTAAAATTAGATTTTTATTTTTTATTTTTTTTTTAAATTAAACTTAATATTTTCAAATTAATTTTTTTTATTTTATTTTTTATTTAATATATTTTTTTTTAATTTATTTTTTTCAATTTTTCAATTTTAATTGATTTTTAAAGTTTTTTAACTTTTTATTTTAACAATGTGTTTGTTTGTTTTTTTTTTCCCTTTATATTTAAAATTTATTTTTTTATTCATTTATTTATTAAAATTTAATATTTTTTTTTTAAATTTAATTTGTTATTTTAATATTAACATTTTTTTTAATTTAATAAAATCTAATATATATATTTTTAATTTAAGTTCATATATATATATTTTAGTTTTTATAATTTAAATTTAATTTATTTTTTAAAATCTATTTTTTTTAATATATATTTTTTTAAATTTAATATTTTTATTGTATTTTATTTTTCATTTTTTATTTTTAATTAATTTTTAATTTTTTTACTTTTAATTTCAATAATGTTTTTTTGTTTTTTTTTTTTTGTTTTTTTTTTTTTTTAATTTATTAAAATTTAATATATTTCTGTAAATTTAATTATTATATATATATATTTTTTTTTAATTTGATAAACATTTTCTTTTTCTTTTTTAAATTTAATTTCTATATTTTATTTTTTATAATTTCTTTCTTTTTTTAACTTCTTTTTCTTTTTCTTTTTTTAATTTAATATTTTTATTTTGTTTTTAATTTTTTTTTTTATTTCTATATATTTTGAAATTTTAATCTTTAATTTTTTATTTTTATTTTTTATTTTCTATTTATTTTCTTAAATTTTAGGTTTTTTTTTAATGTTTGAATTAAAAATTTTATTTTGTTTTTATTTTTATTTTTTTATTCCTATATATTTTTAAAGCTTTAAAATGTTTTTATTTTTTAAATATATTTTTTTTCTTAAATTTTAGGTTTTTTTAATGTTTGAATTTTAAAAATTAAAAAATGTTATTTCTATTTTTAAAAATGTCAAAAATATGACATAAATTTTTTTTTTTGTTATTCCAGCATCAACTGGTTTTGTTTTGAGGGTGTTTTTTCAATCCTTTTTTCAAGAAACAATTTTGTTTTTAGCATAATTTTATAAAATGTTGAAATTTGACCTTCAAAAAAAAGCAATTGCGTTCTGGAATACACTTTTTTTGTTTTTGGGGTGTTTTTTCATGTTTTTTGAGTCTTTTTGGGCTAGAGTTCCTGTTTTGAGGTCAAGTTACATATTTCATTAGTAACAGTGTTTAAAGAGTCTATAGCCGCTCCCTTGACCTTATGAGCCCGTGAATAAGCCTCAAAAGGGCTAAAAATCAGTGCCCCATCAGGGAACAGGGCTTTGGAAGGTTGAGTTACCTCCTCTGGATGCCAATGATGCAGTGTAAGGTGTGTTTTTGGTGTTTCCATCGATTCCACTTTCTGATCTGAAATGACTGTTGTTATTATGAATCTTAATTCCAAGTGTACAAAAAAATACCACTTTAGCTGTGCATAACAACAACCCTAACAGCAAAGATGGTTGTCAATATCTTTAGATCTGCAGTTAGGTGATCAAGATAAATGCTGCAAAAATCTAGATCTATGCATTATAAGACATTAAACAGTAGAAAAAACAAGGTTTACTCCATGCATCCAATAGACAAGACAAGAATATGTTGAATGAATTTTTTATTAGGGGCACCTGGGAGGAAAACACAGGAGGGTGTTCTCAGTTCTCCTCAATGGGATGGGTTCTTGTAAGTTCTTAGCACTTCAGATCTAAAATTCCTCTCTCTTGATGGTGTAGAAAACCCAGACAAAAATGGTAGCATAATATGACTATGATGGTGGATCAATAGTCACACCAAAAGTATAGATCTAGAGTGATCTTTATGCAACAAAAGGTGGTAAATGAATGGAAAAACCCTTCTATTTATAACAAAATATTGAGTTAGTCTAAATATTGGTGCATAATTAAAATATTATTAACCAAATCAAGATCCAACTTTTGTGGAATATTTTATTATATTGGTTGGAGGGAAAAGGAATTTGACTTGGGTTAAATCCCTTTATTTGTAAATAATAAATAAATTAATGATTTATTTATCATTTTAAGGATGTGGTTGAGTAATAATCAAATACATAATTATTTATTTAATTATTTATGGGTGATTTAGTCATATTTAACAAAGAATATTATTTAAATAAGGTTTAAATAACTATTCTTTAGGAAATAATAAGATAAATAATGATTTATCTAATTAATTTCCTTGTTTTGGGTTAAATATAACCAGGAATATTAATCAAACTATTGTTTAATTAATTATTCCTTGAGGAAAATCAAACAAATGTAAATTTATTTAATATTTCCTCATGGGGTTTCCTGTTTGGACCATAAACAACTTAATAAAGGTGGTTTACTAAGTTATTTTTTTAGTGAAAGCAATTTTACTTAGGGTAAAATTGGTCTTACATGGTGTACTTGGATCCATCTAATGATAAGAACTCAATCACTAGACATCGAAGGGGAAATCAAAGAGAGAGAAGTATAAGGTATACCAAAGTGCTAAAAGGACTAGACCCTGAGGAGGTGAGACTTACAGGTGCGACAAGTCTCTTTTGTAAGGGAGTACTTGCTATAGGCGGCAGGGGAGGCATATCTATGCCCGCCGAGGCAATAGTACAAAAAATAAGGCATCTGGAAAACCAAGGGACTGGCCACTATAATAAATGTTGGCATAACTATGAGCCAGATTAATAACATGATAATGGATCCCACATACATATTGTGCCTGGGATAACAGCCAGGACTTGTACAATAATATTTGAGTACATGAGATACAAATACAACCCAGATGCCCCTGTAAACAGGAAAGGGATCTGAAAATATGACTGATATATGCAATAAAGAAGGTGCTGCAAGTGGCTGAGGCTGACATCATCAAATCTATGGAGCTGCATCGAAGGCTGGAGTGAAGAAGTCATCTGGGTATGTGGGGGGCTACCTATAGGGCCACCCCCTCATGAGGGTTGAAACATCTCACACACACCCGGGGATCACTGGTATCAGCTGTTGTATTCACTAAACCATCAAGCATACGGATCTCGATCATGCTGAAAGGAGCTGGAGTTGAGAAACGATCAAGTCAAAAGGAAATAAGGAGTCCCTTTGCCTGATCTGGGGCACTAAACAAGAGTGGAAGCTAGAACCAAGGTACACCGCCCTCTAGACCTGTCTTCTGGAATGAATGAGTTGATGACGACAGAAGGAGGTCTGCCATAGGTGAGGAAATAAGGGATCCTCAACTAAGGAACGAGAGAAAAATAGTAGAGTGACTGACAGACTGACACCAATGATGGGGGGTGTTGAGTAGCGAACGAACGACTTCCCTTGTTAGAGCATAAAGGGCATGGATGACCTAGTAGCGACTGACACAACAGCATGAGGGATAGGGGACAGTGGGACTGAAGGCCATAATGTGCGACACGAGAGAGGGACCAAGCAATGAAGGATGGAGGACTATAGCGGGATGCAAAGGGACTCGGGATAGACTCCATGAATGTAATGATGACTCAACTCGGATGCTCTAAACAAGGGTGACTCGATGGTGCTGCCACACAAAAAAAATCCAATGGGGACCATAAAAACATGAGTACAAGATGGTGACTCACGAAGAAAGTCGACACAAGCATGGGCAAGTATGGAGACAAAGTGGTGCCCCCAATACGATTGTTGCAAGTGAAGAAATTCGATTTTAAGGAGGGGTGAAGTGACGCTTCTTGGAAAAAAATGTGTCTTGGTAAGTATTAAATCACAAAAAGCATGAGTTGGATGCCTAAAGAAAATAAAACGTGCCTTCCCAGAAGAGAATGCTAAGGGTAATATTTCTTCAGATAGAGTGCATTGTGAGGATTAGGAAGGGGATGGCCTTCAAAGTCCTCTAATAGATATGCTTCCTGACCTAGATCCTTACTGATGATGTAAGGTCCTAGCCATAATGAGTCAAAATTCCCATGACCAAGCACATCATGGGCTTGGTCATACACCAGAACAAGATCTCCTTCATGAAAAGTACGAGGGTGGAATTTTCAGTCATATTGAGCTGTGGTGCGTTTCTTAGCCGCCTCAAGGGTTTGCAATGCAACACGATGGTCTTCGGAAGTGCGCTCAAGCATGATAAGTCATTGTTCTAAAGGTTGGGTGTCAAGGAGAAGTTCGACGGCTAGATGAAGGGAAGGGATTCCACACTCGATTGGTAAGACTGCCTCCTCTCCAAAAACAAGGTGGAAAGGAGTAAACCTGGTGGCGGTTTTAACAGAAGTTTGATAGGCCCACAGAGCAGGGAAGAACATAAGATTCCAGTTGGTTTTGTGCTTATCCACCATCCGTTGAAGCATAGTTTTAAGAATTTTATTGAATGCATCAACTTGGCCATTACCTTGGGGGTAATAAGAGGAGGAATATTGGTGCTAAAACCCCATCAGTGAGGATAGCTCACGCCATATCTCATATTCAAAATTTCAGCCATGGTCAAAGACCAATTGTTTCAGAACTCCAAATCGAGTGATTACGTGGTTGAATAAAAAGAGGGTTGCGGTAGCTGCCGTGTTGTTAAACGTTGGCATGGCCTCAACCCATTTGGTGAAATAATCAACTGCCACAATGATATACTTATAGTTACCAGCTGATGACGGTCGACACTCCATAAAGTCTATGGCCCACTTACAGAAGGGACTAGCTGAGATGACAAGATGGAGGGGAGCCGAAGGGGCTCGTGCCTTAGGGGAAAATTGTTGGCAATTTGGATAGTGTTTGACTGCCTCAATGCAATAATCAAAGAGAGAAGGCCAAAAGTACCCAGCGTGCATGATTTTCTGGGCAGTGGCTAGACCGGAGAGGTGGCCACCGCAAGCACCGCTATGACAGGCATTGAGGACTTGTTCTGCTTTAGCTTGTGTGAGACAACGACGAAGGATAGAATCGACACCGCGACGATAAAGGTCGTCACTGATAAGAAGGTAGCGGGGGGCCTGGTGTTAGATACGTCATCGAGAATCACGGTCAAGATGGAGGGTAAAATTTTGAGTTCACAAATAAGTGAGGATGTCCCCATACCAGGGGTCATCGGTGGTAATGGAAAATAAGTGTTCATCATGGAAATTATCATTAACTGGAGGATCTTGCATACCTGTAGGCAGTTCGGAAATGAGTTCAGCGAGGGCTAAACCTTTCTTACTTTTTGGTGTGACAAATTCAAGATCAAATTCCTGGAAGATCACGATCCAACATGCGTACTTCCCATTGATGATTCGACGACTCAATAGCAAGGCCATGGGGTTGGAATTAGTCACAACCTTGGTGGAACACATGAGGATGTAATGACTAAGTTTCTGGACCGAGAATAGGACATCCAATGCTAATTTTTCTTCATGTGAGTAGGATATAGGAGGTCCTACCAGGTTCTTGCTAAAATAATAGATAACATGCTCAATTCCGTTGTCGTCTTCCTGAATAAGGACTCCAGCAACCGAGTGGGTGGAAGCGGAGATATACAAGATGAAATCCTTATCAAAGTCAGGGGAACAATTTAAGGGAGTGGATGTGAGAGCATGATTCATGGCATCAAAATACTTTTGAGCATAGGCATCCCATAAAAAACGGATATTAGAGTGGAGAATTCTAAGGAACCCATGCGCGCTAGTGGCATAGTCAGGTACGAACCGACGAAGGAAATTAGCTTTGCCTTGGAGGCTTTGTAACTGGCGTAAAGTGTGGGGGATAGGAAGCTCAAGGATGGCTTGAAATTTTAATGGGTCAAGAGTGATACCATCTTTAGACACAATGAAGCATAGAAGACGGCCGGCAGGCACACAAAAGACACACTTCAGCGGGTTCAGGCGGATATTATACTTGCGACATCGGAGAAAGACGGTATGCAGATCGTGGAGGTGCTGCGCTCGATGTTTAGAACGTGCAATAAGGTCATCTAAATAATCAAGGATAATATGAGCCAGGTCATGAAAAAAGTAAGACATAGCCTTCTGAAAGTGGCTCCTGTGTTTTTAAGGCCGAATGGTATGACTCGATAGGAAAAGGTTCCCCACGAGCTAATGAACGCGGTTTTGAGTTGATCAGCACGACGAATAAAAATTTGGTTGTACCCAGAGAAACCATCCATAAAGTATAGAACCTCGTGCCCCGCACACTCATCAATGATTTGGTCAATGAATGGTGTGGGGAAGTTTTTTTTGGGACAAGCTTTGTTCAGATCATGAAATTCAGTGCAGACACGAATGGTGCCTTTTTTGTTGAGGACGGGAACCGGGTTAGACACCCAAGTGGTGTATTCAATGGGATAGATAAAGCCAGCCTGCTTGAGCTTATCGATTTCAGCTTTGACAGCTTAAATTCGAGAAGGATCAATGGGTCTCATCTTCTGTTAGACAGGATTGGCATCAGGCCGTGTATCGATATGGTGTTTGACAATGGCAGGATCAAGTTCGGGAATTTCCGAATAGGACCAGGCGAAAATCTAACGGAATTATTTGAATAGCTTGGTGTAAGCCTCAACTTTTTCCGGGGTGCAATTGGCACCCAAGGTGATATTTTCTTCTATCCTTGGTTTGTCAGAAATGTCAATTTTGATGGTAGGAGAGATATTGGCCATATTTCCTTCTTTGAAAGCATCAGGTGCAGGGATGGGATAGTAACATTTAATCCTTTATGTTTTTAAATAATATTAGACAAAATAAATATTTTAACTATTATTCTATTAATAGAAATAATCCTATATTTATTTAATCTTCTAGAAAAATTAAAAATAAATAATATTCATATTATTTCATATTATAATCTTTAATCATGTTTTATATTTTTTTTTTTTAAATTTTTTTAATGACTTTGATTTAGTCAAACTAGCCGTTATCTTTCAACGGCTAGTTGGAGCTTCTCGTATCTATTTAATTGGGTTTCCTGATCAAATTTTTCATCAAGTCCTGATGATGAACCACACTGGCTGGTTCGAAACGCGTCGACCAAATTTATTTGGATGTGATTTTTACCGAAAGATTTTTTTCACAATTTCTAAAGCAATCGACCTCATCAGGAATGAATTCTTTAGTTTCCACAACATATTGGTCATGGGACTGTTATGGGAGGAAGTATGCGCGGTGGTGCATATCTTCCCATGTAAAGTCAGGTACGGTCATAGCTTCCATAATGTCTTCATCAGAATGAAATATGGGGTGACTAGAGGAAGAGAGACCTTCTGACGCAATATAACTTCCTAACTCATTATCATGTGAAGGAATACTCACATGCGCAACGTCATGGGGGGTGACAGAAGAGTAGGCAGATAAAGGGTCTACCGAAGTTGAGCCTAGGGTGATCTCTGAAGGGAGGTTAGGTGACATGTCAGGGGAAGCCTCCAAGGGGACTTCTACCGAGGGTCTCATGGATGATGATAGGTAGAAAATGTGGGCTGTAGGCTCCATCATCTTGACATCAAGAGGTGGAATGTCAATGGGAGTAGGCCGGTCCTCTGGTTCTGCTGGAGCAGGACTTGCAGACAAGTGAGAGGTGAAATTTTCATGCTTGGCCTTGGTTTGGCGGAAGGCTTCCAAGGAGGAGCGATACTCTTCAAGGCGGGGATAGAGGTGGTGTAATGGCCATGGAAATCGTAAAAAGCACAGGGGTGATTGGAGCGCAAATATTTTTGTTTCGAGATTGAATCAGGTATAGTGATATAAACCTCAGGGATATCAGGCTCTGAAAATGTCTTATCGACCATGGGCTTAAGGTGAGGAAACTTTGGACAAGTATGGGTGGCATGACCGACAATATCACATAAATCACACTGAATAGTGCGTTTCGGTGGCCGAGGAGGGGCAGGATTTGTCGGAGTGGCCTTGTCTTTGGTTGCCCCCATGCAAGCTTTGCCCTTCCAACTTGAAACAGTCACAACAGAAGGTGGTTCCTGTTGAGGTGGTTGAGGCACTGTTGCAATGGGAGAAGCCATGGGTACCGGTTGAATCGGGGTCAAAGCAAGGTAAGGTTTGGGCTGACTAGGCGGGGTAGCGGCTAGAGAATCAAGCTACCAGATGGGAATCCCCATGGTCAGGCTAGGAAAAGAAAGAGTGGCCATGACAGGTGCCATATAAACTCCTGGTGGGGGGGTTATGAACGGTATTTGACTGGAGGGGTAATGGCCAGGTGGGACGGCTACTAAATGGTTAAGGCCTGGAAGAACCATTCCAGGAGGGAAGAGAGGCTCATGGATACCAGTTGAAGGGCCAGGAGGAGGAGGTCTTGAAGGCTAAATCGAAGGGCTAGGAGTAGACTGCAGAGGGCAAGGAGGCTGCTGACTAGCCAAGGCGGGCCGCTTGAGAGCAGCCCGAGACGATTGCATCATGCAAAAATTTGATGAGTTGGGAACAGAGTTCATCATGAGAATTTGGTAATCGGAGGTACCAGATGGAAGAGGTTGAGTGGCCACCTGACCTTCAGGTGGTTAGGTAGCCACGAATCCTTGTTGAGGGAAAGGATCAGTAAGGACAACTAGTTGACTAAGTGCAGGACTGGGAGGAACAGAAGAGATGGCTTGCTATCCTCTCAAAGTTGCTTAAGACTCCCATATCTACCGAATTTGTGGAAAAAGAGGAAAATCATGCGTGTAATGACCATAAACACCACAACAAGAACAGGGCTTGTTCGTGCGAACAAGCCTATCTTGCTTGGGCTGAGTGCCCTGTTGCTAGTTCGTAGTGTTAGGAGCATTACCTTGATTAGGTCCAGGATTACCAGGAGCAGTGCCTTTCCTCTTCTTTTTGGAGGGAAGAGGATTAGTCGTGCCCTGTTGTGCATACACCTGCCCCTGAGGGGGCGGTGGCTGATGTTGTGGGGGTTGAGAAGGCAAGGGAGGAAGAGGTGCTAATGTTGGAGGAGCTGGAGCACCAGGCTATGGATATGGATAATAAGGAGGTTGGGTAGTAGTGTGGTAAATTGGAGGTTGGGAAAAAAGAGGAGGCATGTCGTATCTTGGATACGTGCTACCAGGAGGGGGAAAAGTGCAGGAGGTGCTGGCCCCCCCTGAGGAAAACCATATCCCATGGGAGGTTGAGCATACGGGTTAAAGAGAGCTCCGACGATACCGTCGACGACATGAGATGCCCCCGGTGCGTTGGCACCACTAGGTCTGGGAAGATCAGGTAGAACGATATAAACATAACCTGACTGAGCATAGATCAGGTCATATTTTAATGCAATTTGGAGAGCGGCTTCTTCGGTTTGAGGAAAGTGCGATGCAACATCTTTTCCGATAGGTGGAAAAAGAGATCTAAGGAACCAATCCATGTAGACATGGTCTTAGAAGGTAGAAGCTCGACATAGGCTCTTTCTTCTCCACCATTCCTGGACATGATCGGAAAGGCAGGTCACAGATGATTGATGGAAAGAAGTCAAGAGTTTGGTACCAGTGTCGTAACGAAGGGGAAGCTGGAAGTAAGACAAGAAAGCCCAGGCAATAGTCGCAAATGTGGTATGAGAGGAAGGGGCCTGATCAACATACCACTTAGAAGCTTCACCTGTAAGCGTACGTTGGAACAACCGAAGATGGACAGAGTCATCGGTAATGGAGTTAGACGAACACCACATGTGGAAAGATCTAACATGATTTGTAGGATCTTCTCCAGCAAGGCCTTCAAACTTTTGGATGTCGGAAGGGAGCTTCGTTGGCATAGCAGGCCAACTAGCGTCATGGTGTATAGGGTCGTTTATCAACTGGTTGAAATCGGAGGTTGAGGCCTGCCATGAAGGGGAGCAAGGGCGCAGCCGGGGTAGTGTCTGTTGCGGTCCCACTAGTGGTATTCCCAGCATGAGGGCCGGGGTTACCACCAACATTAGGTCCTACAACAGGCATGGTGAAGGTGGCAGGAGGAGAACCGAAGGCAGAACGAGAAGGAGAACCCAAAGGACCAAAAGAAGAGTTGATGTGCGAACTCGGTGGAGGACTAACTCGAATCCTATGCAGAGGAGTAAGTATTCCTTCTAGAAACTGAGGATGAAGGCCAAGAAGTCTCTGGGATGAATGCCTTGGTGGCGCAATGATGACGACACAAACACGACATAAAGGAAACAGAGACCGACAAGGGTAGGGAGGTGCAAGTTCAACTGATTACAATGTCGAAACAAGGGCAGAGAGGTGCAGGATCAATTGATTTCAATGTTTTAGAGTCTTTTCTTGGCGGTGTTAACCAAGCCCTTTTTCGCTTAGGGTGTGTGTGTGAAGTGTGTAAATTTTAATTTTTAAACCCAAACGTTTGTAGAGAAAAAGAAAAAGTGTGTTGTATAGCTGCAAATAAAATTGCAAATGACAGTATATAAGCTTGCAAAAACAGAAAATAAACAGCTAATAATGCAATAATCTAAACCCAAGGAGGTGGGCCTCTCAACAACTAGTCTATATTTGAGTGAAAAAACAAATCAAAACATAGTAAAATAGCCAATAGATCTAAGGTCAGAAGGGACAGGGATCTAAAGGAAAAAATCTGCTGGAAAGTGGTGCAGAAATAGCAACAGATAAGAGGAAAAATTGCTGTAAAAAGAGGTGGCAAAAGGCTATCTCCAGGATGGAAGTGGAGTGAAACCTAGAGGAAAACCCAAACAAAGCTAAATGAGGTGTTTTGGATGGATAACAAGCCGATCTAAAGCGGATCTGAAGGTGAGGTATCAGATCTGAAAAAATAGCTGAAGACTCTGAAATTTCAAACAACCTGCAACAACAAAAACTCTTCCACAAGAAGTGGAGGGTACTGAAGCCCTAGGGGGCTAGGTTCCCAATTAGTTGAGAAAAACAGAACAATTATAGGTCCAAAACGGGCGGAGATGGAGGTCAGACAACCCTGAACAAAGGCTCAGAAAAACCCAGAAAACGTTCAGAAAAATTCCCGCAAAAAGTCCAGGTCGCAATTTTTGACCTGTTTTCAGCAGAGGTTGCACTTTTTGGGCTTTAAGGTGTGCCCTGAGGGTCTAGGTCGTAGGTTTTGGGCTAAAAATTACGACATGCACTTCCGGCACTCTCGGCGGCAGATTTCAGAAAAAATTATCGTCTCAGTTGCGGCTGATGTCTGTCACCTGCACAATAGGTCTAAAAACACGCGGAAGTTAGAATTTAATCATTTTAGGGTTTTATAGGTTAAAAACAACATAAATAAAAGTAAAAACAAGGGGTTGAAGAGAAATCCTAGGGTTTGAAGCAGCTGGATATGCAAGGATCAGAAAAATGATAGCGGTCGTAATCGTAAACCTGTGTGGAGTCGCCAGTTGTTAGTATGAATCTTAATTCCAAGCATACAAAAAAATACCACTTTAGTTGTGCATAACAACAGCCCTAACAAAAAATATGGTTGTCAATATCTTCATATCTGTAGTTAGGTGATCAAGATAAATGCTACAAAAATCTAGATCTATGCATTAGAAGACATTAAACAGTAGAAAAAACAAGATTTACTCCATGCATCCCATAGAAAAGACAAGAATACGTTGAATGAATTTTGTATTAGGGGCACATGGGAGGAAAACACAGGAGGGTGTTCCCAATTCTCCTCAATGGGATGGGTTCTTGTAAGTCCCCAGCAATTCAGATCTAAAATTCCTCTCTCTTGATGGCGTAGAAAACACAGACAAAAATGGTAGCAGAATATGACTATGATGGTGGATCAATAGTCAAACCAAAAGTATAGATCCAGAGTTACCTTTAGGCAACAAAAGGTGGTAACTGAATGGAAAAACCCTTCTATTTATAACAAAATATTGAGTTAGTCTAGATATTGGTGCATAATTAAAATATTATTAACCAAATCAAGATCCAAATTTTGTGGAATATTTTATTATATTTGTTGGAGGGAAAAGGAATTTGACTTGGGTTAAATCCCTTTATTTGTAAATAATAAATAAATAAATGATTTATTTATCATTTTAAGGATGTGGTTGAGTAATAATTAAATAAATAATGATTTATTTAATTATTTATGTGTGATTTAGTCATATTTAACAAAGAATATTATTTAAATAAGGTTTAAATAACTATTCTTTAGGAAATAATAAGATAAATAATGATTTATCTAATTAATTTCCTTGTTTTGGGTTAAATATAACCAAGAATATTAATCAAACTGCTGTTTAATTAATTATTCCTTGAGGAAATTCAAACAAATGTAGATTTATTTAATATTTCCCCATGGGGTTTCCTATTTAGACCATAAACAACTTAATAAAGGTGGTTTACTAAGTTATTTTTATATTGAAAGGAATTTTACTTAGGGTAAAATTGGTGTTACATGGTGTACTTGGATCCATCTAATGATAATAGGTTAGATGACCAAAAAATGTTGTAACAACTGTATCGGTTTTTTTGTGCTAAGTTTCTGTTCAGTTTATAAACATGTGCATACTTGTCTCATTAGTTTTCTTAAGGATTGAATATTTTAACCATGAATTGTAGATGATTTTAGGTGAATTAGAAGCATAAAAAAAGCTTAAATAACACTGAACAGTAGTGTAAAAGAGAAATAATTCACCACATGAAATTTACACAGCAGACATGATGAGGCAGTTCACCCCTCCTGGGTTACATCTGCTGGTCTAGCTCCCAATGGCATGTCCATCTTTCATTATGCTCAAATTTTTGCAAATACATGTAGTTACAGTGCTCTAATGGTTTTTTTCTCTACACAAATGGCTCCAGAATGCTCCAATTAGTGAAAAATGACTCTTCATTCACTCTGAATGGGAAAAAATTGAGTCTCCTTCTCTTTTTCCCAGTTGTACCTAGAAAAAATCCACTAAAAGTGGACTCCACTTATCTGGAGTTAAAATAGTGACTTCCACCCAAAATTAGGCACGCTCCAAATATCCTGTCGTTTTAGACTGTGGCGTTAAATTTCAGTGGTTGGGGTGGTCACATGCCAACCCAAAACCTCGCATCTAACACAACGGTTAGCAGAACTCCAGGAAAATAACTCTGGTCAAAAACTTGTTACCGTGGTTGAGTTGTTGTAGTTTGCAAATAATGTTGCCGAAACTGCGCGAAGATGAAATTTATTGTGGCCATGTGACATGACTGTTTCCGATGGTTAATTGGTGGATACTGTGAGTTGAACTGTCGTATAGACCGCGACGGTAACATTTTTATGTTTGCCATGTGACAATGCAGAGTGGGGACCGCTGGCGGGTTGGGACCGCCGGCGGCCCCAACCCCCAATACCATTTGCAATCAAACATAAATAAAAACCATCAACCAATAGGTTAAGAACTACTCGTGTAGCTTGGGTGGTAGAGACTTGTACATGTCGAGAGGTCCGGGGGTCGATTCTTGCGGCCTCCAACCAAAATTTTAATATGTTGTTGCATGAACACGTGGTAGCCTCAGGGCTAGCCACGTTTCACCCTGTGATTGGATCCTCCAGAACCCCGTACAACCAATTGAAAAATCGACCAATAGGAATTTGACACTTGTTAACATGGGATTGCTTTTGAGCTCGGGATATTCCCTTTTTGCTGATTGAGCATCACAGTCAAACTTGTTCAAATTGTCCCAAATTTACCGATTTTGCATTTCGATCAGAACACGATATCTCCCTCATACGACATTGGTTTTTCAACATGTTCATGGCGCCAGAATCTGGAAGACGAGATCGACGCAACCATATTGGTTTCAACCCAATCCTGTAACTTTGAATTTTGAGAAAAATTTATGAACCCTTGATCACTTCCTTAAGGTCCTTTAGGAGATTGAATCTCATATTAGTATCCTCTCGTCACATTTTTACCTTGGTTGGTTGGTTACTTGGGTAGATGTGGGAAGAGGGTGTTACACCAAAAACTGAATCCAAAAAGTGCTTCTCCTTCGCTTCGCAAATTTCTCTTGTTGCAGCTTCTAGATCGAATTTATGTGTTGCAGTAAGATGGTTATAAGTGAGTTTGATTCCACTATATATGTATATATATATAGGCTTGAGATGAGCTCGAATTCTTGAGCTTGAGGCCGACTTGATCACCTTAAGGCTGACTTGGTGTGGAGGCTTCATAAATCATATTTTACTCAATACTTGACCTATTTGCATGATTCAAAAACCCAATATGGATCAATTTAAATGTGAAATAATCTTATAGACTCAAAATAAAGCCTAGAAGTCCAAAATAGGGACTTTTACCTAAAATAAATATGACCCAAGAATGAAATCCATGCTTTAATAAGTCATTTAATAATAATATAAAATCAATTTTTTTATTCTTTTGGCAAGTACAATAAGTATTGACTCAAGTACAATTTATGAAGACCGAATCTAGTTACATTCTTCAACACTCCCTCTTAACTAGGGAGATATTCATAACTCAATAGTACAAGGTTGATCTCAACTATATGAACTATGAAGAATCTTTAGACACTTAAATGTCATGGACTAGATTCCTGACCAAGGAACTCTATCCATTGGTCACTCAACAATTTAGACATCTAATGCCATGGAATGGATTCCTGACCAAGGAAATCTATCCAAGTGGGACTAATATGGCCTAAAGCTTTCAGCCTCTGTAGGTACCATCGAGCTTACTTACTAACCATCAACCCAGGGAACTAGGTTCACATCCACCCGATGCCACCCTCGCAACCATACGTCACCATAAAATGTCAACCCAATGTCTTTCCAGAAAATGATTCACTCACAAAGCCTCATCACACCTTGATCCAACAGATCAATAATAACCAATATCTCCCAATCAAACTAATTGGTAACTAGCATGTTATCAAAACCTTCGAGAGATTAACCTATACAAACACAATCCCAATGAGAAATACATATTCAAGTATATAATCAAAGAAAACCTACGGGGTTTTGATGTTGCTCTTCGACTAATTTCAGTAGGACTATAAGTTGAATCTTTGAGAGGAGATTCCTCATATACTTTCCTTAACTACATTTCATGTAGCAACATATTATTCAATCAGGCCCTGCTTTCCTTCTTATAGCAGTATCAAAGCATTCTCCAATCAAGGTGATGATTCTTACTCATGGTATCCACTAACAGTTGTTAGTCCTGGTCTAGTGCATGGCACATAAGGTAGAGAACCATAACCATTTCTTCTTTTATCCAAACCCCCTCTTAATATAGGGAGATCAACTTCTTCTTTTAGGTGTAGGATAATCTTTCATGGCTTCCATCCTTCTCATACTTATTAGTTTCTCATCTTTATGATGTACCTACACAGCATTAGACAACAAGCACAACCAAAAATATAGAAGCATAAAGTTAGCCATATCATAATCACAGAATATTTTTCAACTTTATACATATTAGATACCTAAACAAGAGACATATACTCTCCAACATTTTTACTAGCGACTTTTATCATAAACCCAAGACTACTTCACAATGTCTTTCATTTTATCTAGGGTTTCAATATTTCTTTCAAAAGTATAATATACCTTGCTACAACATTTAGTAAACCCTAGAACCAACATAGATTTACAAGATTCTAACAACCTTTAGAATTCACATGTTAAACTTTCCACTAGGGATTCATTCAAATCCTAGATTTCATATAAAAGAGTCAATCAAGATTTATTTAGCTCAGACATTGTCTTTCACTAGAGTTAGTTGCATACCCTAGTTTTATATTTAGATAGACACATAGTGTTCTATGCTTAATGAAAATTTACTTCAATCTTTCTTAGGCCCAATTCAAATAAGAAATCACATAAACATGAAAGTAAAATGTTGATAGAACACAATAATAGATCAACAGAAGACAAGCCAATAATATAGATCAAATTTTACAATTCTTCTTGTCCATAAAATATATAGGATAGTGTGTGTTACAAAAGTCAACCAGATGCATCAGCCAGCAAAGTCTTTCTTAGATTAGCCAACCCTCCAAGTGTCACACCCATAGCCCTCAAAGACAGCTCATCAAAATTCAACGTTGGTCAACCAAAATTCAACGTAGGATAGTCAATAGAAAGTCAATGTTGCAGATTTAGGTCTTCGGTCAAACAAATCCTTTTTCCTCGATTTTTGCGCCCACACTAGAAAATTTGGTGGAAATTCCGACGGCCAATTCATCACTATTCCGACACATAGTCGTCGTAAGAGCGACAGTTCGAGGGCGGGAAAAACATGGTTTTCCATACCGTCGCAGTTCCGACGCAATTAAAAAGTGTCGCACTATCGACACTTTTTCCTTCACTTCCAAACAAGCGTCACTCTTCCGACGTTTCCCAATCCGTCGCACTTCCGACCTTTGTAAATTGTCGCACTTCCGACGAAATGTGGTCCAACGTTTTGAACGTCGCTCTTCCGACGTTTGTAAACTGTCACAATTACGACGAAATGTGGTCCGATGTTTTGAATGTCGCTCTTCCAACGTTTGTAAACTGTCGCAATTCCGACGCAATGTGGTCTGACGTTTTGGACGTCGCTCTTCCGACGGTTGTAAACTGTCACAATTCCGACAAAATGTGGTCCGACGTTTTGGACGTCGCTCTTCCGACATTTGTAAACTGTTGCAATTCCGACGAAATGTGCTCCGACGTTTTGAACGTCGCTCGTCCGACGTTTTTATACTGTCGCTCTTTCGACGTTTTTAATATGTCGCAATTCCGACACTTACAAGGCGTCAGTATAGCGACGGCGGGTTCAATTTAAAAAAAAAAAAATGAAACTTTAAAAGAGGAAAAATGTTGTTTTGAATATATTATATGAAGTAAAACAGTCCATGAAGTCATTACATTTTCACATCTGAAGATTGGAACCCAAATATCCATCCAGAAAAGTGGAAGTCCCACCCCAGACAATGATAGAAAATACCCCATGTCACATACAGGGACATGATATAAAACCCAGTAACGGTCCACATGGAGATTATCGACAATCTGAGAAAGCATCCAAATATGCCCAAGGCATCTATAAGAAAGTGAAATATCAGTATGTAGAATAGTAAAGCAACAGATAGAGTACGTACCGACGTCCATTGTTCCAAATACAAATTAAAGTACCCAAAATCCTTGAACAGAGAAAAACGCTAATCATGTGAGGAGTGTGATATGTCTAAAATATAAAAAGACCATCAGACCATATCAATAAACCAGCAACATAGACCAGCATCGCTAGTTTTGAAGGCAGAGTGATAAACATTAATCATTTTTTTTTCAAAAGAGAAAAAACGTTGTTTTGAATATATTATATGAAGTAAAACATTCCATGAAGTCATTACATTTTCACATCTGAATATTGCAACCCAAATATCCATCCAGAAAAGTGGAAGTCCCACCCCAGACAATGATAGAAAAATACCCCATGTCACATACAGGGACATGATATAAAACCCAGTAACGGTCCACATGGAGATTATTGACAATCTGAGAAAGCATCCAAATATGTCTGAGGCATCTATAAGAAAGTGAAATAGCAGTATGTAGAATAGTAAAGCAACAGATAGAGTACCGACGTCCATTGTTCCAAATACAAATTAAAGTACCCAAAATCCTTGAACAGAGAAAAACGCTAATCATGTGAGGAGTGTGATAACCATCTATAGAAACCCAGGCTCACTTGTAAGATCAGGCTCGCTTGATTCCAAAATTGGTAACCATATGTTGCATCCGAGATGTAAGGTTCAGGCTCAATTTTTTCCATTAGTAGCCCGCTACAACATCCACCCTGTTCATAGCAAAAAGGTTCCTGTACTAGATATACATAGAAAGAGTATAATACGTAGACCATATAAACATGGCTCTGTATTTCAAAAAACAGGTTTAAAATAGAAACATGGCAACATTTTTTTTTCTAAGTAAAGTTAATCTATTAATAATGGGAATAAAATTACACCGAAGTCAAAATCATTGCCCAGAATCATAGCAAATTTGTCATCAAAAAATCAAAAAATTAAGAAGACTGCCCTCATACGGGGAAACCAGTCTTGAACATTTAATTTACAGAATTCAAAAATATTACAAAGGTCCAGCATAGTAAAATAATCTAAAAGCAGCCCAATTAAGTGGGTCGCGAAGCAAGAAAAAAAAATTAACCAAACTACTCCTCCGGCTCCTCGACGATTCGGCACCATCCTTCGGAAGGTCCAGGATCGCTAGGTGCTACCTCCACATTCATGCCACGGCTCCCCTCCTGAAGGCCTGAATGCTGGCCGGCTTTTTCCGAGCTTAGACCCGCCGGACGGGTGCATTCTTCCTCCGTTTGGGCCTCCTCGCGGAAAACCACAGTGACTGAAGCTGTAATTCGTGGGCGGTTGAGAGAGAAATTAAAGGAAAATTGTGCAGTGCGCGTCGTGGGAGAAGGTGAACTAGCGGTGAGGAAACGAGGAGCAAGGGAATCCATACAGTGGACAGATCCTATAACCCGACCCCGCCCACTCCTAGTATTTGGATATCAACCTGCGTAATAATCACTGGACTGGCCGGAAGACAACTCAGTTGAGGGGCTGGAGGGAGCGCGCAGGAGTTGACCTCTAGTGCTCCCCCTGCGGGAACGCATCCTTTGATGCACGCGAGGCATGGGTGCAGTCTCACTAGTAGTGGGCACAAGAGGAGACGGAGAAGCAGAATTCCAAGAAACAGAGGAAGATAGACAAGGACCAGACCGAGAGAAATGCAGATATGCAGCAAGGTCTACGCAGCAGTTTAGCTGGCCACTTCTCCTTCTCGTCACAGTGAGCAGGTAGTGTAACCCAACAACCGGCTCGTCTGAAAAACCATAGCGAAATGCCATTTTATTGACCCAACTGCAATGCAATCGAAGGACGCTCATCATAATTAATCTCTGATCATTAATGAGAGACGAAGGCTGGATCATATTGGAGCATGTGGAATCGCTAACAGGAGTGGAGGTCCGATCTTGAACAATGTTAAAACTTAATGCGATTAGATGTGAAAACCTTGGAACTTAATTGAACAACGTTAAAACTTAATGAGATTGATATGAAATCGCCACATCCATGTCCCATCGCCTTAAACGCCATCGAATGCACCCGCATCTGGGAGTAGGGAAATTTTTTATTGAGGACACGTGGTAGAAATTGATTGGAGCGGATCTTTGTTTGGGCTGCTCGCGCAGTGGAAATCCGGACCTGAAAAATATTAGGGCGAATTTGATAAGAAATTTGCGTCACAACTCTCTCTCCGTACGCCAGCCCAAATTCGAACCCGAAAAATATTAGGGCAAAATTCATTTGGTTTTCACGTCACAAAATTGGCCGACGTCAGCAGGCTATTTTGGAACGCGAATTTTGTTTGAATTATGGTTTATCGCCGTTTGAAGTCCGGCAGGCTCAACTTAAGAACAATTTTGTTTGATCCCATCTTATAAAATTTGTGTTGGTTTTCTTTGATAATACACATATTTATAATAAATCATGGGAATACCACACTAAACATGTGGAAAAGTTATATAAATTATTCAGAACAATCATTTTTATGTAAAAATATCCAAATGTGCTTTTGGGAAATAAGAATTCAAGTATTTGGTTCATATTGTTTTAAAGGAAGGAGTGAAGTTGGAGCCTCAAAAGATGCAAGCTATTACAAAATGACTTATTCCTAAGAAAATCAAGGTTCTTAGAATATTTTTTAGACTTACATGATCAGTATGATGATAATTATGATAATTTCACAAAACAATCACTAGCTATTTTGAGGGATGAGATATTAGAACTTCAGCTTGATGAGGATTTTTAAGAGCTTTATTTCTTCTTTTGAAATCAAGAAAATATTCTCCCAAACTGAAAATATGTGTTCTTGAGATAATTTCTGAAAATTATGAAAATGAAATTAAACTTTTGCATTCTCAAATTCAGTCATACAATTTCCGAAATCCTAAAGAATTATTTGAAAATATTCCTTCTCCTAAGCAAGAGGAAATTGTACTATCTTTTGACTTGCATATTGAGGATTATTATTCTTTCAAACACAAGACAGAAGAAATAGTTTCAAGGCTTAATATTCAGAATACAACTGAGCAACCAGTCATTGAAGGCCTAGAAGTAAATAACATACATCATTCTTTTATTGATCCTATATCAAATTATATGGAGAATATTTTTAGCCCAAATCTGCAAACATGTTTTCTCTATAAGGATCAAATACATCAAAAGTGGCCTTTACACATCATATCATTTATTATAAAGGCACATGATCATAATATACTTCCAATTTTGATCACAAGCAATCAAGTTATCCATTTATTGTTACAGCTACTTGATTGGCTTCATTGGCATTTTTGTATTACCTAATTCAATAATATTTTTAGTAGATTGAGTAGGTAGATGAGTGCCAATAAGCTCAGAATTTTAAGCATTTTTTTTTTAGTTTTCAATTTTCAGCTAGTTTTTCATTAAGTTGGTTTGAAAAATTTTGTGTGTTGTTTTAGTTTCAGATCAGATTTAAGTTTCCAGAAGATAGAAGACATTTACAGGTTCACCAAGGTCAATGGATGAGGACAACTAACCTGATGTTCTTGAATTTTCACCAGGAAAAGCCATCCCCAAGTGGAGCCAGTGTTAGACTCCTATACCAATAGGTGTCATATTTCATTATTGACTTGATGGGCTATGTAATATGTTCATACCTTTTCTTGTTGCAACGGTTTTCCATATTATCAAAAAATCAAAAAATTTTAAAAAATGTAAAGAGGGTATACCCTAAAAGAAAAATCAAAGGGTAAAAAGAATAAAAATGGCCAAAAAAGTAAAAGAAAATGAACCCCACAAAAAGAAAGGCCAAGGAAAGTGTGCAAGTCTAAATGCCACTACTTTTTGCTCTGATGTAATAAAAAAATTGTGTGCAACTTGTATTCTATGCCACAATTTATGAACAGTCAAATAATTTAAGCTTGGCTAGTTCATCTTTCAATTTCATGTTTTAGAGACAGAGAATAAAATCTGACCAAACTGTTTAACCTTGGAAGATAAGTGGATAGGTAGAGTGAATAAAATGAGCTCAACAGTTTAATTTGAGCCCTTGGATGTAATAAGGTTATAATTAGATAGATTTTCATATGTAAAAGAAAAAAAGTGTGATAAGGGTTTGCCAGTCTAATTGCACCCTAATAAAGAAGAAAAAATGGTAGAGTAAAGTAGGTAGGGTAGATAGATGATGTTGCAGAATTGCATGTGATGGACAATGACTCTAAATGTGTTAATATTTACTTTCATCACAAAATGCAAAGGCAGACACTATACTGGAAGAAATTCAAAGTAAAGCAAAGTCAAAGTTATTAACTTCCTTTCTCATCTTCCCCTAAAGATTTCACTAATTTCCCCCAAGTACTAAGGTATTTGAAAATTAGAGGGGCTCAATGTTGTGTAACCAACTCAAAAAATAGAAGAAAAGAGATATCAACGCCTTATAAAGAAGCCACTTCAAGGGGGCAACCTCCAATACATTACATAAATGAACAATTCTTGGACGATACAAATGACAAAACCTCCTTTCTATATATAGGAGTCCATGGGGCCACAATGTAATCCTAGCCGACCTAACAATAATAATGTAAGGGCACAATAATAACAATATGGGGGTTAGACTAACATAATAAGGGACTACACCATTAATATAGGGGCTTAACATGCCCCTCTCCTTCAAACAAATGTTGTCCTTAACGCTTGATTATTTCTTGATGCTTCTGTATAAAATTCTCATCGTCCCATGTGGAATCTTCTACAGGAAAGTTCTTCCACTTGCTGAGATAATTTGAAATTGATTGTACTTATCGAGTTCTTGTTTCTGTGACTGCTTCAGAACTTCTTTTGATGTGATATTGATCTTCCGGTTGTTTTATTTGATTTTGCACCAAAGTTAGGTTATCCTTTGAGAGTTGGAGAACTTGTTGTTGATGCTCATTGTGATGTTCCACTATTTTATCATCCATAATAGATTTTATTTGATCCTTCAAACCATCCAAATTAGCCTCCATTTTTTCTTTTAAACCATCTATATCATCTTCGGTTGCTCTTCGTAAGATCGAAATTTGTAGCACTTGGTACCGTAATTTTGATATCTCATATTGCAATTCTTCCTCCTCATGCGTCATAGTATAGCTTTCTAAGGGCTTAATGGGTATGGAATTATTTTTTGGAGGCATAATAGAACCCATTACTGACAAAAATTCTTCAATTTGTCCTTGGAATCAATTCAACTTGATTTTTCAAACAAGACTTATGCAATTCGGAAAAAACAATACACACATTTTTCTTGCTTTTGAGGAGCTTGATATTGAAATTGGATTATCTATGTGATTGTGGCCCTTCAATATTTGAAATTAAGCAATGAATTAGCCCTCTAAATTCTCGTTTGAATGCCATAGGTCTGACCTGATTTGGATTCTCCAAGACAAAGTTGTGTCCAATCTCCCACAATGACCTAATTCTGTACTAGTTCAGTAGAGCAAACTTGTAGGACTTACCACGTGTAATTGTTTCATCCTTTGTCTCTGAAATTGATAGCCAAGAAACTACAGTCTGTTTAATTATGACCACTTTTTACGGCACTCCAATCTGATGCCCAGAGAGAGAGTTATTGAACTTTTCCCACGATGACCTCTTTGAGGTGAAATTTAGGAGCTTGAAAAAGCACTACCTTCCACAGATCATATCTCCAAAAATATTGTGAACCAAGCTCTAAAATTTTTAGACAATATTCCTCAGGATTTCGGCTTCGCACCCTAAAAATTTAGCTTCTGAAACTTCGTAGAAAAAAATTTATAGCGAAAATGCCACGATGACCCGTTTGGAGCAAATAACCCTGTAATCCAAAGCCTCGATACCAAATGTTGTGTAACTAAATTTCAAAAAATAGAAGAAAAGAGATATCAACGCCTTAGAAATAAGCCACTTCGAGGGGGAAACCTCCAATACATTACATTAATGAACAATTCTTGGATGATACAAATGACAAAACCTCCTTTCTATATATAGGAGTCCATGGGGCCACAATGTAATCCTAGTGGGCCACAATGTAATCCTAGCCGACCTAAAAATAATAATGTAAGGGCACAATAATAACAATATGGGGGTTAGACTAACATAATAAGGGACTACACTATTAATATAGGGGCTTAACACTCAAGGCATTTCCTTGACTTTTAGAGGGACCGGACCTTCGGCCCAATAATTGGAAAAGCCTAAGTACTTGACGTCATTCTTCATAACATTCACTCATTTCTAAACATCTTTTCCTAAGTAAAATCCCATTATACTTAGGAAAATTATGCATTATTTCATAAAAAACCCTCAAAATCACATTTTATTCCAAGTCTAAGTGATGAAATGATTATAATGCAATTTTCTTTTAAATCTTCACTTTCTTAGTTATATTAATGTATTTTCAGTTTACATTTTCCCCTTGTCATATTAACATTGATTTTATGTATTAAATCCTTACAAAAATAACCTTCTCCTATTATATATAACTCCTTTTTATATAATATCCCCAAAAACTCATTAATAAATTTTAGCCAAAGTTATTTATTCCCACATGTTTAAATAAAAAACCCACTTTATGCCCCCTTTGGCTAAATATATCGTAATATTAAATTCTGCCCCCTATGGTAATTAGATTAATCTGATTTAATTATCATATAATAAAAGTATATTGAAAAATAATTAAAACATGTTTTATTACGTGTTTTAATACAAAAATAATTCTTCCCCTGTGTATTTTAATCCCCCGACTCCCTTTCCCAAGGTTAAAACTATAAACCCTTTGTAAAATCCCCAATACCTCCCTTAACCGCTAACCTTGGTTAAATAATTTCCCGATCACTTTCCTGCATTTTTATAAACAAATTGATTAATCCTCACGATTAATTAACTCTGCCAATTAGATTCCCCCTGATGAGATTAATTAACATTTAATTGTGTCGGGCCCTCCATATTAAATCCCCGTCACTTCCATGTCCCCATCGTCGTTCGATTAACCCATCTGAGATCAACGATTATTAATGATATCGCTAGCCATCTGCGTCCGAACAATAACGAGCAATGGCCTGGCGGTTTTCAAACAGTGCCATTCCACGCGTCAATCATTCTATGGAATCGCTCGCCCTCCGCCCAAAAACCACTTTTCCCCAAAAGTGGTGCGATGGAAACTGCTTACCGCTTGCCTCCCGTGACTCATCCTCCATACCTGCTGACGTCATCCATTAAATAAATAAAAAAACCCCGTCACCCTTTGGAATTTGTGAATAAAACAATTTTTCCCGCGTCATTTTCATTATTCTGTGAACGACCAAAGTCTCATGCAGAGAATTTCAAAAACAAACTGTCAAGCGCAATCAACTGTATTTTGCTGAAGACAATTGCATACCAGTAATCCAAAGTTCATACGCCATAGCCTGTACCTATTTAATCACTGTTCATCTCCCAAAAAACAGGTATTTACCCCAATTCCCGTTAAAACTCTGTGAAATCCTATCTTTTGTTTTAAATTCCACACGAAAGACAGAAACAGAGTTCAATTTGGTCTTGTTCAATCCCCAGAATTGTAAATTGCATTCCCAAAACTTGTAATTGTGTTTGTTCTTCACAAAAGCCCGAAATTCATTTCTGAATCCACAAGAACTAGAAATGGAGGTTCCAGTGGCTCTGAACGTCGCACCTTTGAATGCCCCTCATAGAGATTTAGACTATCTGACCCTAGCAAATAGAGATTTTCAAATTAAAGACCTCATTCTTGGTGATAATCCTCTTCGAACCTTTTGTCGCTGCAGAGATAACTTTATAAACGGTTTTGATATTATTGGATTATGGGAATCTAATCTCCCCATGTATCTTCTCCCCTCAGTCCATATTTTTCCTGAGTTAATTCATTACTGCCATGCAAACTATGACCTCAATCAAAGAGAAATTTTTTCCCTGAGTCAGAACATCCTTTTCCCAATCACTACTCAGTCGATAAATGAAATGCTGCAATTTCAACCTAGTCAAGCCCTCACTCCCCTGTCCATGGGAGAATTACTTGAAAAGTCTTCCAATTTGTCCCATGAAGATTTAAATCGCTTTTGTCAAACCTTCATGTTACCAGAGCATCAGCCCAAAGGCCCTCCCCCCTATGGTTATACTTTTTTCACTGATGTGGGCAGGCTTATTCTGAATATGATATACTTTATCATGGGTTTCAATACTAGTGAATATTTTGATCAATTAACCCTAGTATTGTTGTCTATATTTACCCCTGGACAATCCCCTGCTGTCAAGTATGATTTTGCATCCTATATTGCTGATAAAATCCATCATCAGTTCATGAGATTTGAGAATGAAAAAGTGTTCAAATATTCTTCTATTATATATCATCTCATGATTTATTACCAATCAAAAAGTTTCCCTTTC
Source organism: Pinus albicaulis (assembly GCA_034641835.2). NCBI lineage: Eukaryota > Viridiplantae > Streptophyta > Pinopsida > Pinales > Pinaceae > Pinus > Pinus albicaulis. The sequence goes on along the minus strand of CM076575.1, from coordinate 349,038,071 downwards.
CATGTTCAGAAACTTGATGCCAAATGAAATCCTAGGTCTGTGATATTTTGGTTTGCCATCACCCATAATTCCTCTGATTCTCCTTACTCCTATAATGAGTTTATTGACCTATTTTTACACCCTAAAACCACTTTGTTAACAGGAGTTTCCCCTCCTAGAGTCAATAATGAAATCAATAAAATTCTACAGCTCTCAAAAAAATATAGGGTAGGTGATTGGTACTTGTATCAAAATCACACTGAGATCAGAATATATGGATGTGAATTGTGCCCATTCAAGTTGCCCAAATATGTCCCCATGAGACTCTTTGCACTAGAGTATTTTAGGCAGATGATTAACTCAGATATAGTTCATTTCTGAAATGCAAAGAAAAAGGCTCAACTCAAGATCAAAAGTCAATTAGGTCCCTTTGTTTGTAACTCTAGAGATGCTGGAAAGGAAGCAGAAAGAATCTTAGAAGAATATCTCAGATTACAAAAAAGTTTTTACTGGGTGCCTTATGACCCAAATAGCTTTATCTGTGATAGAAGAATGAAAAATAAACTATCACCATACATTCATCACAAAATTCCAGAAATTGAACAATATGCCAACATGGATGAATGGATGGAAGGAACATTGGTAGAACAGGATAGTGAGCAGGTCAATGTTGAAAATGTAATGAAAGACCTTGAGAAAATACTTGACCTAGTCTCTTTTGGATAGGTGCAGATACCAGGTATTGGTCCTTCTTCTGCAGGGACTTCTCAGCAAAATTTACAAGAGATCAGTGCATTGGCCACAGTACAATCTAAAGGAAAAGAAAAGGAGCCTGACCTAAAAGTATTTGAAAAATTCACAATGACAGAGCAACCTGAGACTTCTAAAGAACAGGGTCAAGTACAAATTCCTCCTATTCAGATCAATGAGCCAGAAATTTCAATTTTACAAACTCCTATCAATATAGAAAAAGGCAAGAAGAGAGATGTTGAAGTTGCTATCCCTGTTGGTGGATCTTCAGAACAACCTCATGCTAAAAGACAAAAATTAAATCCTCTTCCAGAAGTATATTTTGTTAAGGAAATTCCTGATATCCAGAGAGAAGATTTGGATAGTCAACAAACAGGTACAGTCAGTGGGGCACCCACTACTTTATAGAGAAAAGAGCTGCAAAAGCAATAGAGTGTTAAAATATCTTCTTTCAAACCACCAGTTAAAGATGCAGGAGATATAAAGAAAACCTTTATCAATATAAAAGCCAAGAATGATCCACTAAGACTCCAGGTTTACAATCAGTATTTGAAGATGGCTCCTAAGAATCAAGAAAGATTGATGTCAGCTTATGACATTCAACAAGGCAAAATGATAATGAGTCACTTCAAACCAAAAGTGCAGTAGCCTCAAACAGCTACAGATTATATTAGAACAAATTTTTAAGTCTTAGCAAAGGATATTCATCCTTTAGATCAGATTGAGTTACATAAGCAGACTGGTGAAATGATCTATTATACTCTGACCGATAAAGCAATGGCAACTCAGAAGTTGCAGGATTCTTTGGAGAACACTAATGCACAATTGCAGCTTGAAAAAGCCTCTTCTCAGGAAAAAGACAACAGGATAAAGACATTGGAGGAAATAATCATTGGATTGGGTCACAATCCTAAAGATGTCAAAGTATAGAGGCCCTAATCAAGAAAAAATATGATGATATTGCAGCTTTGAGAAAGCAGTTGAAATTGCCAGCTTCAAGACATCCACAAACTGAAGAGATGATAAAGAAAAATTCTGAAGAAGAAATGATGGACTTGATTTTGAAACTGAATAAGCAACTAAATGAAATAGAAAAAGAGCTTGAACAGCCATTAAAGAACAAGCAGTCTACTATTCCAGGATCAACAACAGAGGCAATTACAGGTATAGGTACATCCACAACAGGTTAGCCAACAGAGCTATCACAGGTAAATACTTCCAATTTGAGTTCAGAAGAATTAATAAAGTCAATGAATGAATTGAAACTTCAAGTAACAGAACTCCAACACACAAAGTTACAGCTTACTAATTTATAAAAAAGATATGATCTCTCAAAAATGAGTGTTGCTGATAAAACAAGAGAGGTCAAAAGATTAGAAAAATTGGTTAAAGCATTGGAAAAGGATCTCACATTGGAGAAACCTTTAAAGGAAATAAATGAAATTATTTGGGACAACATTATCCAATCAATTAAGGATGTCTGGTCTTCAATTTAGATTATGTATGAACAGAATGATTTATTCAAATTGGCTATAGAAGAAGTTCAAAGTACAAGAGAAGAATTGGGAAATAGGCCTGAGGAAGCCAATCAACTCATACAGTTTCTAAACACTCAAACCAGACACCAACTTGTAGAACTTGGTATTCAGGACAGGACCGGAACAATTTTGGAAATAAAAAGAGTTTTTACCAAGAGAACCCTTATGCAGAATCTAGAACGAAGGTGCTCAGATATGCAAGAAGAAATCATTGCATTCAGAGAAAGATTTGATATTTTGTTGAAAAAAGGATTGCTCAGTCCTATAGTTTCAGAGGATAAACTAATGGACCTTGAAAGCTATGTTGAAAAATTGGACAAGTATGCTAACAATCAGGCCAATTCTTCAACCAGTACATCAGAAGCAGCATTGCCAACAGGAAAAAATCTTCATGACAGATTGGAAAATTTATTTTATCTTGAGCATGAATTAAAGCATTTGTTTCCAATTCAGCCTACCTTTTTTAGATATACTGAGGCTGTTGAAACATTGAGAAAACTTCAACGGACCAGAATACCAGAAGAAAAATGGTGGGAAGAACTGTTGGAACTTTTGTAAAATTTATCCTTATATGAAATTTTGCCTATTTACTACAGTATACCATGATAAAAAGGATAAACAGAGGTCAAAGTGTATCAGTGAAAACAAAGAGTATCAGTAAAGCAAGGCAGTCAGAACAGAATTACTAAGGATGACAGCAACGAGCCAAAACATAGGGCCTGCCTCCAACACATTCTCAAAAGAAGGAAACAGCACAACATCAGTTACTTTTTATCTTATCTACGAGATTATTTGTCTCTATTTTTATTGTAACTTATTCATGAGTCACCCTAGATTATATCTCAATTTGTTATGAGATATTTTTGATAATTTTTTGTATAAATACTCCCTTAATTGCTCCTGTTTTACTAGTTTAAGCATTTTGATTATTTAGTAAAGAATACTTGAATGCTCTTTATTGATAATCACTCAATTTCCCTCTTTGAATGTGTTGAAAGATTCTTAATTGTCTTTCATCCATTTTAATTCCATCTCATTCGCTTTAAAGATCTAAAATTGTTCTCTGTTTGATTATCTTACCCTGTAAAACCATCTTTTGTTTAGAAACTTAATCCAGTGAAGCCATCTTTTTGACTCCATAGCCCAATGGCCTGAATTAATTCAATCTTACCCTCAGCTATCGAATTCCACCACCTAAATTCAATCAAAACCCTTGAACTTTATAACTAGCCTAATATCTTTCAAAACAAAGCTAAATTTTAAAGAGAGAACCCTCTCTGGGTACAGATTGGCTAGATTCTGTACCTAAAAGATTGGTTTGTGGTTACCTCGGACCCCTTTCCTCTTCTCTACAACTTCAAGGAAAATATGAGTGATAACATAGTTAGTGTTAGAATCCTATACCAATATGTGTCATATTTCATGATTGACTTGATGGGCTATGTAATATGTTCATACCTTTTCTTGTTTCAAAGGTTTTCCATATTACCAGTATTGATGGATCACCCCACACCATCCCACCCACTAGAAACAGTGAAAAAGGAAACCCGAGAAAACTTCTGAAATATCTCAAGATGACTATATGGGTGGTTCTTATGAATCAACCAACCATTCAGAACATGCTCATCAATCCAAACCATGATTATTATGTGACGATATTCAAGCAGGCACTGAATTGGATTTTTGAAGCTATGTTAGAGAAACCCTAAACTCTCACTGAAAATAGGTGAAATGTGGCACCACTCAAAGATTGACATGTGCCAATTGGTACAAGTGGTAGAAAATTGGCATGCTCAAACAACGAGGTGATGCAGGAATGACATGAGGGAGAAAATATCAGAAAAGCCCCAAATCTGGAGAACTAAAGCTCATCATCAACCTGAGATTGACAACTTTACATGATGTAACCTATGAAATCGTAAATGGAGAAATCATAGTAACAATAAAGTAACCTATGTAACAATAAAGTCGGATTCATCCTGGGAGTGGTAATGGGATAAATCATAGTGAACAACAGGAAACATGCAAAGTTGCTTACAATCAAATAGATGAAAAAACACATACAAAAAACCTAGATAATAATCATGAACAAGCTTAATATTGAATTATGAACCGTAAAGGAACTTACAAAATGTGACATTACGAACCTGGTCAAGCGCACAAGCAAAAATATCCTGGACATGACCCTGGTTGACAAGTTGTATTGCTCATGATGCAAGAGGATTCGTACCTGCACTGCCAAGTCAATCAAAATCCATCATTATCTATACAATAAATACAAGTAATTGATGTAGTATTTTTTACTCTAAGATGCATTCTTATGATAATGCTAGAACATATGTTGAAAATGTCAAAACATACCTGAATAAGCTCCTCTTCATTTCAAGAACAATTTATTGGAGTCGCGTGAACTTGGAACAAGCCTCCCACGATTTGAAAGAGTAGCAACTAAGTCAACAGTGACTTTTTTGTTGCTACGCTGGATCGAGGGAGGTTTGCTCCAAGATTAAATCGCTCCAATAAATTATTCTCTACTAAACAGGGCCAACCACGTGAAGGTGGAAGCTCTTATGGCCCCTCCCCCCCCTCACATCACTCTCAATTCCCCAATACCCAATCTATATTTCATTTTTTACTTTCATGAGCATAAAAAAAAAAATTCAATAACTAATAAAAAACAATTCAACAAAAAGTACGCAAGGAAACATTGCAATTAATGCTTGACATAAAAATAGTATGATAAATGAGTTTTTTATATAACGCAAAAAATTGTTCCAAGTATGGTAACGTTTGTCTTATAATAATACAATATTTTACATTGTCAAATTTTCTTTTTCTTCTTCCTATTTTTAAAGCTCCTAATTACATCATCAACATCATCGTGCTCTGCTCCTGTTTCGTGCCTTTCAACCCGCACTGCTGACCTAGTTGCGTATTCACGATGTCTGGGCTCATCCAGTGACGGGGCATCGCCTACAAAAACTGATAATATTAAATTTTAATTGTCAGTTTTTAAATATCATTGAACTAGTTCGGTAATATTAATAAAAAAAATTGCAATGAGATTATTTACCTGTTGCACCAGTTGTCGCCGCTGACCTAGTTGCGTAGTCACGATGTCTGGTCTCATCCAGTGACGGGGCATCGCCTACAAAAACAGATAATATTAAATTTTAATTGTCACTTTTTAAATATCATTGAACTAGTTCGGTAATATTAATAAAAAAAATTGCAATGATATTATTTACCTGGTGCACCGCCTGTCGCTACCATCTAGTCGTATTATTACGATGTTCAGTCTTCATCCAAAGGATTTTACACGCTCACAAAAACGTATAATATTAATAGGCTAGTTTAATTGTCGCTTTAAATATCATGAACTAGTTCGGTAACATGAATAAAAAAATGTACCAGATTATTTACCTCAGGCACCAGCTTGTCGCCGCCGACCCAGTTGCGTAGTCATGATGTCCGGTCTCATCCAAAGGATGGGCACGCTTATAAAAACAACATAATATTAAATTTTAATTGTCATTTTTTAAATATCATTGGAACTAGTTCCCAGAATGTTAATAAAAAAAATTTCAATGAGATTATTTACTCCGGTGCTCCGCCTGTCGCTGACCGCGTTCCGTTCTCTCCGTGGTAAGATCCTCAAGGGAAACATTCTCTGTCATTTAAACAAAAAAAGTTATAAGGACAACCATCAAGGTATAATTAGAAAAAATTATAAGTGGAAATCAATTACCATCACGGCCCTCACTGATAGTAGCATTGTCGACCTGGTCCCCACTACAATGATCAGGTTGCACATGAGGATCATCTACATCTGGCTCTAAAACTGGGTTATTTTCCTCATCGGTAGTGCTGCTCCCCTGATTTAAACAAATTTGTTAGAAATTAAATTTATGGATGAAAACAAACATATTGAAAAGTTAATGTTTTACCTTATCAGGAATTCTGGATCTTGGGACCTGCCCCAAGCTTCTGCGACGTTCAACTACAGCTTGATAGCCGAAATGGAAAGCGATATTTTTATCTTCCTCTGTAGTTTCTGTTCCGAATTCATCACCCTACATTACATATGATTGTGTATTTTTAATCATATTTTATAGGATTACAAAAATGTTGGAAGGCAAAACAATTAATTATAAGATGTTTAGCTACTTAATTACAATTCTTGCAGCTAATTTCAAGTAGCCGCCCTGGCCTAGCTTGTGATGGCCCTTTTTTTCAATCCTAGCTTTGGTTGCCTTTGAGGTGTCAGGCAACCTAGTATCAAAAGATTGAAGTCAGATATGACGTAGCACACTTTTATTTTAGACATAGAGAAAATTAAAGCTATTGAATTAAAGTTGTAATTTACCTTACGGGTCCAGTTGGCATTTTTCCTTCTTTCTTTGCCCTTTTCTCTTTTCCGTCATGGATGAGTGCTCTCCACTCACTCTCTGGAACTGTGAGAGGATGCTCATATCTATGGTTAAATTGCAATTGCGTCCTATAGGTGTCCCTGGTATATTTCAAATATTTGCCGGCTACCAGAGCCACCGTTGTTCTGTCAAATGTGCCGACCCCAAAAAGGGCTTCTAGATAATCTAGAAGTTCTTTTTTCAGGTTGGAATTCTGGGAATTCCACCCTATGTGTATGGTTGGGCCAAAAATTACCAACGCATGGCTCTCCAAAAACCTGTAGAACTCATTGTTTCCTACATAGAAAAAAAGAAGAAGAAGATATTATCATTAATTTAAAAATAAAAATCATGATAAATATGTTTTAGATAAAGTACATGAAATAGTTAAAATATTAAAATTTACCTGGGAGTTGTACATGATTTATAGGGACACCTTCATCATTCACCAACAATGTGCCATTAATGGTCCCTGTGGAGCTGACATGTGTAGCTCCAGGAAACGCAATAATGTAGTTGGCCATATCAGCCTCATCATTGCCAACACGTTCAACGGTTGGCTGGGTGTCTGCTTGGGCAGGGTGTGTTTCTTGGCTGGCACCTAAAGGAGTAGAAGGTGTACGAGAGGGTTGTTGGGAAATCTCTTGCCTTTGTGTCCCACTACCACCAACACCGGGTTCAGCAAGTGCCAGAAAACGCTACATACAAAAGAAATTTTTGTTAGTTTAGTCAATGTAAAAATTAAAAATCAAACTATCACAATTCGTCTCATGCAGAACAAAAAAAATATCCTTTTGACTTTTTATTATTACCTGATATCTTTCTAGCTGGCTCATAAGATGTTTTATCCTCTCTTCTGTTTCAGGTGTTTGAGGCGTGTCTATCAAAGTATTAAATTCTGACCTTGCATCTCGTGCCTTTTTTCGCAACAAGAACACCGGAGATAGGGATGAAGAAATCTCTTCCTCAAAGAGGGAATCATCAGGCGTACCATGGCTAGGTGTCTGCATATTTGAACAAAATTAATATTATTTCAATTATGTAAATAACTAAAATACCTGAAGATAGAGCAATGCTGGCACTTTACATGTTCTTCCGCTGGCCTCTTTTCACGATCATCCCGTCTCGGGGTTGTTCCTACACTGCTCTGATCAGTCTGCCACATTGCAATAAAATTATAAATGTAAAAACTTGAAAACAATATCTAACTTGAAAACAAAAAATGAAAACTGAAATAATTTCTAATAAGACACCGGAAGACAGAGTTAGAGTTTCAAATATGCCTTGCATTGATTTCAGTCCTGGAAACATGTCATTGCACATTAAGGCACCCAAACAAGAGACGAGTTGATAATGAAGACCTTATTGAATATATTGTTGGAGCAAATTCTAGTAAACTTGTTGTGAAGACCTTGAAGATATTTTTGGAGCAACATTGTTGAAGCTGATGGTATAGCATTGTTGGAGACGATCTTGAAGGGCCTTGAAGTGAAGCTTTTGGAGCAACTATTGAAAAATATTTAGAGCATTTAAGTAAGGCACTTTCTATCTTCCATCACCTTTTTCCTTTCAATATCCTTTAAACGATTTTGTTGATATTTAATGTTTGAAATCACGTTATAATTCCTTGATTATATGTGTTTGGGGACTTTTCCTTTGAAATTACCCAAAAATACCTTGGAAATTTTATCTTCAGGATGCATGTTTGACCCTATTGTTCAATATTTTGATTGATAGTAGTAAACATAGAGAGTTAGGGGGCTCTTGACTTGGTTTGGTTGGGCCATTAGATCCCTAACATCTACTAGGGAGAACCCCCTTGAGTTGGAGGAGAGCTAGCCCGAAGTGAAAAGAGGTTGGTGAGGTGACAATGGGGCTATTGAATTACACATGGTATCACACTTTAGCTTTAGGAATTTATCTTGAGAAGTGCGAGATTTTGCTATATCAATTCTCAAATTGTTTACAACACTATTGTTAAGAACTAATAAGAAGTGATGTTGAGGGGTTTTTGGGTATAAGAAACAATACCATTTAAAAACTAGGGTTCTCAGTCTTTGGCATTCCTTCACTTGGGCCTAGGGGTACACTAGAATAATTTCACACTAAACCATGCAAACTTAAAAGTAACTTAACAGATCCATAAAGTAATAATAATCATAATTCATAATTTCATATTATACGATATGATGCAAATTATTCAAACATGAAGCAATGAAGACATGCAATGTTTGAATTTCAAGATTGATGAACCAATACAAGAAGTTAGAAACTACAACTTTGATTCAATACTCTGTGTCCTAACTCCAGGAAGGAATCTAGTTTGTAGTACAAAACATGCATCGTGTATTATCAATTCTTAATTGACAACAACTAAAGGACATCTACCTCATCAATTCTTTCCCATTTTGTGTTTTTATGTTATATTCCTTATAAAAGTGTCAAATTTCTCTCAAAGTAAGCAACCACTGAATAAAATAAAAAATAGTTGAGATATGATTGAAAAATGGTCATTTATTTCTTGAAAGGATCTTCACAATTTCTTTGGTTGTTTTTCATCTCAAGAAACAAGAAATGACCTAAGAAACTATCGTGATGTAATATAAGAAACAACACGGTGCAATGGCCATTTTCAAAGCCAAATGATGTCCATCGAGGACATGGCCTTTATTTGGTTCCTGTTTCATAGGAGTTTCGGGTAGAAATGGAACTTTGTTGTACCATTTCCAGTAGTAAAAAGGGAAAACCTTCTTTTTTCCATGGGAAATAATTTACCTTTCCTTTTTCAAGATAATCTAAATCACAAAAAATATGAACTATACTGCACACATTCTTGGATAATGTGAAAGTGGAAAATGAATACCCTACACAAGTGATGCACACATGTACATTTGAACACTAATAGATTTTTGTAGTTGAAATTCAATGCTTGTTTTCATTTAAATGTAGGGTTTTTAAAGCAAGGAGAAATAATGGCTGCCAAATTAATAAGCGTTTCTTTGGGAAAAATTTAAATCTTGTATTGGGTGATGAAGATAATAGAGGGTATTGAATCTTGACTCTTGACATCTACAGAGAACCCTACAGCCTAACATAATCCAATGGAATTGACCAAAAAAACCCAAATAGAGTCAACCCTACTATAGGAGGAAGGGCCTGCAGTAAGAACTTACCATTTTGCTAGAGCTGAGGGTGAATGCTGTTCTGCAAGAGCTGAGGGAAAATGCAGGGTGAATGCTGTTTTGCAAGAGCTTAGGGTGAATGTAGGGTGAATGCTGTTCTGCAAGAGCTCAGGGCGAATGCTGAGGGCGAATGTTGTTCTGCAAGAGCTCAGGGTGAATGCTGAGGGTGAATGTTGTTCTGCAAGAGCTCAGGGCGAATGATGAGGGCGAATGTTGTTTTGCAAGAGCGGAGGGTGAATGCGCGCGTGATATCAGACGTTAATGTAGCACACATGTACATTTGAACACTAATAGATTTTTGTAGTTGAAATGCAATGCTTGTTTTCATTTAAATGTAGGGTTTTTAAAGCAGGGAGAAATAATGGCTGCCAAATTAATAAGCTTTTCTTTGGGAAAAATTTAAATCTTGTATTGGGTGATGAAGATAATAGAGGGTATTGAATCTTGATTCTTGACATCTAGAGAGAACCCTACAGCCTAACACAATCCCATGGAATTGACCAAAAAAACCCAAATAGAGTCAACCCTACTATAGGAGGAAGGGCCTAGAGTAAGAACTTACCATTTTGCAAGAGCTGAGGGCGAATGCTGAGGGCAAATGCTGAGGGAAAATGTTGTTCTGCAAGATCTGAGGGTGAATGCTGAGGGAGAATGCTGTTCTGCAAGAGCGGAGGGCGAATGCGCGCGTGATATCAGACGCTAATGTAGCTATTGCGACGGATACGAAACAATAAAATCTTTTTTATGTAGCACGCATATAAGTTTTGTATTTTTATGTAGCGCGCATATAAGTGTCGTTATACCGACGGCGGAAAAAGCATCGCAATTGCGACGGGTGCCTCCAAACGTCGCAATTGCGACACTTAGACATTGTGTCGCACTTGCGACGTTTGGATGTCATCGCAATAGCGATGCTTTGGGCCATAGTGTCGCAATTGCGACGTCTTCCTCCAAACTTCGCAATTGCGACACTTTTCTAAGTGTAGGTATTGCGACACTTTTCTATAAACATCGGTATAGCGATGGTTTCGGGCGGGATGGAAAAAATTTGAGGAAATTTTCGACATTTGGTCAAAAGCGTCGGAACCAAGTGTCGAAATTTCTGCCAAATGTAGTAGTGCCAGTTGTGCGGCCTTCAAAAATCATAATTTCAGCCAATATTGGAGGTCAAACGACCAAGGGTTGACCACAGTCAACGTTGGTCAACGCTCAGCAAAACAAACCTAAACATATCCACAGATTTTCAGTAGCTTCAGCTCCACACGTGTGAATGAGAAGAGGCCTCCAAATGCTATCGAACCAATCAAATCACAATGAGAGAATGTGTGATGAGTTGATGATCAAATTACCTCCAAGTATCTCCAATTTATATCCATCAGTGAGGGTGTGTGACACATCTATTAGGCTTGTGAGCCTAAATTACAAATATGGTCGACCTTTCACATGTGTGGAAAATAAATTCAAAATATATGTTCTTCTCATCCAAACAAGATTATCTTTAGATCAATCTTGCACCTCTCCGAAAGAGGAATCCAACAAAATATGATCATCATCATATGAGTAGTGCAACATGGATTTTGGACCTAGTTTCCAAAAATTAACACTCCCTCTCAACTAGGGAGAACTCCATCTATCCACATGTGCCATCCAGAGATCAATACCATCATGTACCATCATATAGCATCGTGTGTCATCTTGTTGTAACTTGCTTTGCTGGGTCTTCTTCCCAAATAGAACAAAAGGTGAGTCACAAAGACATCGCGCTCAGTTGACCCAAAGTCAACTTAGAGGTTAAAACCTCTCTTGGAATAAAAAAGAGTCTCATACTAATGTGAAGTTAGTTTACTGACCCGAAGTCAGTTTAGAGGATAAAACCTCAATATACTAAAAAAGAGTCACATACTAACCCGAAGTTAGTTTACTAACCCAAAGTTAGTTTAGAGGTAAGAACCTCATCATAATTGATCCCACATCAAGGTGTTGGACACGTGCCATCCTATACATAGAGAGTGCGGAAATATTCGTTGTGTCCATCGGTCTTGCTATTGGTCTCTAGCCACATTTCCCACCTCATTGGCCAAATGACAGGGTCCTTCCCATGAGTATGAAACTCCATGGGTAGGATGCGTGCAGGGCATAGATCAAAGAGAGGTGAACCAACTCAATATCATAACGGTGGGGCAGAAACAAAACAATTTTTGGCAAGCCTAGCCCCGTGTGTGCTTATAGCTCCAAGAAGCTATCCACAAGCCCCCTGGAGCTCCCAAAGTTCATATTACAACTTAAGTAGGACCCTCAGAATAGGGTCTCTCCATGATTCCAAGCTTCTCATGGAAGGTTAGGAACTTGACCTCCCCTAGGGGCTTCGTGAGAATGTCTGTGACCTGCTCATCAGTTCCTATATGATTGAGCCTTATGGCACCTCATTGTACCATATCCTAGATAAAGTGGTACCTGATATCAATATGCTTGGATCGATCATGGAACACGGGATTATCATAAAGAAGAATCCCATGCTAGTTATCACTAAGGATAATGGTGGTATCTGGCACATGTCTAAACAACTCACTGAAGAGATTTCTCAACCAAACAGATTCACAACAGACCATACTCGATGCAATTTATTTGGCCTCAGTGGTGCTCAAAGAATTGAATTATGCTTCCTTCTCATCCAAGATATCGAAGCAGAACCTAAGGTGAAGAAACATCCATATGTGCTCTTGTGATCCACCACACTACCAGCCCAATCGACATCAATATATCCATAGAGTCAAACTCCTGATAGCATATCTCAACCCATGGTTGATTGTGCCCCAAAGATATCTCAATAGAATCTTGGCACCAATACAGTGAATGTGATGAGGCTCAACCATATGTTGACTCAAAGTGTTCACTGCAAAACATACGTCCGGATAGGATTTCACCATGGGGGCGTCACTGATAAAGCAATATTATATCACGTGCGTTCATATTGGGGTAATTTTTTTTAGAAAAACACAAAACATTATATTGGACATATAACTATGGGTTAGAGGGTTTTTTTAATTAAATATGGAATATAAATATTTTAGGGTATTTATTATTGATTTATTTGGCCAAATGGTTTGTTGTGCGAGCATGTCAAAAATAAAAAGAGCGCGTCCGAAATTTTTTCCATTGGAGCACATTCCATGACAGTTTTTCCATTGGAGCACATTCCATTGCAGAGGACCATTGCCATTGTCATTCAATTCAGATTCAGTAGAGGCCGCCATTGGCATTCGATTCATTATAGGTTCAGCAGAGGCCGCCATTGGCATTTGATTCATCAGAGGTTCAGCAGAGGCCGACCATGAGTTTTTCCAGTGGAGCACGTTCGATTCAGCAGAGATTCAGCAGGCTGCACCATTTCCATTCGATTAAGTATAGATTTAGTAGAGGCCGACCATTACTATTCGATTCGGCAGAGGTGGATGGGAATTGCAGACATCAGTGAAGAATGGGCACCACAGTAGAGGTAGACAGACTAAGGTTTAAACAGGCAGCAGACGAATTTGAGATTCGCAAGCCAACTCTCTTCTCAACTATAGTTGTTGGTGATATCCGCTGGTGAGTCTAAGGTTTCAAGCTATGAATGTAATTTAAATGTAATTTACTTCATACAAAATAAGAAAATCATCCATTACCTAAGTGATCAACTCTTCATGAGATAAAGGAATGATGTAGGATTCTGCTAATGATGTAGTTCCCCCTGAGCATATGTCAGATTCTGCTTATGTTGTGTCCATATTCTTCATGCAATATGAAATGTTGTTGTGTACTCCCCTTTTTTTCTCATCAAAAAGCAAGTTTCATTATAAACCTCAATATTAGTAGTAGATGTGGTGGTAATTTTCAATGGCATATCCCTGTGTTGGTACTTCGTTCCACACAAATAATCCTCTTCTTCAAAAAAATGCAAATGCAGAATCCCCTTCTAGTTTAGTTTCCCAGTTTGTCATGGTCACGTTGTAACATGTTCCTCAAAAAAAAATATCGCTACAAAATTACGATTGCCAAAAAACCAAACAACGGTTCTAACATAGATCATACCTATTTAAACACATCCCCGACCTCTGAAATTAAACAGCATCATTGCCTGCTTCCTGCCTTTTCTTCTGATATTTCTCTAGGAGTTCAACCCTTTCAAGCTCTACTTCCTTCTCGAAGGCTACTTCCTCCTGTAATTGCCTTAGTTTGATTTCCCTTCTCCTTTTTTCATGCGTTTTAATAAGTTCTTGCCTCACCCTTTCGTATTCTTCATAATCTTTCAAACTAGTTTCAACTATCAATTTTCTTCTTGCAATATCTTCATCAATCTTGATCCTTTGTTCTTGTTTTTCATTCACAGCTTGTGAATCCTTTGGGAGCTTAGCAGAGTCAACTTCAAGTTGGTGGAAACGGTCTAAGTGTACTTTCTTGAACTCCTTCTGCATCTTTTCCAACTGTAATTCTCCTTTTACAACATCTTCATTCAGCTGATCAATTTGTTGTCTATAACTTTGCTCCAAATAGTCAATCTCTTTCTTGCATTCCTCGTGTTTCTTTGTATCCCTCTATCTAATAATCTTAATTTCAGCTTCTCTCATCCACAATTTTGACGCCACTATACTAAATGTCTCTTCTAAATTTCTACTATGCTCTTGTTGTTTAGCCACTTTCATCTTAAACCAGGTGAGCTTCTGATTGTCCTCGTCCATTTTCCTCATGGGTTCTACTACCATCTTGTGATAGGATTTCATATCATACTTCAAACTTGTTTTTCCTTTTGAGTGTCTGTTGAAAATATCCATCTCTTCTTTTGTTGTAAAGTAACCATGTAATACACATTTTCCACCTGGATGAAACAATACCGGGTGTCGTTCCCAATCATCTTTTCCTCGCCCTTCCTTCAAAATATTCTTGTGTAAGCACTCTGCCTCCAAGTACCCTATTCCCGATTCCTCAAATATAAGTACACTCATTCCATGATGCCACTGAGGGCCATATGCATGTCTTTCTTTCATGGCTTTATATCCTTTAAAATACTCCACTAATTATTTATTTCCCATTCCAATCCACTTCTGATTTTCATCTTGATCAAGAAGTGTGTTCTGAATAATAACCATAGGAGGCCAAATGATTTCCTGATCATTTACTGTCTCTCGCAAGCCCTTCCACTTTCCAAACATCTCCTCTGCAATTACACATGCATATCCTCGCCTTGCTAACTCTTCTTCCAGTACTTCCGCAAGTTTGCAATGTAACTTTACCCTCTTCGATCTGATAGATTTTGCATGGGCTACAATAGTTTGCATACCCCTGTACCAATCAATTTCACCAACACCACCTCTGCATGCAAGACAATGCCACTGCCTCTCGGGATCATTCATTTCATCAATACTCAAGTTGTCCAGGGATTCAAAAAAAATCTTGAACCACTTATTCTTCTTTAGGGTCTCATGGCTCACATCACTACCATCAAAGTCACAGTCATCGTTGCTCATAAAATCATCATCGCTGTCAAGATTATCAATCTCTACATCACCATCACTAGACTGATGGCCTGCTCTGCTGGTTTCATGACAGGTTTCCCCTAATTTCTCAGAAGGAAGAAGTTTTGATAGCATCTTACCTCCCAGTTCAGAATTATCTTCATTACCCTTTTCCCCACCCTATCCAACACCTTTTCTAGGTGGTGGTGATGTCGTCGATGAATTCAAGTTGCCACTGCCACCATTGTGTCTTCCCCATTTCTAGCCATTGAAAAGTGGGGGAGCGACAGCAAGATCCCGCTTGTCCATATTTCCAATAGAAGACTCTAAGCTTTTAGGCTTCGGACTGCTCTGCATTGCCCAATTTGCTTTGCCATTTTGGCCCCAGGCACCTGCACCCACATTATTGGGTGGGGCACTAGCATTTTCATAAATTACGGTTCTCCACTGAGGATTCCCCAGCTCCTTCCCTCCCCGTTGCTTATAAGCCTGGTCTTGATCACTACTAGAGTTCACCCAGTGGTCAGGCTTCTGGCCATCCATGGTATAAGATCCTCTCCCCTTCCCAGCTGCACTTCCTGCCTTGTCGAGGGAGTAAGCACTGCCCCTCGGTCGGTTTGCTGTTGCAGTTGTGGGGACCTGGCTTTTTCCCTTCCAAGAGGAGGCCACTTCCCACCCACTTCCCCTTAGAACCACGTTGGTTGCACTTTCCTCTCTCCTGCAATGTTGATATATTTGAAGTAAACTAATTCATTGTTTAAATCAACAAGAGGACTCATTCTTACCTCTAACATTCAGATGCACTTCTGTATAATTCAATATGATGCCTTTTGCTAACCTCTTTGGATTCACTTGAAGCCACTCTCTTCTTTTTAATGAAGAGAAATTGAGGATCTACTACCCCTAAGTAGATTATCCTCATTTTTCTTCCACATCTTGGTGGTTTGATTCCTTACAAAAAAATTACTTTCGAGCTTATTATTCATCCATTTTTTGGCTTTATCTTTGTTGTGAAAAGTTTGAAAGCACTTCTCCTTTTTCTTTACCAAAATCTTCTTGCAAAATTTTTTCTCGATTCACAAAGAATGATTATTTGAGCTAATTCGCACTTTACGTACTTGAGTCTTGTGCTTATTACAACTGGTACTTATTGGGGATCCACTATGAAGATAAGGATATCATTCCTCTTAAATCTTCTATGATTCTTCCTAAATGAAAGATAAAAACTTTGTTTCTTTCCTTCTCATTTCTTCAAGTTTCCTTTACTCTGAGTGTTGAAATCAACCTCGCAAACCTTTTCCATTTTATTTATTCTTGTCTTCAAACACTAACTTTCCATTTTCTTTACTTTTATTTGGTCAAACAAGTTTCTATTAGTGTGTATTATTTACTTGTAATTATTGTCAACATGTAAATTATATACTTGTGTAGCACCTTATTAAGTGGATTGCATATATATGTTTGGTTTATTTATTATCCACTCATGATGTAAATATTCATATCCATGAAGAAAGTTCCCTGACCAAAGTTGGCAAGAAATTATTTGTGTTATGTCTACAGCTATAAGTGAAAGGATCATTATTTAAAATTTTTCCATAACTCATGCTTGACCCTATGAACTATGTTGTAGTTCAAGTGGTTTGTTTACATTGTTGGAAAAATGTTGGGTGTTCAATTCCCATTTCAGATTCGAATTTTTAGTTTCTATGTAAATCAGATTGATGAGGCATCAATAGTCCTTGTACTCTTCAAGTATAAAATTTTGGTCTTTGGAAATAGTAAAGACGTAAAGACTAATATTGTATGGCTACAATTTACTGTACAAATTCTAAAAAAAGTATACCTTTTCAAGTTAAAAACATGCACATGTAGTCCAGATGTGTGTGACCCAACTTTTTGGTATGCCCTGTACAATTTTTGTTTTCTTGCTATTTTCCTTATGTATGAGATATCTCCTTGTACTTTCAACCCCTTCTCTATCTTTAAATGACTCTTTCAGACCATTTAGGTATCCATATAATGTTGAATAGTCCCTAAAATATCGTTTCTTAGACCACAATGAATCCTTGAATTTGTTACTTGCTCCCACTGATTAAGGGCAGTGCCTTATGAAATTAGAAGTTTGATGCTAAAGTATTCAGGGGCTTTGCTGATTAGTGTATAAAACAACTGTAGTAATTGTGGACTGTACAATATGAATGATAATTTAATTTTTAATAATTTTTGCATGAGGTCAGAAATCCCATTATGTAAAAGAGTTATTTCTATTCCTTTAGAAATGTGCAACGTTCTATTCAGTTTTTTGCTTCTTTCTGCACTGGAAACCATTACAATTGAAAAGCATTCAAACTAAATTATGATAGAATTTTATATGGGAGTGAGTTAATTTTAGCTCTAAATTTTTGAGAGATCTATTGTTGTTCTTTGCTATGGAGAATGGTGTCTAATCTTGATTAGATAGAAAATTGGGGCTTGCTATATGAATTGAATTTCTTGTGAAGCTTTTGTATGATAATTTCTTTTTATATTTTATGTCATTTGTCTTGTCACTCCTGAAGATTTGGTCTTATTTTCAGGGTTGGATGGCCATAAGTTTAACATATCTAATGTGTATGAACCTAATATACAGAGGGCTGGGCTAGCTTTTTTGGTAGTGAAGATAAAATCAATCTTATTTTTCACACATTATTGTATAGATTTACGAATTTGTTAAAAAATAGCCAATATTTCTTGTGGGGTTCTGACTCTGTTTTTCATGTCTCATTCTCTAGAGGCCTCATTACACAGGATATGTCCCAGGATATGACCCAGTGTATAATTTTGATATGCTTTAGAAAATATTCTCTCCCATATTATCTCTATTTGAGTTAGTTTTAGTTGTTAGTGTTAATATTAAATATAAAATGATAGTTTCTTCATGGGCTGTAATAGATTTGAATTTGGAGGGCTAGGATATGTATATCTCTGTAGATTAAGTAGTCAAATCTCTTCACAGAGGTGTCCCTAGTCCACAAAGAGTTTCGTACAATAATTTGACTTCTGACTAAGCTGTGAGTTTAAATTAAATTATTATTATTATTAACCTTAATATTAGTATTTTTGTGAGTATGCTTTTGAGCTAAATGCAAAATACAGAGTGATATGTATTTATGTTTTGACTTGAGTCTTCCTTTTTCTGCAAGAGTTGCTCAATTTGAGCATGCTATTACCATCTGTTAAAACCAATATTCAAGAACCTGAAATAGTAATAAATATCTATGATTTACTAGATGATATTTGTTTTTGAACGTTGTTTTAATATAGCTTGAGTGGGCATTCAATAGTCAAAAAAATTGTTTTAATATAGCTTGAGTGGGCATTCAGTAGTAAAAAACATGTTGTTTTTTTGTCAGATATTACAGGTTCAAATCTAATCTAAAAAAGTAAAACATTGAAAAAACCTCCCTACAACTCTGAAATATTTTTCTTAGCTGCATTTAAACAATTATACTATCCTTTTTGTTTTTCCATCCCCATCATATGCTTGCAGGTTTTTGATCTTATAAAAGAAAGGCAACAGGTTTTGTACAGTGGTGTTTATACATTTTTGTTTTTCCGTGCCTTTAATTTTTTGGTAGTTTCAAATATTTTGGTAATAATCACATTAAAATGAAAAATGTCGACGCATTTCAAACCAACCAGTGTGGTTCACCTAGTCCTGATGATGAACCACACTGGTTGGTTCGAAACGCGTCGACATTGTTCATTTTAATGTGATTATTAACGAAAGGTTTCTTCATAATTTAACGATGGATCATAGAAGCCAAGAATCTATAAAAATTTCAAATCTCTTTAACACAAACAAGAGTTACATATTTTCCTCAGAGGATCTCCCGAAGTTGCAGCTACATAAGAAAAATTAGTCAAGGAGTCTTCACTAGAACATTTTACAGATGAAGAGCTTCCGTATTTGTTGGTCACATTGCAGTTGTTGTCTCCTTGAGGCCTTAATATTGCATGCAAGAAGATACATATACACGGCCAGCTCAAATTTTTTCACTTGTGATAAGCTCCTCCATTTCATTTTGAGCATCATTCATCTATTCTATTAAGGTCCAATTTGCAAATGGCAGAGGCTGTTCCTCAACTAATCTGGGAGGATGTTAGAAGAAACAATCTCTAGGCATATGTTCATTCTCTTCTTGCATAGGAGAAGAAAATTAAGAGGCGATCTTTCTAGGTTTTAGGTTTTAAAGGTTAAAGAAGATAATGAATCATGAAAGTTAAAAGAACTTTCAGAGCCACCAGTTCATTGAAATATGAAGCTGCCATAGCCGGTTGAAGATAGGAGTCGTCTATTGCTTCAAAGAGATGTTGTATCTGAGTCTGAGCGAGAGAAGTTATGAATCCACCACTGTTTGATTTAAGAATAATCGTTGTCCATTGTTGAAGCCGCTGAATTGAAATAAAAAATTCAACATACTTGATCCAATGCACTATTTCCTTGTCCTTAGGGAATGATTTGGTTGCTTCTATCAAGGTCATTTCACTTGATGTCGATAGAAAAAATACAAATCAGATAAAAAGGATAAGGTATCTAATTTTCATCTTGATTTTCATGTTTGTTAAACTTGATTAGTGTTTAAACATATGTCCTTTATCAATGAGTCTGAGCAACAGCTTAGTGAGAATTTGCGGGTGTTACCTATCAAAGTTGTGAAGATAGAGATGAACTAACAGTAGCTAAAGATAAACCATATGTACCTCCACTTGAAGGGTTTAATCTACAGGATAAGGCCAAGAAATTCGGGGTAAATCCATCTCCTCCCACCTCTAATTTTGTTGATGATTCCCTTTCAACTTGGTGTAGACCATGCAACCTTGCACATTGGGAGGACTCTTGTAAAATTTATTTGGTATCTCAAAATTATGCTCAACACAAATTGGGAGTTTCTACCTGAATTTACTGAGAATGAATTTTGTGGAAGGGATGAGGAGGAACTTGATACTAGTCATCAAGTACAGATTTAACCCAATCATAGAAATATGTAGTGATATTTTATATGAAGAGTGCATGATAAAACTAAAAATGTATGATTAATACTAGAAATTCATTTTTTTTTACCATTCTTGATCAAGACATTTTTCCAATTAACGAATCAGTTGCTTCCCAGCCTAAGACTGATACAGCAATAACGTACATTATGACATACAACATAGAATTCTCCTCACTATGAGACAAAAGTTAGCTTTCCAAAAAATGTGAAACCAACGTAGTCTGTTTGTGAACACCTAGCATGACAATGCACTCTACAACATCGATCTCATGAAGAAGGTAATCAGTAACTCTCTGTGAGTGACTCTTAACAGGCATAAATGTCATTTGATGTTCTATCAACATGCTCCCAATTGAACCAAAATTCCAATGTATGTCTTCATTGATATAATGTCTTCAGAGAATTAAATACTTTCACAATTTCTTCAAGATTTAGTATTATAGCATAAATCAGAAATGGTTTGATTAAACAAAAATTCCATTGTATATCTTCATTCATATAATGTTTTTAGACAATTAAATAGTTTCATAATTTCTTCAACCCTTACAAAATATTGTTGCATGATTAATATGAATATTATTGTTAATTAAAGGAGAGAGAAAAATTACCCTTGATCATAATTAAAGTAAAATTTACCCAGAAATAATTCAGCAGTATACCCAACATCAAGGATGTAGAGGTGATTAATGACAGTAGCTAAACCTGTATAAAAACTAGATCATAATTTTGGTACTTGAATAATAGCAAACAGTAAATTGAAAAAAACCACAAGCCCTAGATACTAGCGAACAATAAATTGAATAAAATCCATTTCATACCAGTGAACAGTAAAATCTATGATGGTTTGGTTTTGACACGGTTTTGAACTCTTTAGGACACAAAAAAATGATGTAAATAAGGCCAAAATTGAGGCAGATTTAGGGCCTAATCTTGCTTATAAGTTTGTCAATGTTTGACTCAATAAATCAACTCTCAAATCTGTTTTAGTACTCTGTTTTATTTCTGGTTTTAGTTCCATTTGATGAATCCATTGATAGTACATTTTGAATCAAGGTGTTTCATCGCAATAGTAAGAGTTATTCATGTTTTTTGGAGCTTTGAATTGAAAGTGCATACCTTTCGTCCTTTCTCTTTTTTTCATAATAAACCAATATGTTTGTGGAATTTTACTTACTTTTTCATTTATTTATGTGCAAAAACAAGTGAACTTGTCTTATAAAATTACTATCAATGAAGAGAAACCTGTCATTGGCATTGTCAGGTGTCGAGAAGGTTGTACATTTGCTGAAATTCGTGATGAAATTGTGGATGATGGAATCGTTGAATACCCTTTTGATTTTATCCAGGATGGATTAGCTTTAAATCCAAAGCAAGAGAAGAAATGGAAAGTTTATACAACACTTTTAGGCATCAAGAGGAAACTAGGCACATTTGATGTGGAAACAAGGGGTTCAAATGCAGTGGAAACAATACCAATCTTTTAAAACATTGAAGAGAATGTGGAGGAACCTATGCATAAACAACCAAGAGTTGAAAATATGCCTTTGTCAGTGGAAGAAGCCACAATTTTTTATCCTCGTGTATTGGCATCTTGGGAAAAAAAGGTGAAAAGTTTAATGGAAGAGTTTGTCAATGAGAAACTTACTCTCAAAGTATATTAAGAAAAGGTAGAATCTAAAATAAAGATCCATTGTGAAATTTGTGGCATTGATTATGGAACACGTGATGTATCCTTGGTAGCGCGAACAATGCGCAACTTCAAAAACCATCATATGAAAACAACGTCCCATCAACAACACCTTTCAATGCCAAGTGGTAGTGAAATTCCTTCATGTAACAAAGTACAACAAACAACGGTGGTTGGAGATCGATTTCATATTGAGCAAGCAATCAAATTTCAAGATGATTTCAACAAGACACAAGAGCCTAATTTGTTCAAGGTGGTGGAAGCAACACTTGTAGACTATAAGGACATGAAAAAAGTAAGAGTCGAATGTACACGATGCAATAAATGGTTTTGTTTATTGCCGACAAGTGGTAATATTGTTAGTTCTCTAAATGAACACATGAAATCAAAGAAGCACACTACAAATGAGGCTTCACATCAGGAGATTGGGCTGAGGAGTGGCACAGTTGGGAGACCTAAGAAGCCTACTAATGATAAGTCCCAACAAAGTTTGACTAGGTTCTTAGTGCCATCATCACCTTCAGTATTACATAGGGGTTCTACAAGTGCATCTCCTTCTACTTCAAGTGTGTTAAGTAGTGGTTAATTAATAGTTTAGACTAAACTTGAATATGAATTTGTATATTATTTTATTTATCGTACTTCTGATTTTTTTATTATTATTATTGTGTTGTCATCTTATTATAGCTCAATTGTCTCCCTTGTTACTACAATGTTGGGGGTATTGGTATCCTTATATTGATAGAAATGGGGAGAGATTGGAAACAAAGGTCCTAATGGATGATCAAAGGGGT
This sequence comes from Pinus albicaulis, assembly GCA_034641835.2. Taxonomy (NCBI): domain Eukaryota; kingdom Viridiplantae; phylum Streptophyta; class Pinopsida; order Pinales; family Pinaceae; genus Pinus; species Pinus albicaulis. The sequence goes on along the minus strand of CM076575.1, from coordinate 349,015,204 downwards.
GGAAAATTATGGGCCATAGAGAAGCATACCAAGATCATGTTATGTTATGAGGGTATTGAATGTCGTATTGATGGTACATATAGGCATATTCATTGCCAGAGGGATTCCGAAACAGGGACCCCTTTTGATTCATTAACATGTATATTTTGTAAGTTGGTTCTAGAATGTAATGACTTCAAGATGAAATTATATCATGAATCAAGGTGCACCAATAAAAGAACTGAATGAGATATAGGAAAAGGTAGAAAATTGGAATATTTGACTCAAAATGAATTGAAGAATGCTGCAAGGGTTACAAATGCTGCAAGGGTAGAAAATGGCTAATTAATTACTAAAAAAACGACTAAAATTTGCATATAAACGACTATTTTTCGATTGGTGACCAATAGTAGCTAATTTACAGTATCTTATAATGCGACCAACTTTTAGTTGTTTTTAGCTTAGTCATTAATTGGTTATCTCAATTTTTTTGTCTAGTAGTATATTTGGTCATTAATTTGGTCATTAATTTAGTCAGTGGTTTGGTCGTTAATTTATTCATTGATTTGATCATTAATTTAGTCACTGATTTGGTCATTGATTTAGTCATTGATTTAATCTTTGATTTGGTCATTAATTGTCACAATTAATTACCAAATATACAACAAAATATATTACTATATGATCACCTGAAAAAACCAATTAATGACCAAAGAAATATGACCAAATTGTTGGTCGTGTTATAAGATACTGTAAATTAACTACTAATAGTCATATATATGCAAGTTTTAGTCATAGTTTAAAACCAATTAATGACCGAAAAAATATGACTAAATTTTGGTCGTGTTATAAGATACTGTAAATTAGCTACTAATAGTTGTATATATGCAAAACTTAATCGTTATTTGTAATAAAAAATTTATCATTTGGAGTAGTCATTTATCTTTTTTTGGTAGTTTCATATTGATTATATAAACGACTAATTTAGTAGTTTATATTCATTTTATTCACTTTCATTAATAATCATTATAAATTACTAATTTAGTCGTATATTCATTTTATTTGTGTTCATCATTAATCAATATAAACTACTAATTTAATAGTTTCAAATTGATTTTGTGTTTATTATTAATCAACATAAATTAATTTGTATGATTTAAAAAATTGCATACAATGTGCATGTTCACCTAATATGAAAACACAAAGTTGCATATGTTAATTAGAATACTAAGCAATATCAAATGCAACTATAAATAATTTCAACCACATAAATTATATTATATGAAATGTTAAAGTATTACAATATGGGTTTCCAACTTAATATTGGTTGGACTACAATTTACACACAAAATTATGTTTCATCGCTTCAAAACATTATCATTGTGTTGTCAAGTAATTGTAGGTGAATTCACAAACTCGGAAGACTTGACCATCAGTCTTTATGTGTGTCTTATGTGGGATATTTCTCTAAGAGTATCACCAAACCAATTCTCCTCTCTCTTTTTGCATTTGTTGCTCCAATGTTATTTCTCCCCTCTTTTCAATTCCTGCTTCTTACCATCAATACTGAGTTCATTTTCTGAAAACAAAAGAAGATACAATGTAGAGTGTAAGATATGAAAGACAATGAACACTAGAATATAAACTAAATTAGACTATAAATAGTTTATACGACATATACCTCAACATCAACAATGTCAAAGCCATTTTTCTCCATACAAGTAAGAAACTCGGACAAATTTTCTTCATTGGGGCAATAATAGCCACTATAATGTGGCCAGATAACCTGTATAAACAAAGAAAATAAAATGTCACCATATCTAGAAAAGAGCACCTTAGTAACTTAATATTCAAATTTCAAGGAAAGCTTAGGAAAAATCATGTCAGCTAAGTTATATGCTAAAAAGCTCAAGCTGTAGATAACTTGTGAAAACAAATAATATGAAGTATGATGTTTAATCCTTGTCATTTTATTCACAACAACATTTCATTTTCTAACGCATGAACTTAGTCAAGTACATAAACAACATGTACTCAAATAACAACATGAAAGTAACATTTTCTGATAGTCATGAAAATATTTTAACACAAAATAGTTATAAGGATTCCAATCAATATAGTGTAATACTAATTTCATCTTCGATATTTGGTTTTTGCTTAAACGAACATGATACTAAGTGTTAAAAGACAAAACAAAATCAAAAGAAACATCCAAAATACAATCAAACAATAAAGAGAATATATCATGAAATGGAAATTGCAATTATAAAAGATTTGTTTACCTGTCCACTGATGTCGTGTCTAGCATTCCTAAAAAATTTGCTTGCCCAAAATAACCATGAGGTGAAATAATCACAACATTAAAAACTATAGGAATTCCTACTAGAAACATTTCCAAAGTTGATGGCTCAAGTGGCTAAGCGATCTCTAACAGCAAATGAACCATATCTAAGACGTGATATGCATTGTTTCGCCATCATTTTTCCAATCACATTTCATGTAACATTCCCACAACAGAGTCAAGTAACAATCAAACAAAGACATTGACATTTGTTTTTATCTTTTATATCTATAAAATTTGAATCTGATTTGTTTCTATTACAACTCTGTTGAGACCACCTACTCTACAGTCAAAAATAGAAAAGGAGCCATTAGTCATACCTACCCATGGTCTCTTGTAGGAATGATAGAAGAATAGGTTGATCCATTAATTAGAATTGCAAAAATATTGAGGAAAGACAATTCATTATCTAGTTAACCAATTGCACATTTAGCCCTATATGGATGAGTAGCCCTAAATAAAGCCAGTTTTCTCTATCATATGCCTTGGAAAGACAAAACCACTAACATTGGTTGTAATTTTTTGGTTTGATGTTATAAATTCCTTCTTGGGCTACTCCTATTCCATAAGGGATTTGTTTCCCGGGAAGGATGAAAATTTGTTCTAATGACACAGAATCAACTTAGTGGATTTTGACCCTACATGCACTAATTTTTGCAATGATTTTGTAGATGCAATTACATAGTGATATGGGTCTGAAATCATCTCATTCTTGTCTAATTTTTGGGATTAAAGCCTGAAATGTTGAATTGAAAGCTCCCAAATCCTGCAGGTATATTTTAATTTGTCAACAATTCTTAGTTGCTTTGTTTGAAGGAAGTCATAGAACCCCTAGAAGAATTATATTGTCCTGCGAAGTGGCTGAGGGTTCTTATACTTTTGGAAATAATGCAAATTTTTTTGTAATTATTCCCTTGATATTTGATCCATAAATACCTCATTACCCACCTCACCTACAAAATTGAGGAAATATGAAGTCATCTTTAACTATCGCTCTTAAATTTATTCTATCATCCTCTTTATAAATTCCCTCAAAATGGTCTATTGATGAGCAAATTGCTCCTCAAGATGAGACACCTTCTCATGAAGAAAATTTTGTTGCTAAACACCATATTGAGGAAATTGTTCATTATAATTATGAATGTTGAAGAGAGAAAATATTAGCTATTTATTAAAGGATATGCACAAATGTTAGTGATTTGGTACAAGGAAAGACATGGGCAGTAAGAGAACTGTGGAGATTCCCTAAAACTCTTTTCCGAAATGTGACACGTGAGGATGTATGCTTATTAAAAAACTATATTTGAGAATGTTCACCATTTTGAAGGCAAGACTATTTTGGATGTAAGCGCAAGAAGTTTGGCACGGGCTCCTGCACCCGACCCGGTAGTCCACCAGATTACCTATGACTACGATCTATGCACTTCCCATCCTGTCAACTGCAGTTGCTCCAATTCTCGGTCATATTGTGCCTGACGACACATCATTGTGACTTCAACTAGGCTACTCGATTGCATGTGTGGTGGCTACTAAACCTGCACTGACACAGGTCTAGCTGGCTCTGATAGCACTCCTCCATCCACAAACTAATTATGTTGAAAATTTCCCTTCTATCGGTCATTTGCGTGTCTTTTTCCTCGCGATTTATCAACGACTGAGTGGTGTCGACTAGTCTAGCACGTGTTTCTTCCTTCTTAGTGAGTTTCCACCTTATGCTTCTTGTGGTTTTGTTTTTTTAGAGTGCGGGTTTGCGTGCAGGCCACAATTCTTCCACCAACAACTTTCGACCATACCTTCCCACCTCTCCTAGAAAACTACTCTCGAAACTACGTGCTTCTTCGAGGTGATGCTGGTAGATCCTTTTCTGCCAACCAAAATGTTGCCCACCCCTTCTTCGCACAGTTTTATTTTCCTATTGGCAGCATGGTTTGACCCTTTTTTCAACCACTTTGTTTTTGCCATGATTGACACAACCTTGTCACTTGTTGAAATTCAACATTTGCAGTCTCTCCACCTCTGTCACCTGATGAGTATGAATTCTTAAACTCTCTTCTGTCATTATCCAAAACATTTATTTCCTGGACACGTGATTTTGCAAATAAAGTTGTTTTTTCAACATAAGTCCTTGTCAAAATTTCATCTCTCATACCAACTGGCATCTGGTCGGAACTGCAACTTGAAATCATACATCCACCTCTTCGTCTATCACTCAAAGATGTGAATGGTGGAATATCTGCTAGAGAACTCTTGGCATATGGCAGAGGTTAAGCCCTCCCTTCTATTCCATTTCCAAGACCTCCCTTAGGACCAAGATTCAAGTGGCCATCATCAGAAGAACTGTGTGTTGAATGGCTTGGCATAGACCAATTTTCAAATTGAGCCCAATCCACAATCTGAGCATCTTGACTGGTGAATCCACAATCACGTGGTCCCATATGGGTTTGTGGCCATTTAATCCCACCCATATGTGGAAGTGAACCCATTTGTGCACATGCCATGTAAGGTGGCATCGCATGTCCTCTCACACCATGATCAAGTGGTGTCACAAGTCTGCGACCTGCGTATCCCATATTGGTACCTTGAGAGCAGCCTCCCTATCTATGTAGTTCTTGCATAGCATCCCGATGCACTTCCTCTATTTTCTTGTGGCCCTCAACCTTCCACCTTTTTTTCCATCCATTCCTCCTCAGATCAATCAGAACCTTCAACATGAACCTCAGCCTAGAGGGAAGCCCTTGGGTATTGGACATTTTTGTCATCCTATCAAAGTAAGCATCAATATGTTCCTTGGCCTTTGAATGGTCAATCATATGACCAATAGTGCTCATCAGTTTGAACAAAGCTTCAATATTTTCATCCTCTGCATGTTGAAATTCACCAATTGATTTCATGATGAATGCATGCATAATGATTTCAGTCAACATACTTTCTTTATAAATCTCACCAATAAACCTTATATTTCCTAGCATTCATCGTTGTGTTGCAGTCTTCTTCTCCCGTATTTCTTCTACTGAAAGGATTTTTTCACCATCCTCTTCTTCTTTCTTAGCCTCTGCCTCTTCTCTTTCATCTTTTTCAAATTCTTCCTGGCATTTTTTCAAAAGAACTCACTTGAAAACAACCTTCTCATTATCTTCATAAAATTCTGGTAATCCTGCAGCAAGATGAAAACATAATTTTGCATACATTTCACAAAAAGTCGAGTCCATCAAGGCTTTGTCAAATATTTGAGATATTATACCATGAAGACATGATGCAGAGTCAATGTTCACTTCTTTGACTTGTTCAAAAAGTTTTTCAAATTTTTGGGGCGTTAATTTATTAAGGATGGATTTAATTTGTCATTTTTCAACTGATCCTCATCAGAAACCTTGCCCACTTCATATCGGTTCTCTGATTTATGAATTTTGGGAAAACAAGGTTGTGGAGGAGGAATCAAACCCTTCTGCAAACCAGAAGCATGCTACCACCTATCAACATCAAAATTATTTCTCACTTGTCCAACTTGTGGAAATGGTGCTTGCACATAAGGCCCTCCAGGAAGGATGCCATTCATACTCATTTGTGTTGCACAAGTATTTCTTGCAAAGCCAGTATTATAACTTTGGCCAAGTTGAAACATAGAAGAGGAACCACTTAGACCCACATCCATCCGCATATCATAGCCATCAGCAAAATCATCCACCGGCTTGGCCCATCTATCATCATCCAAACTGGCCATATTTCTCCCACAACGTTCAAGTAGATAATTCCCACTCGACTGCCTTTCAAGATCTATTGCAGTGCTTGCTAATGCATCAACCTCTCCTACATGACTTGCAAGTGCTTGGGAATTTCCAAGTAATTCAATAGTGTCTGGACAAATTTCAAAATGATTTGGTAGATCTTTACACTGATCCTTGATTGTCAAAAAAACTCAGTCGAGTACTTTCTGTCTCCTGAACATTTAGTAACTAAAATAGTTACTTGACTCATAGGAGTTGAAAGCTCAACTGCATCTTCCCAGTCATCCACTTCTTTCAAGACTTGCTTCTCAGGCTCTTTTGAGGAAGTCTTACCCTTGACAACATCGGTTACTACTTTGGATGGTTCTGGAAGGTTCACATCTTCCTCCTTCTCTTGAACCTTATAAGAATTATATAAATCTTCTTTTTCTTCTTCTTGTTGACAACTACCTTGGCAGCATCACCAATATTTGCAACATTATTCTTCACAGAAACATTAGAAAAAATTTTATTCTCCTTTTCTGAAACTGCTACCCAAAATGCTGAAACTTTTGGTGCCTCTAAGTTGGTTCTTGTGTCAGAGAAACCTCTAGAAAGTGCACTAGCTAGAAAAAATGTCCAAAACTGTTATTACAAGAAAAACATGGCCAATAACCTACAAAAGACGTACAATCAAATGAGACGAATGATAAATGAAAACTAAACAATATGCAACCAATACCATCTACTACTGTAAAAACTATTGAAGTATTGGGCATATACAGATTTGTTAGATTTATAGGTTAATGATTAATCATAAGAAACCGAAAAAATTGTATTCACACAAATGACAGCTCTAATAATTTGAACATTCAAGAGGATGAATAGGGTTTAAAAAATAGTGCCTAAGGTACTTTATGTTTAAATGTACATACTTAATTTTGTTTTAACTCAGAAAAATTAAAAGAAAGTCATTGTATTTCATTTCTGGAATTTCTGGGCAAAAATAAAGGGATTTGTTGTACTTTTTCTAAGTTCATAAATACTTATAAATTTACTTCTTTTAGCAGAAAAATCAGATCAGTGATTTGAATATAAATCTGGGTTTAGTGTAGAATTTTTTATATACCAATAAATTTTCATATTTTTATGTGCCCAAGTTTTGGAAATATTGTTATTTTTCTATTATCCCTATTTGGGGATATTACATGCTACAATTGGTAAAAGCAAACTCTAGCTATTTGGAATGCTAAATATGAACAATAGTTCTAAATTTGGGACAAGGATGAGTCTGGTATATTCAAATTGGAAGCATGCATGTGCCCTCACTTTCTCTCTCTGCATCGTTGCCACTTTCCTTCCACGACAAATTAGTGTCCAGCCATCACTTTGCTCTCTCTTTGTTGCACATAGGAAACTAGGAAGATGGATCTATTGGAGCATATCATTACATGGTATAAATCAATCTTATTGATATGCCATCAGTGTTATAGAGCTAATTGAGCAATAGATAAAAACTATAAATTCTTTCTTTGCAAGGAAAGTGTTCTCCACCAAACCTAGTCTCTCCCTCAACATCTTAAACTTTTCATTTGCTAGGGGCTTTGGAAAAATATTTGCAACTTGTGAATCCAAAGGAATGTACTCATGCCCAGGACAATAGTGTTGAGGAGGAGGGTACTTCCAAAGGGCAGCCACTTTCATCTAGAGAAATTCTGGGCAGAATTGAAGGCTAGAAGAATGGATTGTGTGATTCCCTAACCAGGCCTAGATTGTAGCAATGAAGGAGACCTCAAAACAATGAACTTAAGGTATGTATTTCAATGCATTCTTGTAGATGTTGGATCCTAACTTGTGGATCAGTTTTAAATCGTGATAAGGCAGCATGTGGAATTCAATGAGAAGGGGACAAATCTCATGGTTATATGCCCTAAACCAGTGATAGTTGCCACAGTGATTGGGCAGCAAACTTGGAGCGAGAGTTTGTCAAGTATTGGGTCAAAGTGATGACTATTGTGTGGATCAGTTTGACGGGCAGCTTGAGGAGGCCTTAGGAGTTGTTTGGAGGAAAAATTTGGAAAAGGAATGTCAAAGTGATCTTCATTGCTACAATACCGAAACAAAGGAGGTGGTGATATCTTGCCCAAATCATATTATGATCTTCTAATCTTGGGCCTATCCATAAACTCAAACATGAGATCCACATCAGTTACCAAACCAAGATACTGTTCTAGGAGCTACAACAGTCCCCAAATTGTAAACATCATTATAGAGGGTCAATGAAGCCCATCCTTACCTAAAAGGAGGCTAACCATATTAGATGGTTTGTAGGATATCTAACTTACAATCAAGGAGAGTACAAAAGTGTTCAACTAGATGATGACTTTCATGTCCCTGCAACAAAACTTTGTAAATATCCCAAGTAGTAACCAAACTTCATAGTGCCAAAATTCCTTCTATGTCAGCTGGAGGAACCAACCCTATTACTTAAGCATCAATGCTAGCAAACTTCTCTTTCATCCAGCAATATATACTTAAAGTAGAGATGATGTTGGCAATCAGCCTTTTGATGCAATAACTCAAATTGCATAAACATTTTTGAGGCATGCTGCTCAGATGAGTAGTTATAACTTATAAAGAGTCTAGACATGCATTTTGGTGCATTTTCATGTGTTATTTTGAAATAAACTTACAGTCATAATTAAAGCTCTCCCACCTGCTTATTAGACAGTTTTAGATATTTATAAAGCATATCAGGACAAGAATTTCTTGTCATATTTGAGAGTAACTATTGGTGTTTAGTCAACACATGACACAGAGTTAGTTGGACATGATCAAGATAATGATGTTGCAGTGCTATGGATGAATGCGCCAAAAGATAAATTGATCCCCATGGCAGTTTAAATTTCTGCAAATCTTTTTGTAGGAAAAAAAGTGTATGCAATTGGGAATCCATTTGGTTTGGATCACACCTTGATGACTGCTATCATTAGTGGGCTTTCCAGGTAGATAATTTCAGCTGCAACTGGCCATCCAATACACAATGTGATCCAGACAGATGGTAAAGGACCATTGGAGGTCCTCTTCTTGATAGTTCAGGAAATTTGATTGGCATAAACACTTATATGTACTCTCCATCAGGATCATTACCTGGTGTGGGCTTTTGAATTCCAGTAGATCTGTAAGTGTCATTGTTTATCAGTTAGTAAATTTTCGGAAAATTACTTAACCATTTTGGGCACTAAATTTGGACTAGATGAGTCCATTGAGCAACTGAGTGTCACTAGAGTTCTAGTGCTTGATGGTACTATAGATGGACCAGTTGGAAAAGCTGGACTGAAAACAACAAAATGAGATTCTTATGTTTGGCCTGTCTTGGGGACATCATTACAGCTGTAAATGGGAAGAAAGTGTTAGTTCCAGTCTTTGCAGCCTGTCACCAGCGATCAAATTGGACTCTTACTATGTCTAGTTTTCACAGATGTTTTTAACATAAGATTTAGTGCAAATCACGTCCTAAACTTATTCATAAGAAGCAGCTCGGAAAGAGATTTCCAACGATATATCGCACTCCCAAAACCGACTTCTAGATCAAAAGATATGACCAAATGAATGATTGACTCTTGGTTACGCCTGATGCATGTGTTGTTGGAAATACTGAGAGGGGGGTGAATCAGTATTTCTTTTCAATTGTTATTTTTACTAGTTAGATCACTTATATTTAGAACACAAAATGAACAGTAAGAATAAATTCTTTTATTAATTTCTTCTTTACAATAAATCAAGTACAATAAATGTAGGGCTCCAACCCTAGATGAAGACTCCAACCTTCAATCTCCCAAGCTCCAACCTGTATTTTCCAAGCACCGACTTGGACTTCCAAGGCTTCAACCTTTTAAATCCTGAGGCACCAACCTCAAGGGCTCCAACCCTATATCTGGTATAGGCTCCAACCTGGTCTCTTGAGGACTCCTATCCTCTAGGGCTCCAACCCTATCTTCCAAGGCACCAACCTTGTCAATTCTGAGGCACCGACCTCAAGGGCTCCAACCCTATCTACCAAGGCACCAACCTTGTCTCTATGAGGCTCCAACCTCCTGCTTCATTCTGTCAAGATATATTTGGTTATACTTACGGCTCCCAATGTCTTCTTCAACGAGCCCTGTCAATATTCACGTAGTCTTCATTGTAGTCTCCACATTACATCATCAATGAAAACCTTATTCTTCACATGAAGGTGTCTCCACAGCTCTCCATGGTACCCAAACAATCTTTCCAAGGTCATTCCATGAGGGCTTCAATCAAGGTATCCAAGAATGTCACCAAGACCAGCTTCTACACTACTTCAACAAGAAGTCTACAAGGGTCTGTCCAAAAACTGCTGCAAGTATTTTGTTCTTCAAGTATTACCTATTGCAAGTATTGTGTTATTCAAGTATTCCCTGCTATTATAATGTTGCTCTAGGACAACAATGCTCCAAAGATTCTCATTCAAACAAGATCTTTTATGTTGTATTTTCAATGCTTAAGATCTGTTCTAATGATAAAACTGATGCATTTGTTCTTCCTTCAATTCTGAGAACTGAATGTGTTCTTCCCTTGATGATGTGATTACACTGTTCTTGATTATGTGGTTATGCTTTGGTACCACTTTTACTTCTTGAACTGTTGTAGGTCACATTCTCTAATAGTGATGATGATGTCCTTATTAATTCCTTCTTAAATGACATGAAAAGAATATCTTCAGTACTCCTCCTACTTCACTGCTTTAGATAATGAACCTGTTGTAGCCAATAACTTAACAATTGAGACAAGATAACTCACAGATTTGACATAGTCCAAGACTGCAATCCAAATAATCCTGCAATCCGAGACAACCCTCTGTAATGCTAGCTTCTACAGGAGGCAAGTTCAAGCTCTCCACACAGAAGTTGCCACAGGTAACTGAACCAATAGCACCGAGCTGCCTTGAAGTCTGAGTTAAGGAGAAACCTATCCACAGGACTGAACTAATCCGAGCCTAAACTAGGCTGCAATACAAGTCTGAGGTTTGATTTAATATAATCACAGGTATGTGGCTTTATTTCACTAATCTGAGGTATAAATGCTAACTATTCTGAGCCTCTACAAGCCTTGGATCATTGGTCTGAAGTTCTTCAATGGGACTGAAAGCTACAGAACTGAGTTGTAGTTCCAAGCCACCAATGCTAGAGCCTAGCCTCCATGGGACTACAAGCTGTAACAAAGATCAGAGTTTTGTCCTCCAGCAAATGAGCACAATCCAATGCTGCAAACACAGGTGTATACTTCAGGTTTCAAGATGATTGTCCCAGTTCGAGCTGTCCATTAGCCTGAGGTAACCCAATCACAAATATTTAGCCCAAAATGTGACGCCAAAGTCCTTCTCGGCCTCCTTCTTAATTCTGAGCTCAATTTCTGAATTTTTGACCGAATTCATGGTTGAAATGAGGTGTTGGACGTGATATTTATATAGGACTTCGACCTTTAATAAAGGGACACATCTCTTGGAGGGAGGCCGACATGGACAGGTAGGCTTAGGTCGGCTAGCCTTTAAAAATATTATATTCAAACTTGAAAATTAATTTTCTCTCAAACTAGAAGGAGTTAGAGGGCAAGTGATAGCTCGTTAGAAAGGGAAAATTGCCCTCTTCAAGCCTATGGCAGTCCCAAATTTAAGTAAGGTCATTTTACCATCAATAAACTTAAATTTGTGAGGCTTTCATTCTAATTTTATTCATGGCAGCTCTTAAAATTTTACGTCTATGGCTCCTTCTTCATATGCTTAGGGTTCCATACACTTAGGTTTTTATTCATGTATATTAAGGGCATCATTAGTATTATCAATGTGTTAGGGCTAAGGCATATTCTAGAGTATTATGGGCATTTAGATCATGCAAGAATATTTTCCATCCCGGTCACTGTCCTCATCAATGACAACCTAGATTAACGTGTGTCCTTATAATTTTACATTGTGAAAACTTCTCACCTTTTTCATGGTTTATAGCTGCAAATCCAGTGGGCTATGGTCGAGGTGACTACTTCCTTGTTGGCATAGACTTTCCAGATTATATTGAATGCCAAGAGAGTGGGTATTGACAATTTGACACTGCCCTTCTCTCTTCCCAAGAGCTTATGATATTGGGCTATATAGTCACAAAGATGCTTCTTGATGTCACTTTGAAAATATTGCTCGTGATTTATTATTTAAAGGTGTTCCTTATTGCAATTGTTATAACCATAACAATAATAACATGGTATTTTGCATCAAAAAATTGCTCAACATTCAGTTGTTTTTGTTTCCAATAATATTTGTGGTGAATGGCTCACATATGCCAAAGCAAGCACAAGATCAGTTCTTGAGGGAAACAATGCATCTGCAACCCATTTAGCTAATCTAATGGTGTCATCTATACTAAAGGGAAGCTTGTCTTCATATTCGGCATAAGAAGAGCAGGTAAAGCCTGCACTTTCCTAGTATACTCAAATAATCCATACACAACACAAGTTTTCTTCATGGGAAAAAATGGATTACTCATCTCTTACTATTCAAATTTTACTGAGACATTCATCCTGTTTGCAAATACAACCAATAATTCAAAGAGAGATGTATTAGCTGAAAGGAGTCAAGGATATCTCTGGTATCATCAGTCAACTACTTTTAGCATAGGACAACCATTCAGAGAGGCGATTCCAACAAGTGCATATGCTTTCTGGGAAACAAAATGGTTTCAAGATGCACTATATAGTGAGCATGGACTCACTACTTGGGGCTTGACATTTGGTCAGTCTAAAGAACTCTTATTCCGGTCATTGGCTTCTATTAAAGATTCATCTAATGCAGCTCCTTCTAGTGTTGTGGCTTTAGGAGTGCCAATGAGTAGTTTAACAAACATCATAATGCAATTTGACCTTCAAGGTATTGATATGTATCTAGCCACAGAAGATGGTTATTTTCTTGCACAAACGGGTTCTACTTTCCATATGGAAGGTGATGTAGAAAAACATATACTATTGGAAGCTACAAAATCTAGTAATGTTGTGGTGGCAAAAGCAGCTCTGTATCTCAAAATTAAATTGGATAATATATCCAGATTGGGCAACGAAACTTTCAGGACCTCTGATGCAAGAATTAAAGGTGCACAATATACATTAGAAAGTGCCTCACTTCATCTGGCTGGAAAAGCCCTGGTATTTGTTTTGATTATTCCACATAAAAGCATTTGGGGTCCCATGATAAGTCAAAGTCAGACAACATTGATTCTTCTAATCACGTTGGCGGTTTGCATGTTCCTTGTAAGTTGGCTTTTCATTTTTTCACTTACAAGAGATACAAGCAAAGAAATACACCTTTGTGTAGGATTAATTTGACAACTTGAGGCAACAAAGCAATCAGAGAGAAAGAGTAACCATAAAAGCATTGTTTTTGCAAATATGAATCATGATCTGCGGACATCCCTTGCATCTATCATTGGCCTCATTGACCTATGTTGCTATGATGTTGCTAAAGGGTCAGAAGTGGAGACAAAACATTCCTACAGATGGTTATACATGTATATGCATTGTTGGCATCAAGGATCCTGTGCGTCTTGGTGTCAAAGAAGTTGTTGAACTCTGTAGGGCTGCAGGTATTACAGTGAGGATGGCCACTGGTGACAATATTAACACAACAAAAGCAATTGCAGCAGAGTGTGGCATTTTAACAGATGATGGTGTAGCAATTGAAGGACCTGATTTTCGTGAAAATAGCTTAGAAGAGATGAAGACTCTGATACAAAAGATTCAGGTTATGGCACGATCTTCACCATTGGACAAGCACACCTTGGTGAGACAGTTGCGCACAACTCTGGGAGAAGTTGTTGCTGTGACAGGTGATGGCACAAATGATGCACCAACTTTGCATGAAGCCGACATTGGGCTTGCTATGGGCATTGTTGGGACTGAGGTTGTGAAGGAAAGCGCAGATGTGGCAATTTTAGATGAAAATTTTGCAACAATTGTAAATGTAGCAAAATGGGGGCGTTTAGTATATGTAAACATTCAAAAATTTGTGCAGTTCCAGCTGATAGTTAATGTGGTTGCTTTAGTTTTGAATTTTGTTTCTGCATGTATAACAGGAACTTCCCCCCTCAATTTAGTTCAGTTTCTTTGGGTCAATCTGATTATGGATACACTTGGTGCTTTGGCACTGGCAACAGAAACTCCAAATGATGATTTGATGAAAAGATTACCTGTAGGAAGAACTGGAAGTTTTATCAGTGATTCTATGTGGAGGAATATAATTGGCCAAAGTGTCTATCAACTCATTGTATTAGCAGTTTTGGAGATGTTAGTGAAAATATGGTTGATTTTATATGTAGTTCCATTGGGATCATCCACAAGAAACACGCAGAGAGTATAACTTCTTACATCAAGGAGAGTGTGGATGAAGAGCTGGAAGAAGAAACCGTGCAGGATGGAGAGAGAAAAATGCAGAAAAAGAGGCTCACTGTTTTGTGTGGAAGGTAATATTATTGTTGGAAAAACCACATTTCTACAGAGGATTGTGAATGGGACACTTGAGTTACGTGACCTTGTAGAGGTGGTTCCTGAGCCTATGTCTAAGTGGCAAGACATTGGGCCTGATCATTTCAATATATTGGATGCTTTCTATGTTGAACCTCAACGGTATGCTTACACATTTCAGAATTACGTTTTTGTAATGAGGGTGATGCAAGAGAGAGAGTCTGAAGGTGGATTAAAGCCTCTATGACTCATGGAAAGAAGTGTTTTCAGCGATCGGATGGTGTTTGTGCGAGCTATTCATGAGACAAAGTGGATGAATGGGATGGAGCTTAGCATCTATGATTCATGGTTTGATCCAGTTGTTTCTGTTTTACCTGGGCTTGTTCTTGATGGATTTATTTACTTGAGGGCCAGTCCAGACACATGCCATAGACGTTTGCAGTTACAAAAGAGAGCAGAAGAAAATAGCGTGTCATTAGATTATTTGAGAGGTTTGCATGAAAAGCATGAGAACTGGCTCTTCCCTGCTCAATGTGGTAAGTCATAGGTTTTTTTCTGTGAGCTAATTACCTATTTATATTGATAGGTCTCTGCATCCTGAGATCAAAGATCGCACGTTTATTTTGCAAGGAGAGCATGTACATTCCAGTATTCAGAAGGTTCCAGCATTAGTGCTGGATTGTGAGCTCAATATTGACTTCAGTAGAGACATTGAAAGAAAAACAAGGTTTTTTTTGTCTCGCAAATGGGTTTCTTTATCCCGAAGATAAATGGGATAATGTTACTAAAATTCGATAGGGCCAGTGGGCATGTTCCTTTAAAATTTTATCTATCGAGGATGGCATCTGGAAGGTTATTGACACTGCTGTGGCATTTGATGCTTTTTTATCATCTTTAGATACTCGGGGTGTTAGGGAGGCCCATTTACATGCTGTCTTGAAAAAAGATGGAGAACTCATTTAAACAAGCAGTGAAAACACATTCAGCTTTGAGAAAGCACAATGATTTTATTAATGGACTGGAGGTTAAAACAGAAATTTCTTACAAGCCATCCTATCCTGGCTATGTGATGGAGGATGGGGATCTCAGTGCCATTGATCATGATTCTTCAGATTCCTCAGAGCTTTCTAGATCCTTTACAATTGAAACTTGGAACAAACAAGGCTTGAAAAATGGCATAGGTGGCAGTCATTGCAATAATTGGGCGTTCGATTCATCTTCAGATTCAAAGAACATATGTGGCAGATTTGACTCATATTTTTAGCATTAAAATATTGGAGACCTTTTCCCAATTTCGGCAAAGTGGCAAATGCATCTCCAGAATTTGAGGGCAGTTGTGCAGGAAGGTGCAACGTGGCATTCAAGAGGTAGAGTTTTTAGGCTCAAATTCAGCAAAGGAATCCTAGATTTCATGAACAAACTCCAGCAAAATTCTAACAGTTCGAAATATTGCAGCAAACTCATTTTATTTTAGATGATTTAATTAAATTATTTAGTTGTAATTTAATTTATTTTACTTGCCAGCACAAATATATTTTATTTTTTATTTTTATTTTGATTCCTATGTAAAGGAATCAAAATAAATTTGTAATAGGGTATATATAGGAATATTTTTGAGGATGTAAAGGTTTTATTTTCAACAGAGAGAGTGCTACTTTGGATTGTGTAAATTTTCCTTAATATTATGTTAATGAAGCAGTTTCTTCCCTTTAAAATTTGGGATCCATCACGGTGTTTCATGTTCAGCATGTTTTCCTTATAAGATCATTTTCATATTGTGTTTTTCTACTAATTTTGTTACAACATTCTCTAAAGGAAGTGTTAGGAATCCATCCACGCATGATGCTCCTTTCACAATGACTATGTTGTTAAATGCAGTGGTTGTTTTTACAGAATCCATCCTTTGTTAGTTGCTCTGTTTAATAACCCTATGTTTTCCTTTCTGCTAAAGCTGCCACTGGAGATTCATCCATTGATTGATGCCTGCAGGGCAGCGAGTTTTCTTCTCTTTTCTGCTCCCATCTACATCATTTATCTGGCTGAGCATAATGCTTATTTTGCCCCAAGTTTGCAGGTAGAAACCAGCCTCGACTCCATAGCCCAATGATTGTTTATCTCTTGTTGTTTTGACCCAAAAATTTCAAATCAAATTCCCGTACTTCATAGCTAGCCTAAGATTCACTTATTGCAGCCACACTTAATTGGAAAAGAGAGAGCCCTCTCTGGTCTGGCAAGGCTAGGTGTCAGATCAAAATCTTGGTTTGTGGTTACCTTGGATTGCCTCTTCTTAGCCTCGAGGTTTAATATGAGTGCTAATAGAAAATATGCAATGGAAGTGATCTCTATAGAGTACTTGACCTAGTAGTTTTTAAGGTAGGAATTTTAGTTCCTCAAGGGTGGGGTCCTTCAGCATAATTGCAACTACCTTGATCCCATCATCCAAAAGAAAAACTTAATCAACAAAGAGTAAATATGTCAATTTTAGGGTAATTCCTATTTGTATAGTTGTCAAGCTTATAGTTCTTTTTGACTCTATTATAACTCTGTTGAGACCACCTACTCTACAGTCAAAATAGCAGAGAAGCCATTAGTCATACCTACCCATGGTCTCTTGTAGGCATGATAAAATTATAGGTTGAGCCATTAATTAGAATTACAAAGATATTGAGGAAAGATAGTTCATTATCTGGTTAACCAATTGCACATTGAACCGTATATGAATGAGTAGCCCTAAATAAAGCCAATTTTCTCTATCATATGCCTTGGAAAGACAAACTCACTAACATTGCTTGTAATTTTTTGGTTTCATGTTATAAATTACTTCTTGGGCTACTCCTATTCCGTAATGGATTTGTTTCCCAGAAAGGATGAAAAATTGTTCTAATGACATGGAATCAACTTAGTGGATTTTGACCATACATGCAATAATTTTTGCAATGATTTTCTAGATGCAATTACATAGTGATATGGGTTTGATATCATCTCATTCTTGTCTAATTTTTGGGATTAAAGCCTGAAATGTTGAATTGAAAGCTCCCAAATCCTGCTTTTGTATTTTAATTTGTCAGCAATTCTTGGTTTGTTTGAAGGAAGTCATAGAACCACTAGAAGAATTCTATTGTCCCACGAAGTGACTGAGGGTTCTTATACTTTTGGAAAGAATGCAAAATTGTTTGTAATTCTTCCTTTTATATTTGATCCATCAATGCCTCATTACCCACCTCCCCTACCAAACTAGGGAAATATGAAGTCATCTTTAACTATCTCTCTTAAATTTATTCTATCATCCTCTTTATAAATTACCTCAAAATGGTCGGTTGATGAGAAAATTTCTCCTCAAGATAAGACACCTTCTCATGAGGAAAAGTTTGTTGATAATCAAAATCTTGAGGCAATTATTCATTACAATTATGAGATGTTGAAGAGAGAAAATATCTTCTATTTAGTAAAGCTATGCACAAATGTTAGTGATTTGGTACAAGGAAAGACATGCACAACGAGGGAATTGTGGAGATTCCCTAAAACCCTTTTCCCAAATGTTACATGTGAGGATGTATGCTTATTAAACAACTATATTTTAGAACATTCACCACTTTGAAGGCAAGACTATTTTGGATGTAGGCGTAGGAAGTTTGATGCAAGCTCTTGCACCCGACCCGACATCCCACCTGCTTACCTATGACTACGATCTATGTACTTCCCTGCTTGTCAACTGTAGTTGCTCCAATTCTCGTTCGGATTGTGCCTGGAGGCCCGTCACTGTGGCTTTAACTAGGCTACTCGACCACGTGTGGTGGCTACTAAACCTGCACTGAAACAGGTCAAGCTAGCTCTGATAGCACTCCTCCATCCACAAACTATGCAGAAAATTTCCCTTCTATCGGTCATTTGTGTGTCTTTTCCCTCACGATTTCTCAACAGTTGAGTGGTGTCGACTAGTATAGCCCGTGTTGCTTCCTTCTTAGTGAGTTGCCACCTTATGCTTCTTGTGGTTTTGTTTTTGTCGAGTGTATACTTGCATGCAGGCCACAGTTCTTCCACCAACGACTATTGACCATACCTTCCCACCTCTCCTAGAAAAATACACTCAAAACTATGTGCTTCTTTGAGGTGATACTAGTAGATCCTTTTCTACCAACCGAAATGTCGACCACCCCTTCTTCGCACAGTTTTATTTTCCGATTAGTAGAAGGGTTTGACCCTTATTTCAACCACTTTGGTTTTTCCATGACTGACACGGACTTGTCACTAATGGATCATTTATTCAACCCCTATAAAACATACAAACTTATCTATATGACCCTTTTTCAATCCTTAAAAAAATTAACAATTGCTTCAAGGCACTATACGATCAATTTACTTTGGTCCTAAAAAAATTTCTTTTGCACGATCACAGTCAAACAAGTTTGGAACGAACGAGTTGGGAATGTCATATATGTTTATATATATATATATATATAAATAAATTTATAAATAAGTTAATAACACATTATCTTGCAAGAAAAAAGGGAATAAGACCCATAGATGACAAAAGGGGGTTCCTATCAGTCAGTGCAAAGCTTAACAATGCCCGACACAGGGCAAGGTTGTTCAAGCATATAAAATATGATATGTTACAAAGCTAATAGGTTGTATAACAGTAATATTTTAGAGCCTTTTGTTTACTTCAAGTATATCAGACCTTCTAGTTTGGTACTGTCGGAAATATATTTGAGAAAAAACTTAAAACTGTGAAGGTTTCCAGCTAGTTAAATTTTTCTACATATGCCTCACGTCATCAACCATGGCATCCACTATAAACAACAATTTCCTAAAAAATAAGGAAAGCCTCCAATGATGAATGAGCCAAATCATCATCTCCTGAAATGGGTAGATGCCAACATGCAGAGTGCAGTAAAATATGTGCATATAAATGTGTGTTAGTAGCATCCTAAATAAAATCTACCCAAGAATAATCATCCACTTTGATTAGGGAAAAGTATAAATTTAAAGATAAAAGGGGTTAAGAGATCCCGTGCATACACCTAAGAAGGTGTGCATGAAAGAAGGGTTTGAAACTCTAAAATGAAGATGATCTAAAAACCCTAGTCTTGCAACCCTTGGGGAAATGCCATTGGCCATTAGTCTAACTGATTGACTAATTAACCCAAAAAATTCTATCGCTAAGCAATTCCTTTGATCAAAATAGTAAAAATTGAGCCTTACTTGGAAGCTCTAAAAGGAATAAACCTTAGAAAAGATGATTTTGAACCACTTCTGGATCAGCATTGTAGTGTGCCATTGAATATGGGTGAAACCCGAGGAAAAACTTTAGAAAACCCTTGAATAAATGAGATAACCCAAAGAGGCAAGTTCACACCTACTCTGATACCATGTTGATATTACAAGAGATAAACAAGGATTGAATGGAAACAACCAAAAAACCATAAAAAAAAAGCATAAACACAAAAAGGAGAGAATATGAACCCATGAACATGAGAAACATGAGATGTAGGTGCCCATAAGCTAAAGAGTCACATAAGACAACACTTAGCTCATGACAAAATAATTTGTGATGAAAATAATGATGCCAAAGCTAGTACTAAGGACATCACCAAAGCCCAAGAAGATTTTGGAATGTTAATAGTGAGGACATCTTGACAAATTGAGGATAGATGTAGAGATGGCTAGTGGGGTGCTAGCTCCAAGGAAGTTGAACGCTGGCCTTAGCCTAAAATAGTATATATTGAAAAAATACAATAAAATGTTGTGGTTGCACATGTGTAGACTTATAGCCTTGATTACATGTAAGGTTGGCATGAGGCCACAAGTGAATATTACACCATCATTTCAATATTTTATAGGTATTACAAGTTTCATGGAATTCGCAGAGAAAGAAATGTTGCAAAGGAAGGATAGATGTAGAGATGGCGAGGAGAATGATAAAAGGTAAAATCTATCAAATAATTTTTAAGTTGAAGTAATTAGTACATCGGTGTATTTTTTTGATAGAAATACAATGAAAATTGCAAGGAATGTTACACCTAAAGAAGCATGAAATGATGAGAAACCAGGGGAGAGTCATCCCAAAGTGTTTCTTTGCAATGTCTGTGTACTTGTTTATGAAAAAAGTTCATAAGCGTGAGGATAAAGGTTAGAAGTATTTTTGATAGGGTACAATGGAGAGTCTATGGGATATCAGATTTTTTATTTGGAAAAAGATACACTCAGTAGAGATGTTATATTTGAGGACAACTATATCCAAGGTAATTCAAATGAAATTGAAGTGCCATGGCCTATTGAATAAAGAGGTAAAAAGGTAGCCGAAGAAAGCATTCCAAGTCAAGAACAAAGGAGCAATCAAGAATCCAGTGATAATGAAGTCAATGATGTCAAAGCTAGTACTAAGGACATCACCAAAGCCCAAGAAGATTATGGAATTTTAATAGTGAGGACATCGTCAAAGCCCAAGAAGATTCTGGAATGCTAGCAGTGAGAACATCATCAACACCCAAGAATATTATAAAGCAACATTTGTGAACATTAGATGGCTGAAAGCTACAGGAACTACCTGAAAGCAATAAAGGAAGCAAGAAATCAAGAATATTGCAGTAGTCTGCTTTATAGTAGTTATATATGGCTTTGATCACAAATTCACCACAATTCTGGTATAATGTGATTCAATGCACATGGAAAGAAGAATGGGACAAAGTAACAGAGGTGGAATGTGATTCCATACAGAGAAATGAAACACTGGAACTTGAGGATATGCCTAAAGGAAAAAGTGCAAATGGTTAAATGGGTCTTCAGGGAAAAGTTCAAAGTAGATGGCTCAATTGACAAACACAAAGAAATACAGTGATAGTAGCACTACTATTTCCTTCTATTGAGGTGATAGTCAAGTCACTAGTCCTTCGAGATCATAAAAGACCGCCTATTCTTTTTCTTTGTCATTTGTCCTATTGGGGAACTTGAAATTCAAGATGTTGTAATGTACTCCTCTTATCCTACTATGTAATGACTCAATGAGACATCACATCATCTAATGAATTAATGAATCCACTAGAAATGTTGCCACAAAAATTGTTTTTCGTAAACTAAACATTTGGAAATGAATAGGAAAGTATGTATATGCATCATGAGAGGAAGTAAATAATGATAAAACTTCAAACATGTTAAGAGGGAATGCCACTGAAGCATTTGTTTTTGGAAAAAAGTAATGTTGGATCACAATCATCCTTAAAAAACAAAAAAGTACAGGTATATGCACTGTTTTGAAAGGATTTGAAACTGAAGACATCAATTACAACACTTATGGAATAGTAGATTTCCAACTATACCTGTTTACCAGCTTGCCTATAGATATTAAGAGCCTCAATAGCATCATGGTGTTGCATTTCAAAGAACTGCAGGTAAACAGTTGTAGTCATCAGTAGCTAGAGATCAGGGATGCAATTGTCTAAGGAAGAAATTGATGCTTTGCACAACAAGGTCAATTCAACCTCGATGAAGAGTTTATAAAAAACAAGGAGTAAAATTCAAGGAGTTCATGATGAAAATTCAAGAACTACATAGAAATGGCTAACTGTGGATAAGGATTTCATGATTATGTATTGAGCCTTTCTGAGAAAAAAACTCTCAAACCAATGTTGTCAAACCCCCAATGCTAAAAAAGCTAGTAATGTGTGGTGGGGACTGATTCCAAAATTCTAGAACTGTATGACTGTAAAAACTAGATATGTTTTTTAATGTTGTTGAAGAGCAAGATATAGCTTAGAGTCGGAGAGGAAAATATATAACAATTACCATATGACTTCTGCATTGGTGTGGTTGTCTACTTATAGTCATTGGGATACCTAGTTTTCCTTTGCACCATATATAACTTGTGAATATTTAAGAAAGGAGAATTAAATATACTTGGGTCAATTCATTTCCCATTTATCAACATACACATCCTTATCCTCTTTCCCAAAGTATATGTTTTTTCTAAGTTCTATTGTGCATGGCTATTACTTTGGCATAATTCTAAGTTAAGTTCATTATTGACATTTAATAGGCCTGTGTAGTTATTCTGCATTCAATATCAAACATGGGAGGTATATCAAACCTACTTCTGGATATCAAACCGGGCAATTATAAAGCTTGAGTTTTGCATATGTCTAAGTTGTAATATTAATATGTTGAGCATTTGGGTTCTCAAGAAATGCACCGGGCATTGGCAATCTCAACGTGAATGTGTCCATATTCAATGTATACAATACACCATCACACACAGTTTGAATGAATTAGCCCATCTCCACCTGGCTTCCACAATGCAGCTTGATTCGAGATCTAGTCAAGAGAAAATATGATAAAATAAATAATAAATAAGAACTACAGGAGAATCAGCCCAATCAAAAAAAATATTTCTAGGTTTGGTCAAGGGGGGAAATTAACCTAGCACACACTAGGGTCAATCAGTACTGAACCCAACTATTGTAAAGCTAGAGAGTGCATAGGTATTAGTTCCAATATCTGATATGATGACCATTTGGGTAAACTCAAGAAATGCACCAGAGGTTGGCAACTTCAATGTCCATATCATGACAAGGGTTAGACGGACCTATGCCAGTATTCCTACTCAATGTGTCCAATGTACAGTCTAGATTTAATGCACTATCAGCCCCACCATCGCCCTGGTTGTAAAATTCCTTGCAATAGATTTCTAGGTTTATGTGAAATTTTCGTAAATATCTATGTCAAACAATTTCTCTGGGTGCACTATCAGCCCCACCATCACCTTGGTTTTAGAATTTGTTGCAATAGCTTTCTGGTTTTATGTGAAATTTTCGTTCATATATATGTCAAACAATTTGTCTGGGTACTGATGTAAGCACTTTACTAACAATTTTAATTCAGAAGATACTCATATTAAATGACATGCACCGAAAATAAACCACCCAAAGTTCAAACTAACATATTCCAAGCATAATATTCACACAGGACAGCCAAATATAATTCTGAAATAGGAGTAACGAATATTCATATTAATTCCCAGAATGACATCCACTACAGCCAGAAGACTACCAATATTTTATGCTGTCAATAAACACATGTAAATAAGGGACATTGAGTATAGAAACCTGGGACTGGTGTGTTCCTTTTGCTGGTTGCCAGATGACTATCTCACATGGAATGAAGAGTCCAGAAGTTCATTTTATGCCCAGTGTTTGCATTCACCCATACCAGAGATAAGGAACTCATGTTTCCCTTAGTGAGCAGCAGTAAATACACGAGTTAGTGATGCCAGGACCTCTGGATAGTGTAAACTCAGACTCATGTAGCTTATACGCAGCCTTCAGAGAGTAATTTGCTTGGTCGTTGCAAGGGTGCACAACTGTTATACAGTTAGGAAACTCGTGCTAATCAATATGATTACTCAGCCCTTCTTAGCATATTCGTCCAGCAGATGGAGTGTGGAATATCGGCCCTCAAGCTCAGATAGATGCGGCCAAACAACTCCAACCAGAACTGAGAACTTGTAAATGTGTGTCTTAGCTAGTAAAAGAATGTAGCTTGACTAGAAAAATAAAAGGGGACTCGTGCAGTGAAAGATTAAAGTTTCGTTTCTATCCCTTAGAAACTCATACGATGCCACCCAAAAATTCGAGGTGCTGCAGATTGGTAGTCGTGCCTGTTTCTTCTTCACACTGAACCAAAAAGAGCAGATCTGGCTCCCTTTCCCTTGGCGTTTGAAGAGGTGAGCGATGCAAATAGAATCCCTTCTCCGCAATGATCCTCTCCTCCTGTGAAATGGAAGATTCATCGCATGACGTCGAATTGGAGGTGCAATCAAAGGGGTCGGAGCCGAGAGGCGTCACTGGGCTGAGAACGAGTGATGGGAGATGGAGCATGTTGGGCGACATGATTTCGAGTGGTGGCATTTCCCTAGTAGATATCCTTCCGTTCAGATTGAAGCAGAGAGGATTGATCCCCAGAACTATCTGCAGATTTCTCAAATTCTGACGCCTTTCGTGCAGTTTGAAGGCCAATTTTCGAGGACCCACTTCGATTTCGGGAAGTGAGATTAAAATTTCATTTCTATTCTTTAGAAAATCATACGATGCTTCCCGCCACTCAAAATCAAAAATTCCCAAAAATTCGAGGTGCTGAATATTGCCGCCATTCAAAATAAAAAATTTGCAAAAATATTCGAGGTGCTGAATACTGGTAGATGTTAAGTGATCCGTTCAAAAAATAAAATTTGTTTTTTTGGGTGTTATAACCAAAAGAATTAAGTTCTAGATATGTTAAATGGAATATTAAACTATCATAAACTCATCTAATTCCAACTATTCCAATCAATACTAAGACCAACTATTTTGAATATTGAGTTTGCATATGACTAAGTTCTAATATTTGATATCTTAATGATTTGGTTAAAATTGAGAAATGCACCATAGATTGGCAACCTCAAGTGGACTACCATAATGACGTTTAGACTATGCAATTATTTAATTTGATGATTTTAGTCTTTTGGAAACTACATGTAGTATTTTTGGCTCAACAGTGCCCATGCAATAAATTCTCGTTGAGCAAGATCCATATTACTAAAAATTAGATTTGGTGCTTCTAGGTATTTGTATGTTCTGTGGAGCTTGGATATAGCCAATATGTATGTCTTTCTAGGGGAAACAAGAGATAGAGACTATGAAGAGTTGGTTGGAGGAATGCATAAAACATTGATATTGAAAGGGATCATCATTAATGGAAGTGAAAATATTTTGAGTCCTACGAGTTATGGAAGTGAAGATGTTTTTCCTTAAGAAAGTCCAAATATAGTCTTAGTTATTGTAAGTGACGATAAATAAGAATTCAACAACCAATAAATAATTGCATCTCTACATTGGTTTGAGGGATAAATTTGCATCATATCATATCTAGTTACTTCTCATTGTCATAATTGATGATAAAGAAAAATTCAATAGCCAACAAATAATTGAATTTGGATGCAGAGTTAGTCTATTGTATGTAGTTACTTCTCACTGTCATCGCTTTTTGACATGTGTACATATGTGCATGAAGAAAACTCAAACCAATGATATATACTTCAAAGGAATTGTGAAAGAAGTCTAATATTGATGAGAAAATTAGAACTTATGTGGATAATAAAAAATCCCCATTTTGATCTAATGTAAAAAATTCCATCTGTAATATAAATGACTTCACTTAAATTCCCATGATAAAGTTTCAGATTTCATTGTCAATCAAGAAAATATAAAAGTGAGGGACACAGGGTTCATTAATTGCCCTTACTGACAACATAACTCAAAAACTAGCATCCATAATTTTACCACATAGTTGCATAAACTCAAAGGTACTAGTGTGCCCAAGTAGTCATAATAGAGGTGGGGAACATAATACAATTTTGAAATGGTAGATAATAGCTAACAAAATAAGTAAAAAATTTCAATGGGACCATGTTTATCTAGTGAATATGGTGGCATGTCATTAGGCCAACCATCAATATTCACTTCTTCACAGGCATAAATAAGAGGTTTGGTCGAGGTACAATTTATGGGTTAACCAAAAACTAAGTGTGATGCATCCTTCCAAGCCATTTCTCCCATAAGTGATGGCACCCCGCATCTTAGGAAGAGTTGAAATGAAACCTTAAAAAATTATTGATATACACCCACAAAAGGAAGAAAATAGCATTTATTGAAACATTCAATTGTCATTTACCCTAAAAGAAACATGGAGAGAATGATAATAAGTGTCACTGATCTATCCCTCTTTCATGCACAACTTCTTTACTCAATCAACCACCAATGTAGGAGGCCTTACTAATAGAAACAAGAAGATGTAGAAATAAATGAAAGATATAAGGATAAGTAGAAGAATGAGAATGAGCATACCTATGGATTTGGGGTTCACATCTCCATTATCATTGGAATGGACTTGGGTTTTGGGCTTCTTGTCACGATCTATTCATGAACATGTGCCACTACTTTTCACAAAACCTCCTTTTCCATCTCTTTTCTCTTGACTTCTTTTATTACCAGGAACAACCACAAATGTAGATAGATATCTATAGCAACAATAGGCACCGAGGACATCAGAAAATTCCTCCCTTTCTCATGTTTTCCACTTTTTTTTTCATTTGAATTCCTAGTAAATATAAATCTCGAACATGTCGAACACCTACCACAACATTTCATAGAACCTCATTTTCTATAAATTTTCTCACGACTCCTTCTATTGCTGTGGATAACCCCAAATGTAGATAGATATATGTAGCAGCTATAGGTGCCATGGACATTAAAAAAAATCCTCCCTTGCTCACGTTTTCCACTTTATTTTCATTTGAATTCCTATTAAATAGAAATATTGAAAACTATAATGTGTCAATGGGGAAACTTGTTATTTTGGTCTTTTGTGGTTTTTATTATGTGCGAGTTGTTGGTATGATAGAGGCGCACAAAGGTGATATTGAAGGAGGTATTGCTGGGGGTGGCAGTGCTTCTATGTGGAATTCTCCATTTCTGGTGCTTGGTCTAGAAATTGGTGCACTTGGTGGTTTGGTGGGTGGTTCTTGGTGTCTAGTGGCGACAGGAGAGTCACCATTTTGGAATACATAGATTCAATATCCTAGTGTGGGTTGTGTGAAGCTTCTTGGGAAGCGTCAACCTGGGGCATGTTCCTCCCGCCTTCTCCTTCTCCAGTTGTTCAGGTTCTTACCGAGTTTCCCAACTGGTGGCAAGCTGGTATCTGGGACACAGCTTGTGGTTTCCTGAGGAAATTTAAGGGTGAAGAGAGATTTGGTTTTTGGGTGTGGTGGTAGGGGAAAGTTCCAGTAGACCAGAATCTGGTAATGGTTGGAGTTGGCCCTCCTGATTTTATAACAATGCGACCATCCTCACGGTGTGGGAAATCCTCACCCCCGACCAAGCAAGGATCTATTGGCTCAGATGATATGGAAATAGTGGTGGTAGTAGCGTGCCGAGGTGGTAATACCATCGGTCACTCCCAGCTTGCTGGTGTGGGAACGCGAGGCGATCGTAGTGGAGGAAAACATGCCTTGTGCAAGGTCACAACAAACGCAGCATCGAGGTGGTCGACAGCAAGGAGGAACAGCTAACTGGGGAACTTGTAGGCGTGTAGCTCCCGTCTCACGGTAAATTCAACATTTTTTTCTAGAAAACAATTGAGACCTAATTCAAACTCTGATGAATCGGGTGGACGCAGCAGAATGGGTTCGTAGGGAGGAGCATGTTGAATTAATGGCCACTTTGGATAGGATGCACTACTTCCAGTGCCAAATCAAGGAGTGAGTATCGGTGGTGTTCTAGCGAGGCCAAAACCACCTTGTAGAAAAAGTGGAAAATTTGGACACTTGGCTCACACACTTCGAAGGGCACGTCCATTGCAACTTCTGTCCACCACCCCCTCTAGGAACAACCCTAGAAAACCCAACTTCCATTACATCGGATGACTAGTATGCTCTCATGTGTTTTTGATTTATTACATGTATTCTGGTGTCTTTGACCCTCTCATTTATGGATGTTGTCCTTAGCCTCATTTTTTTTATTTTTGTTACTTGTTGCAAACATTGGTCAAAAAACCTAGTCGGGGTGAGACCACATGTTTTTTGCTTTGTTGGTTGTACATATTTTTCACCATATGAATGAATTTCGACTTACAAAAATAAATTTTATGTTTATCTATTCATTAAATGTAAATATGAAGATTTGACCTTAGATTTAAAACAAGAGTCGCACTTTTAACATAAATCAATGAAGTTTAAAGATTAAAATCTATGGCCAAAGAAATATAAATATACATATTAATTTGACTATCTAAATATTACCTTTACTAAAACTATAATGAAGGCATTAGTGTAAAGTATATAGATGATACATGAAATTATGTTAATTGTAGATGAATCCATCTACAGTGTTAAAATTTAGAGACAAAAGAGTATTCAGAATTTTAACACTGTAGATGACTCAAAGACCCCTTTGTCTCTAAATATTAACACTACAGATGGATTCAGAGACTCGTTTAGTGAAATGTAACACTTTAGTATCAAAATTGCAAATTTCCATTTATGGGGTGACACGATTAAAAATTACTAACATAAATGACTAATTCATAGAATTTTTGTACTTGTTATTTGATCATATTTTTATTCTTGGACTATAATAGTCATTTGCATTAATCATTATTAATTTTTTCACTTATTATCTAGTCATATATTTTAATCCTAGACTAAATTAGTTATTTAAGTTAGTCACTTTTAGTTTAGTCATTTATTATCTAGTCATATATTTTATCCCTAGACTAAATTAGTCATTTAAGTTAGTCACTTTTAGTTTAGTCACTTATTATCTAGTCATATATTTTATCTCTAGACTAGATTAGTCCTTTAAGTTAGTCATTTTTATTTCGGTCACTAAAAATTTCTCAAATTTAGTAGTATCTCACTTGAAATAATTACGGTGACTAACTTTTTTAGTCACCTACTCATTAATTTCATCATTTTCTACTAATGATAACATATGATGAGCATGTAAGTTCATTATTCGAATGAATCCATCCTAGTAAGTTTAATGAGTCCTGGGAAGGAGGAACTCAGTCTCGTCATGGTGACAAGTATTTCGTCGTTTAATATTTAATGAGTCCAGCAAAAGGCAACCTCGGTAACTTTTCATGTTTAGGGAGTTTGAAAAGAAACAAAAAGGAAACTCCATCATGTCCCTTTTTGTAAGTCATCTCTCGAATCGGAAAAAGGTAGAAAACTATGTCCTAGAGAACCTCTTGACCATATTTGATCAAGGTATTCCTTTTTTGTAAATAGTAAATCTCAGCCCGAAAAGGGGTAAACATATACTGAGATTACGTCAAATCATTCACTTTAACGAGTTCAAAATGACAAGGACTCATCAATATTTTCATTTTTTGAGAGTCAGAAAAGAGTTGAAAGTTGACTCTAGGGGGGTTCCTTTTTCATAAACATTTAAAAAGCATGAAAAAGAGATAAAATTCAATTTTTTTTGCATCGGAAAAAATCATCAGTAGTGTGAAAGTCCTGTACTGCACATAAACAACAAACATCATGAATATCGAGGAAAAATATTAAAATATTGGCGATTTTTTTTCAAAAATCTATAAATAGAACAAAAAAATATCATTTTCACCTTTCCATATTTAGAAGAGCATTTTGTCCATTTTCCCTTCGAATTTCAAATCAGTGGTGCGGTCGATTCGGGACACATTCGTCGATCCGTCTCCACTAGGTAAGAGCTCTAAACCTTCTTGTCATTTTCATCCTATTCATTTAGCATTTACTTTTTAGAATTAGGGAGTTTAGGGATGTTATTTCAAAGTTTAAAATCACCTGTGAGCAATCAATTTCGAGTTATCAGGGTTGCGCTGGGCATGCTTAGCCCGTTAGGGCAGCGCACCACTAGTGCTGAATTATTTCGAAAAACTGCGCTAGCTACAAGGAAAATTTTAAATTGGAAAAATCTCCCAACTCCAAAATTAACTTCTAAAACTTCTTCCATGAATTCTCCTAATAGACCATTTGGACATGTTTTGCAGGTGCTTTCATAGAAGATGCTGATCAAATGGAAAGAACGAGGCCATGAGGTGGAAGACCACCAAGGCTTGCAGGACCAAGATTGCGACAATGTTTTGCGCAATTGCGGATTGTTGAAATTATTTCAAACATCCATCTTGAGAGCTCAACTGGAGCTTCTCTAGTACTTGATTAGTATTTGGGAAGTGGACCGACAATTGTTCATTATTGGGGACCAAGAACTTGAGCTAGATGTCATGGACATCTATTTTATCACCAGATTAGATAGGTGAGGAGAGAGAATCCAACTCTTTAGGGCTTACCGAGGGGGTGAGAGAACGGGGATGATAATCTAGAGACA
Organism: Pinus albicaulis; assembly: GCA_034641835.2. Classification (NCBI taxonomy): domain Eukaryota; kingdom Viridiplantae; phylum Streptophyta; class Pinopsida; order Pinales; family Pinaceae; genus Pinus; species Pinus albicaulis. Next base: position 348,984,755 of record CM076575.1, on the reverse strand, counting down.
TTGTCCCGGGGCATAGAAGACAGAGAGTGGGAAGGTAGACATATCTTCCATCGGAGTGCTGCCCCTACGCACGATACTGTATTATATCACTAGAGTGGTAGGTGTTAGGGTCCTATGATTTGGCTGATTGGCAAGCCAAGTGATAGGGTAACATGAAACCAATCTTTGGAGCCCAAGGACCTAGCCTTCCTGGACTCAGAGAGGGCTCTCTCTATTTGTGTAAGGGATGTATAGTTGTTTGCTTCTTGTGTTTTTTATTTTAGGCTAGTTATGAAGTAGGTTTTTGGTTTTGTTTTTAGGTTTTTGAGGGAGGAACTGATCAAAGACTAAATAGATAAAAATATTGTTAGATCAACTAGGCTACGGGGTCGAAAAGGTCGAGAAAGCCTCAGATGGTGATACAAGGTATATTGAAGGGCCAATTTGATCAAGGTAAAATGGATCTTTAGGTAAAATGAAGTGGGATGGACACTAAGTTTGTGAAGGACAAAGGCTTTCAAACATAAATAGTTCAATATCAGACATTTATATGGTAGGGCTAACCATTAATCATGATAAATGTAACTTCAAACTGATAGATGCATAGCAATAAACATTCAAGCGATACATAGAGATATATGACTCTCTAACCTTAGGAAAATCGCTATCAGACTTTGGAGAGAAACAATTAAGACAAACAAATAACTCAAGCTACTAAGAGGGAACTCCTAGACATAGTATTTTGGGTTATCGGGCACTTTGAACTAAGATTGCAGAGTTTTAGGCAAAGGGCAAGATCGATACAAGACCTCTTTGGTTCAACTAGGACAATCAAACATTCAAAAAAAGGTTTCAGAGATGGAGCTTTGACTAGCCATGAGTAAGCAGGGCATACTGTGAATCATACTTAGCATGCATAAAAACCATAAATGAAACAATTAAACAAGTTCTTCAGTGATCAAAGAGCAGTTAAGAATTCTTTGATATGACTAAGAAGGAAGAAAACATAGAAGCTGTAATGAATCAGGAAATCTAAGGGGCCTCCATGGGCATGTCTCAAATCTATTCTCTACTGTCTTACAGTAAGAAAAAAACATGAAATATGTATTAAAACTAAGGAAACATAACATATAGGGACACTATACCATTTTACCAAGTCAAGGAATCCAACAACAGTCCTCTTTCATCATCCAAAACATTCAAGAAAATATCCAATGCATGAGACAAAGTATTTCTTCCAAGCTTGTATAACCATATATTGCTCTATATCATCAAGTTCAACCTTGTTTACAATGAAATCTCTTGGAATATATAGGGCAAGATGAAGGAGAACCTACTAGTGCAACTAACAAGCTCATTGGCCCATCAAAAATATCTGATTTTGTCCTTGAGGCTTTGCAAAGCCCAAGGCACAAAATATCTATAAAAATATCCTAAAAATGATAAAAAAGGAAATTAAATTGACTTTTCCCAACTGACAATGGCCAAAAAAGGCTAAACGCACATTTGGAAAAGCCACTTCAGAAAACTGCATTTTTTACAAAAATACTTCAGAAATATAGCAGCAGAAAATCCCCTGTCTTGTGGGAAAATTTTGGAGGACTTCTCGATGTCAAAACGAGGCCCGTGATGGCTTGTTGGAAATCCCTGGATGTCTATTTTATGAAAATACATTTTTTTGCCTAAACTGATCACCAGAAGCTTGTGAAAATCTGACCTGTGTGGAAAAACCCAGAAATTAGCCTTTGCTGATATGCGGGGCAGAGTGTTGAAAAAGTGACTGTTTTTCGCCACTTTGGGGGACCAAACATCTTAAATTGATCTGAAATTTTATGAGTAGATTCCCCTGAAATTATGGCATCCAATGATACCATTTTTATCCTTTGAGGATGCCTCAAACTAAAATGGTGATGCCCATGATTTTCTGCAAAAAGCTCAAAAAAGTCAAAAAACAAAAACTTGTTGAATTATGCCCAATTTTGGTGAGCATGACCCTCAAGGGTTTTCAAAAGAATGCTGAGAGGTGGAGGCCAAAATTTCAAGCCTTGATATGTCTTTCTTCACTTTTTGTGTCGGGCGCCTCTTTCGGGCCTCCTTGAGTTTTTCTTGTGTAGCCTTCAATTTCCTTCGGGCGAATTGATTAAGCTTCTTATAGTTCCCGGTCATTTTCCTTTGAAGGTTTAAGTCTCTATTGGATTTTTACAACTTATTCTCCAAGTGTTCATTCACCCTTTCAAGCCATGCTTCTCTATTGTTTTCTATCTCTTAGGTGAATAAAGTAGTAAGAGGAAAAGATTGGAAAAGGGCAGCCTCTTCCTCTTTTTGTTTCTCCAAAGCTCTTTTGAGTCCCATAGTCCTTGGCCTCTTCCTCCTTGGCTAATCTTCTTCTTCACTGTCATTGAATTCGCCCATAAGTTCTTCCAACTTAATTTGTGCTTTGGAGGCTTCTTTTTGATACTTGATAGCCAGTGTCTCATAAACTTCCATGTGGACACTCATTTGCTTGTTTTGTGTTTGCAGAAAATGAATGAGGTTTTTAAACCTCTCTAGATCTGCTCTTAGATCATGAATTTTTTCTTCTCTATTTAGCAAGAGAAACTCTAAGATTTTTCCCTCATTGTCAATGTCATCACTGTTTATCTGAATTATGTCAAAATCCCTCTCTTTCTCATGGCTACTTTCCTCCTTCTCTTTTCCCTTGTCTTGGGTGGCCTTCTTGGTCCTCCTCCCCTTTGGTAATTCAACAATGGATTGCTTGGGAAAATTCCCTTTGTTTCAGAGTGCTCTAGTAACATTTAGAGTTACAATTTGAGCCACTTTCTTTCTTGATGTTTGGGGCTTTGTTACCTTTGGAGAAGAAAGCATGGCCCCTTGCCTAGGAGAGGTAGCTAGCACATGCTCTATTTGGTCTTTGCCTTTGCTACTCCCCTCATCATATTTGCCACTGTTTTCCTCCTTTTGAAGGCTGCCTTGTTTAGAATGATCATTGCTAGGGATTTTTTTGTCATCTTCCTTGCTAGCTGGTGGGATTTCTTGTTTTTCATCAAAAGTGTCCCTTTGAGGACTATTTTGACCCTCCTCATGAATGCCTTGGCTGTCACCTTGCATGTCTCTTTGAGGGTTGCCTATAGTTTCCTCTTTGTGACTGCTGTGTTCTTCATCAACTTGTTCCACCTCTTCATCATTTCCCCCTTCATGCTCACTATTGTGCTTGGTTTCTTCATTTTGTTCTTCCTTTTCACTTTTCTCTCTTTCTCACTATGCTCTTCTACATCACTGTTTTTCTCTTTCTCACTGTGCTCTTCTTCTTGATCAATCATAGGAGATTTTTTCTTGTTAGGAGTAGACTTACTAGAAGAAGGAGAAATATTGACAATATGAAATCCCTTTCCTTTGACTAATTGTTTACTGTGGTTGTTTTGAAGAAATAAAGATGTCCCTTTAAAAAACAATGTCTCTTTGGGTAGCACTGTTCTAATGGACTGATAAACACAAACTATATATTTTTAGAAAAACACTGTTTTTTCTTTTTGAATAATATTGCCTTCCTGTGATGAATAATGTCTCTCCATAGCAAAAGACAACTCTTTGTCACTGAGTAATGAACCTTCTAACAGACTTTCTCTCTCTTTAAATGATCACTACTTTTCAAGGGATTGATTAAAAAACAAAGGTCATACTCCTCAGGAAACATTGTGTTCTAATTTTGAATAAACTACCCTCATGTGATGTTTAATGTCTCTCCACAAAAAAAGACAACTCCCCTTGTTATTTAATATTAAGCCTCCTAACAAACTTTCTATATCCTTGAATGATCAATGTTTCTCTTTTGAGTTTGGCAAACAAGTGCATCTGAATGAAAACACATTCACCCCTTCAATACTGTGTGAGAGAAATGAGGTTTTTGACTAGGTTTATTAGTGGTTTTTTGAAAAGGAGTCCACCTTTGTTTTTAGCACAAGGCTCTTTTCCTCAAAAAACTGTATTTTTTGAAAACTCTGCTGTGTGAATCTTTAGCAAGTTCTCATCAGAACCTTAGAATTTAGTGAGGTAATATCCCTTTAAAAAGACCCACTATTTTTCTTTGATTTTGTAAACACGGTGCCCTAATTTTTAAAACCCCTCTCTTGAATCAAAACAAAAGGTTTAAAAGGCATAAATACCTTCCAAACAACAAATTTTTGGCACCGTTTGAGTATTGGCCCAGTGGTCAAAAGCAATTTCAAAAACGGAGGTGAGCAGGTCGTTGACAGCAGAAAACGCCGTGCATAATGGTGTCGGGTTGTTTTTGGGCGCCCAGTGACCGCCGGCACAGGTGTGCCGCATGCAGCTATAGGCGTGCCATGTCTCAGTGCAAACTGTGTGGTTGGGAACCTACAGGCGCGCCGCGCAGATGTACAGGTGCGCAACGCAATGTTTTGGGCATCAAAACTTTGACATCGCTCGAGAAAATGTTTCCTTTATTTAGTGGAGGAGCTAAGGAATGTTTGTGTCGAGTTTTGAATTTTGATAATGGCCCCCTTTAAAGACCTTCTCCTTCTTTTAGAAATGAAGAAAATTATGTGCCTTTGCAGCTGTTTAGAAGGGTTTTGATGCCTTTTGAAAAGGTTTTTTTTACACAAATAACAATTACTGCCCCCAATATGTATCACTTTTGAAATCACCATAAGACCTATCATAAAGACTCATAGAAGCAGTTCTATGGAAAATATTTTGAAAACACTTATATCATTGTTTTTCGAAGTAAGGAGACCTCCTTTAAACAAGATTTTTCTCACTTCTAATTCATTCAGGAGGTAACCCCTAAAACCACTAATGTGACTTCTGACAATTTTAACTTCTTCTTATCTTTATTATCCTTTTTGTATGCATATGCAGAAACTACTGTAAACCCCAGCCAGCATTTTCTTTCTTTGGTTATTTAGATGAAGGTCTTTGGCCAAAGTTTCACCCTTATCACAGTTTGGAAGAGGTCTCTATAAACAGAGGAAAAAGGGACTTTTACCATCAAAATGCCATCTCTTGTTTGATGTGAAATAGGTTTTTAAACCTATGAACCCTTATTGTTTTGTCAATGTTTGTCAAATCTGTCCTTCCAAAGGAAATTTGCTCAAAAACCATATCAAAGACTGCTGATGCATCCTTTGCCCATATCTTGGAAGGGGGTGATTGACAATTTCTGAAAGCACTTTCACAATTTAACTCTCTGCCCTTTTTAAATGAAAGAGTTTCTCATCTTGTTCTCAACCATCTACTTTTAATGAAAGATGTTATACTGATATTTTAACCATTTTCTCTTTTCAAGGAGGAGGTTTTTACTTTGCTCTTAACCATCTGCTTTAATGAAGGAGGTTAGCACTGTAGATAAGATATTTAATCTATTTCCAAAATGTATTAACTTTCTGTAAATCACATGTCTCTGTATAGTATCATGTCAAATAGGCAATAATATATTCTATGATATGTGCTCTGAGATATGTTTTCTTTGTAAAAGATCCTTGTGGACCTTTAGATCAGAAGTCACATGACTTGTGTATGCAGAGTATTTGCTTGCTAGTGATAGTTGACTAACCTCTCTTGACTATATTTGCAGAGGCATGTTGGATTTGCTTTTTTGGAGGAGATGCTGAGAATACTGCTGATCAGCAAAACATCAACTTCTTGCCTTTATATGATTTGGAGGTTGCTCTCTTCTTTTTAGATAACTCTGGCTTTTAGACCACACCCATTAGTAGCTCTTCACTTACTGTATTTCACTTTTTTTACTGAGGACAAGCTAGTTCAACATGTAGGACCTCTTTGAATTTGTTCTTTTGCTCTTTTACACATGGATCATTGATGCAATCATGCCCCTGTAGAGATGTAACAAAAAATTACATTGAACTCTGAAGAACTTCCTTGGGATTTGATGGAGATTTTGCTTGACCTTAAGCATGTTATTTTAGATAGTGAACATACTTATCTTCTTTTGTTTTGGACCTTTGTAGAATTTCTTCTGGAATGACATAGAAAGACCTCTAAGTGGCGCGACCTATGGATAGATGAAGTTTTGTTTTTGAAGATTAGGTGCTAATTCCGGGCTAGCTGGTACTGAACAAAGGCTTTTGGCTCAGGATGTTTTTTCCAAGGAAGGGATTCCTTAAATCGCCACTATCTAACTTAGGGGTGATCTTGACATGTTCTAAGTGTTTCTTTGGATATGATTAGATCTTTACATGACATATGACTAGATATAGGGTTGCAGACACTTTATCAACAATTTGGATAATGAATGACTTGGGAATAAGGGTAAATGACAACATATAACTTTTAGCTATGACAGCTCATGGACAAGATTATATGGCTGAAACTAGATAGGACTTGGAAAATAGGTTTTTTCTCATCATAGGCTGACCAGAAGGGTAGGAGGACAAAAATTGTTTAGGGGTGTTTTCTAGATGATAGATTTGAAAGTTTGGAGATTAGCTTCTAGAAAAATTTGCTTAAGAAACTAGTCATCATCAACAGGTGAAAAATACTGATGACTAACAGTGGCTCCATTTGGGGAGGGTAGCTCTTTTTCAGGAGGTGTTCAGAATTTTAGATCTCTGGCTTTTGAAGACCGGTGCCTTTATCCATTGGTGCAAATTTCTTTCTTTCTTGATGCTATTTCTGAAAATTGACAGAATGATTAGCATCAAAGTCATTTCTACCTACCCAGCTACATTTCCTAACATTTTTTTTCTTCTTTCAGGTGCATTTGGACTAGAAACCCTTTGGCATAATATTTTTGAAAAATTACACTATCTAATTCTACACTTATATCCACCGGGAGTTCAGATTAAACTGATGAACTTCTTTTTTTCTCTACCTATGTTAGATCGACTGTCAAGATTAAGCTATTCGACAGGATTTCATTCTCTAAACTAAAACATGAAATTGAAAAATGACCAAATTAGGATTAGATAGTTTGATTTTTCATGTACTCGTGGCATGAAAGAAAATCCGCACACAAGTATTATTTTGCATGAAAATGAAATTTAGAAAATCAGGGCTAGGATACACAGTTTGTTTTCATCCCTATTTTCGTCTTTGGTTCTGTTTTGAGCATGTGGAACCAATATCTTTTCCTAGTATATTTTCTTTGACAAGTCAAGCTTATATAATTTGACTATCTCTTCTCTCACTAACTTATCAGCAAATAAATTTAAAACATGTTCAGTTATGATTAGGAGAGATATTTGAACAAGACATTTTTGAGCACTAGTAGCGGCATTTAGACTTGCGCGCTTTCAGAATGACTATTTTTTTAACATGGGGATTTCTTGTTGTTTTCCAAACTGCCCTCTTTTTCTACTTTTCTATTGTTTTTGAATTTTTTGTATTTTTATTTATTCCTTCAAACAATGATATATAAAATTATTGAAAAATCCGGAACTAGAAGTCCTGAAAATGGTGAAACTTCAGCATCTTATCTTCATAAGGATCTCCTAACGCTCTTGGTCCACTCAGCTCTTGAAAAGAAAAGTTTGAAATTTTTTCTCTTTCAAGCATAACATAAGGATTCATGCATGAATCTTTAAACAACCCCATGTCTTCCTGTTGTACTTCTTTATACCTCTAATCTCCACTTCTCCTTTTGCTGTACATCTTTTTCAAATAATGCATATATTCTTTGTCATTTTTGAAGTATATGATGACATCATCAAGGTACATCATAATGCAGAAATTTAGAACTGGAAACATGGCTTTCAAGATCATGTCTTTGGTGTCTGGTGGTTTCATAATTATGGGTTTGAAAATGGAACTACTTCCAGCATATTTGAAAAATTCTTTGAGTTGTTCGCTTTGAAAAGGAATTATTTGGTGATACCCTGAAACATCATTTTGTAAAGACACATGATTAGAAGCACCTGTCATTTGTATAGTATGGTCTTGGGTAGGAAGGATAAATTTCTGTCCCAAGGGTGTGTATTTGTGTTTCTAAAATCAACACAGATCCTATGTCCAGCTGTCTTGTCTTTGATTATTAATTTTTGGTCAAGTTTTTTGTATTTTCTTTTGTCGAAGCTGTTTCTTGAAGTGATGGCAGTGTCATAGTGCTTCTCACTGTTTTCCCTACATGTAGTAGTATCTTGGACAATCTTGCAAATTCTAGCAGTTCCAAGTCTTTGGTGGAGTGGTAGAATGTTAGCTAGTTCAAACAACTCAGGTATATTTGGACTGCAGTCATCATATCCTTTTATAGGAAGCTTATCAGGCATTTTTCCTAGATCTTTAGCTGTTGTGGCTATAGTCAAGGTTTAATTTGAGGGGGTAAAGTTATGAGATGATAAATCATTCAGGTATGGTAAGAACATTAAGCTCCCCTGCCCCTGATTTCCAAAAAGGTTTGTAATATGCAATTCTTCTAGTGCCTTTGTTATGAAAAAGTATCCTGATGTTACTGCTGATGTTTGTATATGGTTTGAGCAATTTTCTTGATGGTGTGCAATGTTTTCTACTTTCTGCTCTATTTCTGTTTCTAGGAAATCAAATTCTCTTCCCTCAAGACATAAATTCTCAGGGTCATGATAATTTTGAGTGTACAGCTCATCATAGAGAACTTGGGGTGGCTGATGTGGTGCGCCTAAATTGGTTTCAAATTCTCCTAACTGTTCCTCAATGTCTTCGTCAGTGTGTAAAATGAAGGAATTTAGATCAGAATGCAAGGAGTACATTGGGATGTTATCTGGCCTTTCTTGGCTGCTGACCATATATTTCATGTGTGATTCCCAATAGAGTATTCTAGTTTGGTTAAACACAGGAATAGTGGCATAGGACATATCAAGTTGAATATTTCCCTGAAGCTTGGCTCCCCAAGTTCTGGATAAAAGCATTCCGTAATTGGGAGGGATGTCTACTACCACTATGTCCATGATCAGGCGTTTTGCAGGTATTTGGGCCAAACTGAAACAAATATCTTTGATCAGGTCTAGACACTTGACCCTGCTTGAATCAAATGAATATAAGTATTTATAAGGTTTTGTTATTTCTAGGCCTAATCTTTCCATCACAAATTTTGGCATGAGATTGTGCGAGGCCTCGGAATCCAGCATGGCATTGTGTAGGATTTGGTCATGTATATTCAGACTGATGTAAAAGGGAAGAGTGGTTCCTTCTTGTAATTTCCCTTCTATTTTTGGACCAAACAACACTTCAGGGGTATCATCAACTAGATGTAGTGTATCTGCATCATTTCCTATGTTTAGGACCTTTAGCACTTGGGATTTGTAAGAGCTTTGGGCGAGAAGTTCAATGAGAGGCATGGTGATCTTTATTTTGGTGATTTCACCTTCAAAACTGAAGGGTGCTTGTAGTTTAGATATATTTGTTTCATTTTTTTCAGCCATGAATTTCTCTATGTTCTTAATTTGCTGACTTTGGTGTGGAATTTTGTTCAACATAGCCATCTCGAGAATCTTAGTAGAGGTACTAGGACAATCTGGGCCAAGGCTTGTCTTAATATCTTTATCTTTGTTTTGGTCAGTTTTCTTGGCCACGATTTTGTTACTATCCATTGCTCTTTTAAGAATGGTATCAAGGGTTTTAGTAACAACAGTGTCTGAACTACCTTTCTTGGAGTTGTCCTGGTTTTTCTTACTCCTAAGATCATACTGCCTGTGAGCTTCTATGATGGCATTCTGAAATCCTATAGCAGGATCTTCATGGTCCTCATAATTTGCTTCACTTTGATTCAAGGAGAAGAAAAATTGTTCTTCTTCGGTGAGGAAAACCTCACCCTCATTATCAGAACCTATTAGGTTTAAATGACTTTCATCAATCATTTCTGTATCTCTCTCTTCCTCATCAACATAGTTTTCATTGAAGGGTGGCCTGATTTGTTGGTCATTTTCCCTTGGTTTATTTTAAGGCTGGTCTCTTCTAAATTTTTGGTTCTGGTCCCTGTTTTTGGGGTTTGGATGGTTGTCCCTAAGAGGTGCCTTTTCACTAATCTTTTCCCATATTTTCACCATGGATCTAACCGAGTCATCTATTCTAGGATCCGAGGAAGAGACCGAAGGGGAAACCTCGTCACAGTATGTGACTTTTTTCTCTGATCTCATCCTAGCTCTCTTTTTAGCTAAGTTTTCTTTTGCACTCATAGCCACTTTTTTCATTTCCTCTAAGGTTGCAAGGTCCTTGTCTCTTAGTTGATATGTCATGCCTGGGTCGAAACCTTAAGGAAAATTTGCTAAGGTTGAGCCAAGTGGAGGTTTGAAGTGAGGCGGGAGGGCGTTATAAACACTGTTGAACCTAGTGCAGTAGTCCCTGACATTTTCCCCATTATCCCTTTTAAGATTGTTATACTCAGAAAGGATTTAAATGGGGTTTTTTCTTATTTCCCACCTAATTATGAAATTTTGGTAGAGTGATGGGAAATCGGGTATACTGTTAGGAGTTAAGCTCTTAAACCATTTCTTGGGCTCTTCGCCCAAGCTTTGGGTGAACATCCTTATTCTTATGGTATCGTCTTCTATTTCCATGTATTCAAAGGCATCACTAATTCTATCTACATGTTGTTGGGTGGTAGTAGCCTCAACCTCGGTGAAGTGTGGGATTTTGGATTGGTAGTCATGCTGCAAAGGTGCCAAAGGCTGTGGTAATACCAAGGGTGTATACCAAGCTGCCATGGCAGGAGCTAATGGCTGATTTAATGAGGGTTTGTGGGATGAGACGAGGTGATTTGAACAGTGGTGGTCTGAATGGGTGTGGAGGAGGTACTCAGAAATGTTCTAACTGGTTTTGAGTATATTTGGGGTGGTAAGAGAGAAAGTGGTGGAGAAGCTGAAAGTCAGGAGGTGTAGTAGGTGAGGCTTCTATACTAGGACTCTATTGCAAATCTAAGGGCTCAATATCGTCAAAGTTGATTTTACTTTGTGACTTGCTTCTAAAAAGGGTTTTTGTTGATTTCAAGTCAAACTGGGAATCCTGCAAGGATGTAAGGTGTTCAAGTACAGAGCTTGCTTTACAGATGGACCTATCGGTAGCTAAATTACCAGTGTCAGAAGTTTGCCACAAAATCTTCTCTGGGTTATCAACTATGATAGGGGGATTTGGGTCTGGATGAGATTTGGTATTGATTATTCATGAAGCCATATTTCAAAGTCAAAGTTTAGAGAGGATGATAGTTGTGATTTTTTTGGACGGATGACCTCTCTAGGGGCTTCGCTAATGTGAAGAATGGTCAAAACAAAAATGAAGGCCGGTGGAGTCGCGAGGTTGATTTCTTTGAGATATATGGTCCACCACCAATACTGTCAAAGATGCTATATTGGAAAAAAGTTCTCTAGCAAACTTTGATGTGGAAAACTTGCAAGAAAGACTTAACACTTAGTTTCAATAGTTTGCTAGACTGTTTGGACAAGCTACTAGTTCTATTTGCAAGTTTATTCTGTTTATTTCCTATGTTTAGGTGAATTTTTCTGAATTTCTAAGTTATACTTAGTTTGTCACTGATTACAGAGGTTGCACCATTAATTTTGAATTTTGGAAAAGATGAGTCAACAGAATAGTATGGTTTATGAAATTTTTGGTTTTTATGGAGTTTTAGGCCTACTGTAGGCTAGTGGAGTCTCCAGGTGGATTTTTGGTTGTTTTTATAGAGATGTACTTATGGTCCACCACCAATTACTAGGAAGTTTTTTTGGGGTTTTCCGAGTCTTGATGTGTAGCCTATGGTTTGTTAGAGTGTTCTAAACTTGATTCATCGCTTTGCTAGGGTGGTGAAAGAAAAAATAGTTTACTCTAAATGATTCTATGGGCTTCTTGCCTGTTTTAAATTTTGAAAGACTAATGAATGTACAAGAGTTTTCTAGACTGTTATGTACTTAGTTAGTCCTACCGTGATCACCATTATGTTAGCGAGCGGTGGGATAGATCAACCAGATAGTATTCCTATAGGAGTTTTTTGATAATTTAGTGGAGTGTTAGGCCTAATGGAGGCTAGTGGAGTCGCTAGGTGGATATTTTTTTGTTGTTTTTAGAGAACGGTGTTAATGGTCCACCACCAATAACTGATGAAAAACTAATCTAGAGATATTTTGGGGTTTTCTTAGTTCCTATATGTAGCCCTGAGGTTTGGAAGAGTTTCCTATAACTGAATCATCATTTTTCTAAGATGGCGAAGGAGCTCTTTTATACTCTTCAGATAATACTCAAGCTTTCTAATTTTGACTGAGATTTTGAGAGATCCTAAGGGATACCGAGCATGTTTTGACTCAAAGTCCCACCATGATTTCCATTATGTTAGTGAGCGGTTGGATAATTCAACCAGATAGTATTCCCAAGGCTGCTGAAATGTTTAGCGAAGTCTAAGTTTGTTTATCACTCAGAGTCCCATCGTGATCGCCATTATGTTAGGGTCCCATGATTTGGCTGATTGGCAAGCCAAGTGTCAGGGTAACATAAAAAAAATATTTGGAGCCCAAGGACCTAGCTTTCCTGGACTCAGAGAGGGCTCTCTCTATTTGTGTAAGGGATGTATAGTTGTTTGCTTCTTGTGTTTTTTATTTTAGGCTAGTTATGAAGTAGGTTTTTGGTTTTGTTTTTTAGGTTTTTGAGGGAGGAACTGATCAAAGACTAAATAGATAAAAATATTGTTAGATCAATTGGGCTATGGGGTCGAAAGGGTCGAGAAAGCCTTAGATGGTGATACAAAGTATATTGAAGGGCTGATTTGATCAAGGTAAAATGGATCTTTAGGTGAAATGAAGTGGGACGGACACTAAAATTGTGAAGGACAAAGGCTTTAAAACATAAATAGTTCAATAGTAGACATTTATATGGTAGGGCTAACCATTAATCATGATAAATGTAACTTCAAACTGATAGATGCATAGAAATAAACATTCAAGCGATACATAGAGATATATGACTCTCTCACTTTAAGAAAATCGCTATCAGACTTTGGGGAAAAACAATTAGGACAAACAAATAACTCAAGCTACTAAGAGGGAACTCCTAGACATAGTATTTTGAGCTATCAGGCACTTTGAACTAAGATTGCAGAGTTTTAGGCAAAGGACAAGATCGATGCAAGACCTCTTTGGTTCAACTAGGACAATCAAACATTCAAAGAAAGGTTTCACAGATGGAGCTTTGACTAGCCATGAGTAAGCAGGGCGTACTGTAAATCATACTTACCATGAATGGCAACCATAAATGAAACAAGAAAACAAGTTCTTCAGTGATCAAAGAGAAGTTAATATTTCTTTGATATGACTAAGAAGGAAGAAAACATAGAAGCTGTAATGAAACAGGAAATTTGAGGTGCTTCCAAGGGCATGTCTCAAATCTATTCTCTACTGTCTTACAGCAAGAAAGAACATGAAATTTGTATGAAAACTAAGGAAACATAATAGAGAGGGACACTATACCATTTTACCAAGTCAAGGAATCCAACAACAGTCTTCTTTCATCATCCAAAACATTCAAGAAACTATCCAATGCATGAGACAAGTATTTCTTCCAAGCTTGTATAACCATATATTTCTCTATATCATCAAGTCCAGCCTTGTTTATAATGAAATCTCTTGGAATATATAGGCCAAGATGAAGGAGAACCTCCTAGTGCAACTAGCAAGCTCATTGGCCCATCAAAAATATCTGATTTTGTCCTTGAGGCTTTGCAAAGCCCAAGGCACAAAATATCTATAAAAATATCCTAAAAATGCTAAAAAAGGAAATTAAATTGACTTTTCTCAACTAAAAATGGGAAAAAAAGGCTAAACGCACATTTGGAAAAGCCACCTCAGAAAACTACATTTTTTACAAAAACACTTCAGAAATATATCAATAGAAAATCCCATGTCTTGTGGGCAACTTTTGGAGGACTTCCCGATGTCAAAACGAGGCCCATGACAACTCGTTGGAAAGCCCTGAATGTTTAGTTTTGGAAAATACTTTTTTTTTTCCAATCTGATCATTGAAGTCTATGAAAATCTGACCTGTGTGGAAAAACCCAAAAATTAGGCTTTGCTGATATGCGGGGCAGAGTGTTGAAAAAGTGACTGTTTTTCGCCACTTTGGGGGACCAAAACATCTTCAATTGATCTGAAATTTGCTGAGTAGATGCCCCTGAAATTATGGCATCCAATGATCCCATTTTCAACCTTTTAGGATGCTTCAAACTAAAATGGCGATGCCCATGATTTTTTGAAAAAAGCCCAAAAATGTCAAAAAACAAAAACTTGTCGAATTATGCCCAATTTTGGCAAGCATGACCCTCATGGGTTTTCAAAAGCATGCTGATAAGCAAAGGCCAAAATTTCAAGCCTTGATATGCCTTTCTTCACTTTTTGTGTTGGGTGCCTCTTTTGGGCCTCCTTGAGCTTTTCTTGTGTAGCTTTCAATTTCCTTTGGGCGAATTGATTAAGCTTCTTATAGTGCTCGGTCACTTTTCTTTGAAGGTTTAAGTCTCTATTGGCCTTTTCCAACCTATTCTCCAAGTGTTCATTCACCCTTTCAAGCCATGATTCTCTATTGTTTTCTATCTCTTGGGTGAATAAAGTAGTAAGAGGAAAATATTGGAAAAGGGTAGCCTCTTCCTCTTTTTGTTTCTCCAAAGCTATTTTGAGTCCCATAGTCCTTGGCCTCTTCCTCCTTGGCTGATGTTCTTATTCACTGTCATTGAATTCGCCCATGAGTTCTTCCAACTTAATTTGTGCTTTAGAGGCTTCTTTTTTATACTTGATAGCCCGTGTCTCATAAACTGCCATGTGGACATTCATTTGCTTGTTTTGTGTTTGCAGAAAATGAATGAGGTTTTTAGACCTCTCTAGTTCCGCTCTTAGATCATGAATTTGTTCTTCTCTATTTAGCAAGAGAGACTCTAGGATTATGGCCTCATTGTCACAGTCATCATTGTTTATCTGAATTATGTCAAAATCCCTCTCTTTCTCATGGTTACTTTCCTCCTCTTTTGCCTTGTCTTGGGTGGCCTTCTGGGTCCTCCTCGTCTTTGGTAATTCAACAATGGATTTCTTGGGAAACTTCCCTTTACTTCAGAGTGCTCTAGTAACATTTGGAGTTACAATTTGAGCCACTTTCTTTCTTGATGTTTGGGGCTTTGTTACCTTTGGAGAAGAAAGCATGGCCCCTTGCCTCGGAGAGGCAGCTAGCACATGCTCTATTTGGTCTTTGCCTTTGCTACTCCCCTCATCATCTTTGCCACTGTTTTCCTCCTTTTGAAGGCTGCCTTGTTTAGAATGCTCATTGCTAGGGCTTTGTTTGTCATCTTCCTTGCTGGCTGGTGGGATTTCTTGTTTTTCATCAAAAGTGTCCCTTTGAGGGCTATTTTGACCCTCCTCATGACTACCTTGGTTGTCACCTTGCATGTCTCCTTAAGGGCTGCCTATAGTTTCCTCTTTGTGACTGCTGTGTTATTCATCAACTTGTTCCACCTCTTCATCATTTCCCTCTTCATGCTCACTGTTGTGCTTGGTTTCTTCATTTTTTTTCCTCCTTATCACTTTGCTCTCTTTCTCACTATACTCTTCTTCATCACTGTTTTGCTCTTTCTCACTATGCTCTTCTTCTTGATCAATCATAGGAGATTTTTGCTTCTTAGGAGTAGACTTACTAAAAAATAAAGAGAAAGATTGACAATATGAATATCATTTCCTTTGACTGACTGCTTACTGTGGTTGTTTTGAAGAAATAAATAAGTCCCTTTAAAAAACAATGTCTCTTTGGGTATCACTATTCTAATAGACTGATAAACACAAACTGTATCTTTTTAGAAAATCATTGTTTCAGCTTTTTGAATAAGACTGCCCTCTTGTGATGAATAATGTCTCTCCATAGCACAATACAACTCTTTGTCACTGAGTAATGAACCTTCTAACAGACTTTCTCTCTCCTTAAATGATCACTGTTTTTCAAGGGATTGATTAAAAAACAAAGGTTATACTCCTCAGGAAACATTTTGTTCTAATTTTGAATAAACTACCCTCCTGTGATGTTTAATGTCTCTCCACAACAAAAGACAACTCCTCTTGTTATTTAATAGTAAGCCTCCTAACAAACTTTCTATATACTTGAATGATCACTATTTCTCTTTTGAGTCTGGAAAACAAGTGCATCCGAATGAAAACGCATTCACCCCTTCAATACTATGTGAGAGAAATGAGGTTTTTGACTAGGTTTGTTAGTGGTATTTTGAAAAGGAGTCCACCTTTGTTTTTAGCACAAGGCTCTTTTCCTCGAAACACTGTATTTTTTGAAAACTTTGCTGTGTGAATCTTTAGCAAGTTCTCATCACAACTTTAGAATTCAGTGAGGTAATATCCCTTTAAAAAGACCCACTTTTTTTCTTTGATTTTGTAAACATGGTGCCCTAATTTTTAAAACCCCTCTCTTGAATCAAAACAAAAGGTTTAAAAGGCATAAATACCTTTCCAAACAACAAATTTTTGGCACCGTTTGAGTATTGGCCTGATGGTAAAAGAAATTTCAAAACTGGAGGTGAGCGGGTCGTTGGCTGCAGAAAATGCCGCGCATAATGGTGTCGGCTCGACTTTGGGCACCTAGTGACCGCCCGCATAGGTGTGCCGCGCGCAACTACAGGCATGTCGCACCTCAGTGCAAACTATGTGGTCAGGCACCTACAGGCATGCTGCACAAAGTTTTGAGCATGAAAACTTCAACATCGCCTGAGAAAATGTTTCCTTTCTTCAGTGGAGGAGCTAAGGAATGTTTGTGTCGAGTTTTGAATTTTGATAATGGCCCCCTTTACAGGCCTTCTCCTTCTTTTAGAAACGAATAAACTTATGTGCCTTTTCAGCCCTTTAGAAGGGTTTTGATGCCTTTTAAAAAGGGTTTTTTTACAAAAATAACAATTACTGCCCCCAATATGTATCACTTTTGAAAGTACCATAAGACCTATCATAAAGACTCATAAAAGAAGTATTATGAAAACTCCTTCGAAAAAACTTATATCCATTGTTTTTTGAAGTAAGGAGACCTGCTTTAAACAAGGTTTTTCTCACTGCTAATTGATTCAGGAGGTAACCCCTAAAACCACTAATGTGACTTCTGACAATTTTGACTTCTTCTTATCTTTATTATCCTTTTTGTATGCATATGCAAAAACTACTGCCAACCCTAGCCAAATTTTTCTTTCTTTGGTTATTTAGATGAAGGTCTTTGGCCAAAGTTTCACCCTTATCACAGTTTGGAGGAGGTCTCTATAAACAGATGAAAAAGGGAATTTTACCATCAAAATGCCATCTTTTGTTTGATGTGAAATAGGTTTTTAAACCGATGAACCCTTATTGTTTTGTCACTATTTGTCAAATCTGTTCTTCCAAAGGAAATTTTCTCGAAAACCATATCAAAGACTGTTGATGCATCATTTTCCCATCTCTTGGAAGGGGGTGATTGACAATTTCTGAAATCACTTTGACAATTTAACTCTCTACCCTTTTTAAATGAAAGAGTTTCTCATCTTGTTCTCAACCATCTACTTTTAATGAAGGAAGTTATATTGATCTTCTAACCATCTTCTCTTCTAAAGGAGGAGGTTTTTACTGTGCTCTTAACCATCTGCTTTAATGAAGGAGGTTAGCACTATAGATAAGATATTTCATCTATTTCCAAAATGTATTACCTTTCTATAAATCACATGTCTCTGTTTAGTATCATGTCAAATAGGCAATAATCTGGTGTATGAGATGTGTTCTGAGATATTTTTTCTTTGTAAAAGATCCTCATGGAGCTTTAGATCAGAAGTCAGATGAATTGCGTATGCAGAGTATTTTCTTGCTAGAGATAGTTGACTAACCTCTCTTGACTGTATTTGCAGAGGCATGTTGGAATTGCTTTTTTGGAGGAGATGCTGAGAATATTGTTGATCAACAAAACATCAACTTCTTGCCTTAATATGATTTGGAGGCTGCTCTTTGCTTTTTAGATAACTCTGGATTTTATACCACACCCATTAGTAGCTCTTCACTTACTGTATTTCACTTTTTTTACTGAGGACAAGATAGTTCAACATGCAAGACCTCTTTGAATTTTTTCTTTTGCTCTTTTACACAAGGATCATTGATGCAATCACACCCCTCCAGAGATGTAACAAAAAATGGCCTTGAACTCTGAAGAACTTCCTTGGGATCTGAAGGAGATTTTGCTTGACCTTAAGCATGTTATTTTAGACAGTGAACATACTTATCTTCTTTTGTTTTATACCTTTGTAGAATTTCTTTTGGACTGAGACAGAAAGACCTCTAAGTGGCGTGACCTATGGATGGATGAAGTTTTGTTTTTGTAGATTAGGCGCTAATTCCAAGCTGGCTGGTACTGAACATAGGCTTTTGGCTCAGGATGTTTTTGCCAAGGAAGGGATTTCTTAAAGCACCACTATCTAACTTAGGGGTGATCTTGACATGTTCTGAGTGTTTCTTTGGATATGATTAGATCTTTACATGACATATGACTAGATATAGGGTTGCAGACACTTTATCAACAGTTTGGATAATGAATGACTTGGGAAGAAGGGTAAATGATAACAGATAAATTTTAGCTATGACATCTCATGGACAAGATTATATGGCTGAAACTAGATAGGACTTGGCAAATATGTTTTTTCTCATCATAGGCTGACCAGAAGGGTAGGAGGATAAAATTTTTTTAGGGGTGTTTTCTAGATGACAGATTTGACAATTTGGAGATCAGCTTTTAGAAAACTTGGCTTAAGAAACTAGTCATCATCAACAGGTGAAAAATACTGATGACTAACAATAGGAACCCAAGCGCTGCATGAGGCAATCAAATCATAGTTCCATCATGCAGTGGATTCCTTGGAACCAACAATGTTCAACTACTACGAGGGGTTGTTGGCTAACATGAAGAGCCAGCTAACCAAGTACAAGACTGGAAGACTGAAATAGTTCGGGTATGGTTTAATTCTGGTGACCTTATTTCTGGAGAGAGTACCCTTGTTCCAGTATCAGTGGTTGGAGATCCATGATCCAACCCTGAGGGATCTAAGGTTGATGTGATGGTGTGACATAATGCCCAAATAGGGAGGAGTGCAACAGATGCATTTCCCTACAACCTTCTCAGTCGGTTGCGGCAATAGCTGATCATAGTCGAGGACTGCCCCTATGCTAGCATCGACAGGAGGTCTCTGTGGACCTATATGTAAAAACACGTTGAATAATATAGGGCCCATGCCACATAGGCTCTAGATTTCCAACTCCCAACTTGTCATGGGCTTGGTCATACAACAGGACCAAGTCACCTTTAGAGTACACATGAGGTGTGATAGATTTGTCAAATTGCACCTCAAATCGTCGTTTTTGTGCTTCAAGAACTAAAGCAACAAGCCTTTTTGTCTCATCGAGATGCTTGAGGTATAACAAACATTCCTCTTATAGTGAACTACTAGGAAGGATTTCGATAGACATCTTCAGGGAAGGAATATCACACTTGATCGAGAGTGTGGCCTCTAGACCATACACCAATTGGAATGGTGGGAATCCAGTGGCAGTCTTAGTGGAGGTTCGTTATGCCCACAGAACGAAGAAAATCATGAGGTTCCAGTCTCGCTTTTGCTTCCCAACGATACGTTGGAGCATAATCACCAAGACTTTGTTGACAACTTCAACTTGGCCATTGGCCTGTGGATAATAAGGGGTGGAGTTATCGTGATGTAACCCCAACTAAGAAGAGAGCCCTATCATTATATTATTACGAAAATGAGTTCCATGATCAGTGACAATCACTTTCGAGACACCAAACTGAGCTATGACATAATTGAATAAGAATTGCGCTGCAGTTAGACCTTCATTATCATATGTGTTAGCCACCTATGAAATTTTTGACAAGCAAACATGTGGCTAAATTGTTCCTGAGCCTTCAAGGAATACATTTCCTCTGAAAACATATCATCCTTAAGGCCTCCTTGTGTCTTTTATCCTTTGAAACAATCTTCACTACTGTTTCCATGAGAAAACCCTGCTGTTTTATGAAGAAAAATGCTCAAAAAAAGGCCTCCATCTGCCCATTTTGCCCCCTCCAAACCCCACTTTTCATCTCCTTTTCCCCCTTTTAAATTTCCCTCATTAACCCTCTAAAACTTCCCAAAACCCTGTTTAAACCTTATGATATCCTTTGTCTGGCCTAAACATCCCTTATTCCCTCTACCGAAACCTCCTTTTGGCCTTAGAAAGCATTAAAAATAAGCCAAAAACCCACTTATTTACATGTGAGGCTTAAGCCCTTTCGACTAAGCCCCTTAACCAATTCCCCACATGACTCGTGCCTAGAAACAAATGCTAAGGCTCCGGGCGCTTATCGCAATCGGAACATTCGGAGGAGCACATTTTCTTTGTTACACTTGAATTTTTCCAATGCGAGGTCTTTGTTCTATAAGACCGTGGGCACGTTATGGGCCGTTGATCTTTAAGATATAATGACCAACACTTGTCTCCCATCGCGCATATCGTTCTCCCCGTTCACCCCTCCGATTACATAAGAGCCTTCGATCTGTTTTCGGATCGGACGGTGTTCGTGCAATCGCAAATTGTAAAGCGCCCAATCCCGTATCGTTGATCCTCCTGATTAGCGAGCCCCGATTGAATCCTAGCCTTCCATCCCGCTTGATCCAATGGTCTAGATTACTCCTCACTCTGCCCCTATGTCCCCGATTGGTCATCCCTGATCCAATCACAACTGTTGATCTCTTTAGATCTAACGGTACTCATTCATCCCGCCCATTTATTTAACCCTTTTCCTTATGCTTCACCCTTTTCAATCTTGACCATCCATCTTGTAGATCTGACGGCAAAGATCAAACCCACCATTGACTATTCACTGCTTAACCGACCGTGCATCTCCCCTCATTGCGCTACCACCTGCACCGTTCGATATTTTACCCCTCCATCTAACGGTTGAGATCCATATCGCGTGATTTTAATGTCTGAGCTTTAATGCTTGAGATTTACGTGATGTAAGTGGTTTTAAAGGGCCACGTGTCAAACAAAGATGTATATCACATTTTTTCGGGCAGATTTCAAAACTGTTTTTCTACAGCGTGACACCGGTGGTTTTCCTCCTGAAACCACTTTCCTCCCTTTGTTCTCGCAACCTCCATAATCTTATCTTAGCCATCCGTTGATCCATATCTATGACCTATATCACATCATGTTTTTCACCCATATTTCCTCATTGGGATGTCATAGAGTTTCATGGTATAATCACCACCGTTGATCTCTTCCTGAGATCCAATGGCTCATACCTAATGCCCCTCCACCTTAGCCAGGTCCAGGGAAAATTTTAAGAACCCCCCCAAATTTATATGTATAATAAATGGGTGAATCCCCATGATACATAGGAAAAATGGAAGGCGATTTTATTAATAATATAATATGTATATATAACTTTTTTGGCAAATATCTCCTGATATTATATTATCTTGTAAAATCCCGGCGAATAACCAATACAAATGGAGAATCACTAGTACAAAATGGTGAATCATTGTCTAGTGGAGTCTAGGGTGTTGGTTCCAATGAAGATATGGTAGTTGAACCAGGAGTTGAAGGAAGCGAACCACCGAGACCAAGCATGGCACATGGTTACTCATGAGGGAAGTAGTTCTCATGGAGTTTGGAAAACATGTTCTTCTAGTTCTGCTAAGTGTAGTGTTGTTGCTCATGCTACTACTAACACGGATATTGAGGTTGGATAGGAGTTTGAGGAGTCCTCGGACTCTGAGCCAAATGATGTTTATGTAGCTCCTGGTGATGATCCCATGTGTAGTAGTGGTGATGAGTTTGATTAGTGATCACGAAAGCAACAAAATATTCAAATTTAAATAGACCCATAACAAAAAACTCATGAAGAGAAAACTCTAGCAAAAATATTGTCGTGCAAATCTAGATTCTATAGAATTATTAGAACTCCCTACTACTTTGCAAATAGATCCATGAGATGAAGAATATGGTAAAAAAAGGGGAACGATATGTTTTATGGGAAGGAAAACTATTCCTGTTCAAATTCTTTCAGATGCAGAGACTTGATAGTTTTCAGTGAAGGAAATCTTTATGAGCTTAGGGATTTCTCAGAACCTTTTTTAGAGAGAGCACCACAATGTATGAAGTTATATTATAATTTTATAGGTTATATGCATTGTAGATTTGGATGTTAGAAGTGGAAGAAAACACTTCAAATATTAGCAAAAGATATCACTACAAATTTTTGCACTATACAAAGGTTTTATCTAATATGCAGGCAACAGAGGCTTCCTTATATGACTTCAACAATAGTATCACTTGAAACAATAGATTTTCTGGCATGTTGAATAAAGAAGCTTTGATGTTGTAAATTCATCCAGTCAGGGCTCAATTCGACTTGTCAGATTTTCCACCCACAACAGACTCAAATGGAGGAGCCTTAGAATAACTACCATCAACCCACACAACATGATGATCACCTCCCTACTTTGTAGAGCTCACACACAAAAGAAATAATTTACAGGCAGAGAGTAGCACCACCTCAGTATGTAGATTCATGAGATCTTGAGGAGATGACTTACCTCCACCCATGAGACCCTTGCAATAGTATCTCTGTCTAAGCCCTTTTTACAATCACATAAGACACCCTCCTCCCCACTGATCCAGGTCTTTGCAAAGAGCATCCTATATACACAAGGTCGGATATTCCAATTTATCCAAAGTTCTTCGTCAAGTTTTTATTCACTTTAGCTTCATATGGTAGGAGATGAGTGATTTTGAAGCCTAGAATATGTCTGAAACAGTAGAGTGTGAACTAGTAAAGCTAAAAACCTAGATATTATGAACTGAAGAAAGCCAAATTGTGTATTATAATAACCTCTCCATCTAAAGGTTTTAATAGGATTATTTTTGGATGCATTAATCCAGACACTGAACAAAAATGTAGTTTGCAAACTGTCCTAACTTCCAACCTTAATCATTGACTCAGTTAGTCTTGTTTATCTTTGTAAATATCTGAAATGTCTATGCTAACTTTTATTAAAATTCACATCGGTAATAGGCAATGTAAAAAAGGCAATGCCTATGCTAACATGTAATCCAAGAATAAGAGAGAATCCAATCAAGAGTACATTGAGATCAACTTAAATATGTATCACCAAACACATGTGTCTTTTAGGAGATGTATTCATGTTTAGATTCTTTTTTCATAAATTAAGGAAAATTCAACCTCATATAAATTGTCCCGAGTCTTGAACATTGGTTGGTCTACATTCAATATTAGGCCAATAGGACGAGACCTCAAAAATTCTCCCAGAACAAACTTGTCAGTTTTTCTACTTGCCCCATTGCTAGACAGGACCATTAAAGAGGCTAGAAATCTTGTTGATCTGTATCAATCTTAAAATTACCTCACCAAGATATTATTGCCACGGGTTTTAAGCTAGTTAAAATTCTCACTAGTCATTACATATTCTAGAGTAGCATAACCATATGTTCCCATAACTCGAGTTGAAACATGGGTGGTCTCCCTCAGGTCCATCTTTTTCTAGTCCAAAATCAGACAATGTGGCATTGTATTCCTACACCAAGTACATATCTCTCCATAAAGACTTAAGAGAATCCAAAGTGTAACACTGAGCCAACTCATAATTTTGAAGTTGTAAGTACAAACCGAATCCTACAAAATATTGCATGTTTTAAAATCCTGATAAATCACTGGTCTTTCAGTCCCTCCATGAAGAAATGTCAGACATTTTGCTGCACCCAATGCAATTTTCATCCTGATAGACCAAGGGAGTGGTAGGGACCCTTCTGCATGCATAAGGGAAGTACCATTGCACATCAAAGATCTAAATATATTTTTCAAAATAAAAATTTACAAATTGGGATTAAGACTCTCTAGAAGGACAAAGAATAATTATGTAGCTACTCATTGCCAAAAAATGTGAAAGCCCCACGACACTAATGCTAGAAAATGAGATTTAACCAAGGGAGGCACATATTTCCTTATGTCCAACAGAAGTTGACAAATCTAGACTAAGGATCCCAAAAGTTCATGAAATAAAAATAGATCTTAAACTATTAAATAAAGCAACATAGAGTTTGTTTTGGGTAATATCATCAGCATATAGTATGCTCTTCAACCAAGATGTCTTAAAAATTCCATATCAGCCAGTGAATTTTTCTACACAGAAATATTCTAAGAAGACATTTCAACAAATCCTCACCAAAAATGGATTTTTGTGCAGAAATATACCCCACCATATAATCACAGAATAGAAACAAACATTAAAATTTAATACCTAACAATATTGAGTGTTTCGTCAAATTTGAAAATCATACATGTTATGCTAAATGAATTTGATGGCTTGGACACAAAGACCAGCTTTTATCATATGCTTGCCATAAAATTCAGATCCATTCAAATGTGGCAAAATTTTTGAATTCTTCACTGCTTTGAAACTTGTAGTTGAGTGTCTTTATCATTTATGTTCAATGGGTAGATTTGGTCATTGTTTTATCATTGTGACTTATGTAAATAAAATCCTTACACCAAAAAATTGCATTTGATATAATCCAATGGAGCCTTTAAGTATCATTTTAAGCAATACATTGTAGTATCATGTAAGTGCCTACATAATTTTCTACCTCATTGCTTCTAGATACAGATCCTATGCTAAAAAACAATTAATATCATCCTATATTTTGTAAATATGAGTTCATGCCTTTGACATTCAAATAACATATTAAATTTTTGGATTCAGATGCCTCAGTTTCCAACATTCAAGTAAACAAAATTCAAGTTCTAATGGTGATTATATAAGTGGTTGTTTGGAGTTAGATTTGATATATATGTCTGAAAATTATGAATGGACCTAAACATATATGTCTTGACATATTGACAAACAACCTCAGAAATATTATAGAATTCGTATTACATGACATTCTCAACAAACATATGTTCTTTAGGATGAATGTGGTTATATATTAAACATTCATTTGATCTCTTAGTGTATAATGACTGTCTAAGCATATATTCTGTCATTTAGAGGTGACAAACCTGTTTGGTTTCTCAATTAAAAATCTTGGCACACCTATAATATCTTCATGATGTAATGGGTGTGGTGTCTTTGTGACTATAGTGAATGTAACTATTGGGACAAGATCTTTACCTTCTCTCAAACTATCTTATAATGGTAGTGTTAGAATGTGTATGAAGGACAAAACTCAGATTCATGTGATGAATATCTCGACACCCATGAGATAAGCTCAATTTTTATGTGATTCGACATTCATTATGAACACTTTTACATAAGTAGAATATTCAACACACAGACCTGACACTCTTGTGAAGAAGGGTTAACATAATAGTGGAATATCTATGTAATTTCAAGTTCTATGATGATAGACTCAATATCTTGAAGTGGTTATTCCATCACAACATTCAAGGCATAAAAATCCAAACCAACATAATAAGCACACAATCCAACTCGCACATAAAATACATCAATGTTTAAGGTCCTAAAGGAGACTAAAAACCCCCAAATTTTTTTTCTTTAACAATATGGTTTGGAAGCCTAAGAAGACCTTTCTTATAGCAAGAAATCCTCTCGTGTCATTGGCTTGAGAAATAATTCTCCTTTGTATCACTGCATTAAGAAACAATGCTCCTTTATGTCATTGCCTTGAGAAACAATACTCATGTGTGTTGCTAAACATAATAGTGATAGTGAGATGATTATTAAGAATTATAAACATAATTATTTAACTTACAAAGGAAACGTTGATAATAGTTTAGAACAACTTCATCAATGTGCTTAGATATAATGGCTTCATCAATGTGCTTCGAATAAAAAACACTTTCCACCTTTCTATGATGTCCCGTGTTAACAAAAATGTATACATATTTAACTTTATTTCTCATAGAAATTCTATAATATCTCTAAAATAATAAATAGCCACTATGTATTTCTTGTGTTTTGTTTTCCCTAAATAGGAAATTGTAATAATATAGAGGAATTATGATTTCTTGTGCTCTTTCCACCCATCACACCATCATCAGAATATCCATGGAATTGGCAGTGTATCTCCCACCATAGGTAATAGAATCAAAAAGATATCCCAATAAGTAGCTATCTAATATATGAGGCTCATTCATAGATCGATTCAAATATTTATAACGAGGCATATGGTAGGTGTTTGTCAAGAATCACCAGGGATCCCACAATATATCTATATATATACACACACACACACACACACTTCTCCATATCATCATATCTTTAAGCACAAAAAATAGTACATCAAGTCTAGGTCTTCCATCTTAAATTTACATTGATAAATGTGAGGGTCATCATCTGATAGGTAGACATCATCAAAATGACATATCTCATCCACTTGCCATAATCATCAAGCTATCTGCAACCTGCCCCCTTCCTATTATTGAACCATAGGTTCATCTACCAAAAACATTAATCATAATCATGCAGCATCTAAGGTAACAGAGATATATATCAAGCCATCATCAGTGTCATCATACTTAGCTGTAGAGGTATATATCAAGCCATGCATAATCATTGTAGAGTTGATTCAGATTCCAAATCTGTGGTGTGTCTAAAGTTTAAACACACATATTTTTGTTCTATAAATAAAGTCAACAGGACATGGATTCAAGAGAATATTTCTAGAAGCACAGAAATACCATGCTTGCTACATAAGAAAGACTGGAGATGGGTATGCTGAAATACAAGTCTGCTAACCTCTGGGCAACAAAGCTAGCTAGTGCTAATACCATAACTGTAAAATTAAAGAGGTTATTGATATACCTCGACCTACTAATACTTAATGATATTGTTCAGATGCTTCAATATATATATTTGATTAATCTGGTTGCCCAATTAAAAGGGTTTCTAGTCTTTACTAGGGATATTTTCAACAGCAACTCAAAGACCCAATCTGAAACAGAATCTAACATGATCAGATTTTAAAGAATATGAAAAAACAATTTGTGTTTTGTTCTTAGCTCAATACATGAGCATATGATAGACTGGATAAATTCATTAGTACCAGCCCTTCCCTAGAAAGGGGAAATGTAAATTCATGCAAAAGCATAAGAGAATGAATTTGAGTGATCTTGCTGAATCTAGGCACAACAGGAAGTCGATGAATTGAAAAAATGGGACAACCTTCGTACATGTCATTTGGATTGAACTTTATAGGTTCAACTACAAGTCTCTTGTAAAATTTATTGTCTATCTCAACAAAGGATTCATTTAAGAAAATTTGAAAGTTTTATCCCTTACAGCCTACAAGTGTAGATCATATCTAAGGCTCAATGCTATCAATAAAGCTGCATACTAAAAGCCAGGCCAACTGGACCTTGGTTCACTGGTGAGGTCAATAGAATATTAAAGCAGCACCATGGATCTATTCAACGCTGTGGTTTGCCTCAACCAAATAGGATGCACTTCAAAGGGATGATGCCAGGTGCAAGTCCAGGGCAATTTTGGTGGAATAGTTACACATCCGATCCTGCACTTAGAGTCAAACAAAATCTGCTATATGTGGTGCAATGCTTTTAATGGTAAAGAATAATAAGACCATAAATTTGTAAAATAGTTGATAGAAGATTCACTAAAGACAAATTCAATGCATAACAATCTCAGGGTGGAAAAAAGAATACAGAGACACACCTAAACAATTCTTGCAAAAGAGTTGCTGCATCCATGAGTCACTGTGAGAGGCACAATGGCAACAGACATTACAATTCTATTGGCATTACAAAGTGACAACCCCAGAGCCATCATGACAACAACTTTGTCTTTATATGATGTGAGAAACTCCATCAATTTTGATGGCCTTGAGGCATTTGTAAGTGCACTTAATCCAATACCATCATCTTGGAAACCTTTATCGGCTCCTGATGTCGCATGTGTGTGAACCTGCTATGCTACAATCCTTGGCCTAAACACCCTTGATCCACCTACTACATCTTTTTATGGGCTTGTCAGCAATTGAATTTTCACCTATAACCATCTTTTTTATTGTGGAATTTCTGAACTTTAGCAGACCCTTCTTAGCCTGCCAGTTGACTTGATCCTCCAATGCTGAATTTAGAGCAAGTAAA
The DNA here is from genome assembly GCA_034641835.2 of Pinus albicaulis. Lineage (NCBI taxonomy): Eukaryota > Viridiplantae > Streptophyta > Pinopsida > Pinales > Pinaceae > Pinus > Pinus albicaulis. The sequence continues at coordinate 348,956,672 of CM076575.1, read as the reverse complement.
GAAGATTGTTTATGTGCCACAAATGGCAACCCACATTCCATTCTTGCATTAGCTGTGGGCATAGCCATTTGCATAGCATGGGGTGTACACATATTTTTGTTATATAAATAAATTCATTTATAAATGAGCTATTTTTCTTATAAGCTCATAGTTCCGTAGTGCAATATGATAAAATTCTGATCATATCTCTTTGAGCTATTTCATGATCATATTGTTCTCAGGCCACAACTTTTTTTTTCTTTCTTGTTTTCTTCAGGGTACAATATTGTATATTCCATATAAAAAATATGTGTACTGTCAATTGACCTTCTCAACTTATATAATGTCTAGAATAAAATTATTAGTATACTGGTACTAGATAAGAGTCTAATTAGACCTGAAAGATAGCTTGCACCTCAAACTAGGGTTTCAGCCCTCTTTTGAATAAACAAGGGTTTCCACTCTCTTTATATATGCTCATATGTCAAATTATTTCTCTAATATTGGAACTTATCAAATTATAGAAACAAGCCTCAAATTAGATTAGGCTATCCTCCAATTGTGAATGAAAGGATGGAGAAAGCTCAAACTCTCATGCTAGTCGTAGACACCCTCCACTCCTTGGATCACATTAGAGCACTCAAATTCTGATGTGACCCACTTCAGAGAGTACCTACCACCTTGCTAGTATTCGTTATGTGCTTTATACAAGAGTACAATTATCACGGTATGGTGACCTCCCTTGATTATCACGGATAGTCAATTCGTTACCATCCAGGTAGTGGCCCCTGTAAAAGTTGGACCAACATTTAAGCAATAAATGTCTTGGTAATGAGTTTTTGATTAAATTTACTGAGTATTTCTAATTTTATGTTCATTATTGTGATCCTTCTACATAGAAAAGTGTGAATCAAGTCTTCAAGTAACTAACAAAGATAGTTTAAGGACAATATAATGTGTTAAATGTGTACAAAAATGAACCAAAGTGATATTGGTACCCATCTTGTTTATGTTTCTTGCTTCCGTTTCTAACTAACGCATGCACAACAGAGGCCTATGCTTTCTCCAGAACCTATGAAGTAATGACTCAATAGGACATGGATTCAAGAGAAGATGTCTAGAAGCACATAAATACCATGATCACTGCGTAAGAAATACTAGAGATGTGTATGCTGAAATACAAGTCTACTAACCTCTAGGCAACAAATGGCCCAGTTAGTGCTAATACCATAACTGTAAAAATTAAAGAGGATACATACCCTCTAGTAAGGTTATCGATATACCTCAACCTGATAATTCTTAATGATATTTGTGAGATGCTTCAAGATATATCTTTGATTAATCCGGTTGCCCAATTCAAAGGGTTTCTAGTCTTTACCAAGGATATTTTCAACAGCAACTCAAAGACCTGATCTGAAACCAAATATAACATGATCAGACTTGAAAGCATACAAAAAAATAGTTTGTGTTTTGTTCTTAGCTCAATACATGAGAAAATGAAAGACTGGATAAATTCATTAGTACCAGCCCTTCCCTGGAAAGGGGAAATGAAAATTCATACAAAAGCATGACAGAATGAAATTGAGCGATCTTGCTGAATCCAAGCACAACAGGAAGTCAATGAATTGAAAAAATGGGACAACCTTCGTACATGTCATCTGTATTTAACTTTGTAGGTTTAGTTTCACCTGTAGGTTGCAAGGGATAAAACTTTCAATTTTTCTAAGGCTCAATTCTATCACTAAAGCTGCATACTAAAATCCAGACCAACTGGACCCTGGTTCACTAGTGAGGTCAATAGAATATAAAACCAACACCATGGATCTATTCAACTCTGTGGTCTGCCTCAGCCAAATAGGATGCACTTCAAAGGGATGATGACAGGTGCAAGTCCAGGGAAATTTTGGTGGAATAGTTACACCTCCGATCCTGCACTTAGAGTCAAACAAAATCTGTTATATGTGGTTCAATGCTTTTAATAGTAAAGAATAAGAATACCATAAATTTGTAAAATAGTTGATAGAAGATTCACTAAAGACAAATTCCATACATAACAATCTCAGGGTGGACAAAAGAATACAGAGACACACCTCAAAAATTCCTGCAAAAGAGCTTCTTCATCCATGAGTCGCTGTGAGAGGCACAATGGCAACGAACATTACAATTCTATTGGCATTACAAAGTGACAACCCCAAAGCCATCATGAGAGAAACTTTGGCTCTATCTGATGTGAGAAACTCCATCAATTTTGATGGCCTTGAGGCATTTGTAAGTGCACTTAATCCAATACCATCATCTTGGAAACCTTTATCGGCTCCTGATGCCGCATGTGTGTGAACCTGCTGTACTACAATCCTTGGCCTAAACACCCCCGATCTACTACATCTGTTTATGGGCTTGTTAGCAATTGAATTTTCACCTATAACCATATTTTGTCTTGTGGAATTTCTGAACTTTAGTAGGCCCTTCTTAGCCTTCTAGTTGACTTGATCCTCCAATGCTAAATTCAGAGCAAGTAAAGAAGAATGTTTATGTGCCACAAATGGAAACCCACATTCCATTCTTGCATCAGTTGTGGGCATAGCCATTTGCATAGCATGGGGTGTACACAGATTTTTGTTATATAAATAAAGTCATTTATAAATGAGCTATTTTTCTTATAAGCTCATAGTTCCGTAGTGCAATATGATAAAATTATGATCATATCTCCTTGAGCTATTTCATGATCATACTGTTCTCAGGCCACAAAATTTTTTTTCTTTCTTGTTTTCTTCAGGGTACAATATTGTATATTCCATATAAAAAATATGTGTACTGTCAATTGACCTTCTCAACTTATATAATGTCTAGAATAAAATTATTAGTATTACTGGTACTAGATAAGAGTCTAATTAGACCTGAAAGATAGCTTGCACCTCAAACTAGGGTTTCAACCCTCTTTTGAATAAATAGGGGTTTCCACTCTCTTTATATATGCTCATATATCAAATTATTTCTCTAATATTGGAAGATATCAAATTATAGAAACAAGCCTCAAATTAGATTAGGCTATCCTCCACTTGTGAATGAAAGGACGGAGAAGGCTCAAACTCTCATGCTAGTTGTAGACATCCTCCACTCCTTGGATCACATTAGGGCACTCAATTTCTGACGTGACCCACTTTATAGAGTACCTGCCACCTTGCTAGTATTCGTTATGTGCTTTATACAAGAGTACAATTATCATGGTATGGTGACCTCCCTTGACTGTCATTCAACATGATTTGCAATGCATTAGCATATACTTGTAATTTCCATGACCTATTTGGATAGTCAATTGGTTTCCATCCAGGTAGTGGCCCCTGTAAAAGTTGGACCAACATTTAAGCAATAAATGTCTCAGTAATGAGTTGTTGAATAACTTTACTAAGTATTTCTAATTTTCTGTTCATTATTGTGATCCTTTCTGATCCTTCTACATAGAAAAGTATGAATCAAGTCTTCAAGTACCTAACAAAGATAGTTTAATGACAATATAATATGTTAAATGTGTACAAAAATGAACCAAAGTGATATTGGTACCCATCTTGTTTATGTTTCTTGCTTCCGTTTCTAATTAATGCATGCACAACAAAGGGCTATTCTTTCTCCAGAACCTATCAAGTAATGACTCAACAGGACATGAATTCAAGAGAATATGTCTAGAAGCACAGAAATGCCATGCTCGCTGCATAAGAAAGACTGGAGATGGGTATGCTGAAATACAAGTCTACTAACTTCTAGGCAACAAATGGCCCAGCTAGTGCTAATACCATAACTTTAAAAATTAAAGAGGATACATACCCTCTAGCAAGGTTATTGATATACCTCAACCTACTAATTATTAATGATATTTGTCAGACGATTTAAGATATATCTTTGATTAATCCGGTTTCCCAATTCAAAGGGTTTTTGGTCTTTACCAGGGATATTTTCAATAGCAACTCAAAGACCTGATCTGAAACTGAATCTAACATAATCATATTTGAAAGCATACGAAAAAAAAAATGTGTTTTGTTCTTAGCTCAATACATGAGCAAATGAAAGACTGGATAGATTCATTAGTACCAGCCCTTCCCTGGAAAGGGGAAGTGAAAATTCATGAAAAAGCATGAGAGAATGAAATTGAGTGATCTTGCTGAATCCAAGCACATCAGGAAGTCAATGAATTGAAAAAATGGGACAACCTTTGTACATTTCATCTGGATTGAACTTTGTAGGTTCAGTGGCAAGTCTCTTGTAAAATTTCTTGTCTATCTCAACAAAAGATTCATTTTAGAAAATTTGAATGTTTTATCCCTTGTAACCTACAAGTGTAGGTCATATCTAAGGCTCAATTCTATCAGTAAAGCTACATACTAAAAGCCAGGCCAACTAGACCTTGGTTCACTGGTGAGTTCAATAGAATATATCCCAGCACCATGGATCTATTCAACTATGTGGTCTGCCTCAGCCAAATAGGATGCACTTCAAAGGGATGATGCCAGGTGCAAGTCTAGGGAAATTTTGGTGGAATAGTTACGCCTCTGATCCTGCACTTATTGTCAAAAAAAATATGTTATATGTGGTGCAATGCTTTTAACGGTAAAGAATAAGAAGACCATAAATTTGTAAAATAGTTGACAGAAGATTCACTAAAGACAAATTCCATGCATAACAATCTCAGGGTGGACAAAAGAATACAGAGACACACCTAAACAATTCTTGCAAAAGAGCTTCTCCATCCATGAGTCACTATGAGAGGCACAATGGCAACAAACATTACAATTCTATTAGCATTACAAAGTGACAAACCCATAGCCATCATGACAGCAACTTTGGCTCTCTCTGATGTGAGAAAATCCATCAATTTTGATGGCCTTGAGGCATTTGTAAGTGCACTTAATCCAATACCATCATCTTGGAAACCTATATTGGCTCTTGATGCCACATGTGTGCGAACCTGCTGTGCTACAATCCTTGACCTATACAACCCTGATCTACTACATCTGTTTATGCACTTGTCAGTAATTGAATTTGCACCTATAACGATCTTTTGTCTTGTGGAATTTATGAGCTTTACCAGGCCCTTCTTAGCCTTCCAGTTGACTTGATTCTCCAATGCTGAATTCAGAGCAAGTAAAGAAGATTGTTTATGTGCCAAAGATGGCAACCCACATGCCATTCTTGTATCAATTGTGGGCATAGCCATTTTGATGCAGGAGCATTAGGATCAAAAGTTATTATGTACATAAGTAGAAATAGGAAGTCCCACGTTCTTCTATTATCTCTTGTAAATATTAATATTTTGAATAAATTTGGTAGGGAATTGTAATTGTTCTCAAGTCATTTTGAGAACATGAGGAATTGATTAAGATAGGAATACGAAGAGTCAGTTTAGGGTCAGTTCAGTTATTGAGTTTGATTTTAGGAATTGGGAATGCTAAGAGTTGCTGAACTGTTTGGAGACTTGAATTGATTCAGGTCATCCTTGTGGTATAAAAGTAATCCTGAAGAGTTTAGAGAGAGAGAGAGAGAGTTATAAAACTTCTTCAGCAACATAGTAGGAGGATAATGGCCACTGAACTGAATATCTGGCCTGTCATGAATTTGTAAGTGATTGCTTTAGAGATTGATCACCCATATATATGTATGTATATATATCTACTTTGGAGAATTGTTTATAAGTTCCATGTGTGATTTTATGTCTTCCTGGTCGAATCGTATGAGGAAATTATCTCAGTGTAACTATGCATTTGTTGTTTAACTCTGTGGGGAGAGTACCTTCATAGTTATGCATTTATTGGTGAAATTCCTGCATGAAATTGCCTTAAATTCTTGTAGGAGAAAGACTCTATAAATTGAGCTAAGAGTCTACCTGTGTATTTAGCAAAGAGAGTGCATGATAATGTATAATTATGTACTCTACAAATTGGGGTTAATTGCGCTCTGTATATAGTTGGAGGAAGCAATTTTAATTCTGTCGACACTGTGTCTTGAACTGATAGACAGTGGAGTGATATAGTTGTGAGTATATGCCACGAACAGAGGCATGGATTTAAGCCACGCATAAGCGATAGTGGTGTTCATCAGACGAGCACTGTATAATGAGGAGTGAAGGCGCATTAGTGACAACGTGGAAGAACTACGTTAATTTGAATAGAACGGGTGGAACCTGAGCGCAACGGAGTAGAGTGGAGCTTGGCATGTCGAAGAAGTGGAACCATGACCAGATGAACAGTGGAGGCGGTTTCTGGTTTTCATCACACCACCTTTACACGGTGAGCTTTATTTGAGGAATTGGGAGCGATTCCACAGGATGGGCAACACGTGTCCTGGAGCAAGTTGGAAAAACTGCTTCCACTGTATGCCATGGCGCGTTATTGTTCGCGCATCTAGGCCGTGCGATATCTGTCCGATCAAATGAAGCGAGGCGATGTGATAACAACCATTGGATGGGCGCGTGTATTTAACAAAGGTATGTTGCGTTGTTGTTAACAAATAAATGAGTGGGCCCGAGTACTGTACACATACGAATAATAAGCGAGTTGTTCTTAAGTCTAGTGGCGAAGTTGTGATTTATGTGAGCGATTGGTTGCCCATTTAAATCTTGACATATATATATATATATATATATGGGGGTGCATATGTATACATAATGGACTGTTGGGTTATAGCTATAGAGGAATGTTGAATTAATATCTCAATTCTCTGAATTGAGATATTAAAATAACCCAGACTTATTTGTTTAAATCTGCCAGCGTAGAATAAGGGAAGTGTGAGATTGCCCGGATTGGGAAGATGATTGGGCATGAAATTTTGAATGCAATTGTACACACAGCTTTGTTAAAAAGTTGAGCAAAACGAGACTGTGGGATGTACCCCCACTATCTAGTGTTATCAGAGCTTCAGGAGTAGCTCTTTTTGAAAAGTCCAAGTTTGGTGGATGCAAGGAAACCAGACTTGTGGAAACTGATAAGATTGCAGCATAAAGAGACATAGTGAGGGTGATTGCAGAATTGCAGAGTCCAATTGGAGGAAAAGAGTTTTGAAGACTGCATATTTGAAGAAGGAAGATCGCAGAACAAGGATACACAAAATCATAGTGAACAGGATTTGCAGGATGAATGGATGATAGGAGCATGATCTTACAGGTAATTAAATTGATTTGAAATTGTAGTTGCAGAATTGTGGTTAAAGACAGAGTTTGATAGTAAAGGTAGTGAGCTTGGTATTCAGCTTAAGGCTGGATAAAGGAGGACAATTGCGGTGTTCCCAAGAGAAGGTGAGTAGTGTTTAACTCTGGTTGAAGGATTGTTTACAGAACTCAGACTGCAGACAATTGAAGACATCTCAGCAGAAGTAGATCACAGCTTTGAGAGCAGTGAAAGAAGAGTCAAACAAGGGACTCTGAGTAAAGAAGTAAAGTGTGGCAGAACCTGGAACATTCCTAACAGAGGTTGGATGAGTAGAGAACAGAGGTGTTCTTGAGGAAAGTTGCAGAGTGAAGCCTAGTGAGAAAAAGAGAGTGCTCAGAAGGTTCCAGAGAGAGTGGACCAGTACTTGCCAAAAGCCGAAGCTCAGGAGATAAGCTTGGTGAGGTAAGTTGCAGCAAGAGAGCTTGTTGTTGCAGAGGCTTAGTGCAGCTTGTGAGTGAAGAAATCCTAGAGGATAAAATGAATACTGAGAGCCATAGAAGAGACTGCAGAGATTGCAGAGGTTATGAGAGGGGCCGCAACAGAAGAAGGAAAGAAGACGCCAAAGCAAATGGCATGAATAAGAAATCCACAGATGAAGAATGGTAGAAAGAATTAGCTGAGATCAGGGAAGAGTTCAATAGATTGAATCTGAGGATAGAAGAAAGCCAGAGAGTTGGTTGGCTCATGAGGAAGAGTGTGAAATGGCAACCATTACAGTTGAGGTTGAGGCAGAAGAAGATTGCCTTATTGAGGGGATAACTCAGAGCAGTTGAGTTGAAAGAAGAAATTTTTGCTTGTGAAGCAGAACATAGCATAGCTGAAGAGTGGAGACCTGCAGGAGATCTTGTGAGACATAGTGAAGACTTTAGGCAGCAAGAATCTTGCCTTGCTGAGGAGGAAATAATAGAGGAATTCTTGAGTTATTGGACAAGTCTAGATGATGTAGGGGCTTGTGTTCTTGAGTCTGAAAAATGTGAAGTGATGGCAGACTCTACAGAGGAAGAAGAACCTAGATTTCTTGAGACAAGGATGGAAACTGAATATTCCATGTGCAGACCTGTTCAAGAAGAAGTGCTTGAGGGAGTAGCCAAGACTGAAAGGTCTTGTGATTTGAACACTAAAAGGTTGTGAGTGTTTGCAGGTACACCACTGGAAGATGAACAAGCTTCAGAGTTTGTTGGTGAGAAGAAGACATTGAATCTGAAATCTGTTCAGATCAATGCTGAGGTAGTGAGATCTCAGGGAGAGGTGAAGATAGAAGGGTCAAATGAAGATATCTAGCAGAATGTTGAAGCTGAGAGAGAAGGGCCAAAAGAGGATTGTTCAAGAACAAGCAGAGGCATAAAAGGTTGTGTAAGGTTCCAAAAATCTACTCCTATTGAAGTTGTTGAATTGTATAGGAGGTTATATTTCCGAAGAGGAGAATTGGAAAAGCAGAGGACCTATGCACTGGATGAGTTCTTGGGAAAGCAAGGCAGGAAGATCTTCATGGATGGAGTTCATGAAGCATATGATGGAAGAAAAGTGAGACTAGCTTATAGTCTCATGAAGGATGCAGATCAGCATGCCGAGGTGTTGACAGAAGGTTTGGAAAGGAGTTCTGCACAAAATACTGATGTGTTTTCAGAAGAAAAGGAGACATTGAAGCGCTGGAACTTTACTACTGATGATCCATGTGTTAATAATACAGAGAAAGAGGAAGAACAATAGTTGGAAGTTGTTAGAGAGGTGAATAAGAAGGAAACTGTGTTGGCTGGAAACATAGTGAAGGATCATCATTTGGACATGGTGATTGGAGCAGTAGAGAGGACTTTGACAGCTGAAGAGAAAGATGATGAAGAGTTTCTGAGCCTTGAACCAGACTTAGAATTGCCGGGAGAAGAATTGGTGACTAGGTCATCAATTGAGACCATTGGGTCTCGTGGTTTTAACACTGACAGTTTGTTTATGTGTAAAAATGATGTAGAAGACAATTCATATTTTGAAATTGTCTTGAGAGAAGAAAAAATGTTGCTGAAGGAGGATGAGACAACCATGTCTCATATGTAGGGAATTATCACTGTCATTGACAGAGAAGAATTGGCTAGACTGATGGGCCAAGAGCAGACTAGAGAGAAGATTTTAAAAGCTGCTGAAGTGAGGAGGAATCAACATTCCATGCTGACAGAATATGAGAAATAAAAGCTCTGAGAACTTGATTTGATTTCCAGAATCCATCAAGAGGATGAGAGGCAGTTTTTGAAGATTTCCCAAGAGGAAGGAAGAGATGTTGGAGCTAACTTCTAGCATGTTGAAGATGTAAAACAAACACAGGGGAATTGGCTGATTTGTTTGTTGGGAGAATTTGAAGAAGAGAAAGGGATTGAAAACCCTGGAGCAAGGATGCCTGAAGCTGTGAAGAAGAGAGGAGTAAATACTAGCTTGCAGAATCAAATTCTGTTTACTAGTATACTGGAGGAGTATGTCACGACTGGTAGGAATTTAAATAGTGGATTGTTTTCTGAGAATGAATTTTCCAATGGTGAACAAAATAAAAGTGTTGCAGAGGGACAGGAAGGGGAGGCAACAACACCCACGGTGGCAGCAGCAACACCCATGGTGGCACCAGATGCAACATGTTGGATGACACCTGCAGGAGTAGTAAACATGTTAATAGCATGTGAGACTACAAAAGTAGCAATATTGGCAGCGACAGAGATTGGAAGCAGCAGTAGAGGGCAAGATGATTTCCAGCTAGAGGATAAGCTGGACATGGACATTGAATACATCAGAAGACTGATGGTAAGGGTGTCTCCGAAGCAGCAGACAATAGAAAGGAAACAAAAGGATCTTTGTACATGGAGGACAAAAGTAGATTTTGAAAATATAGCTGGAGGTGACTTATAGAACAAATTCTGGAAGCCTGGAGAAGATCAGTTGAAGGATGATGCAACAGAAAAACCAAGTATGGGATCCTGGAGGCAAAGATGAATAGCACATGATCAGGAGATCATGAACAATTTGAAGCTTGGGAGTCTGATGCAGGGGCATTAGGCTCAAAAGTTACGATGTACATAAGTAGACATAGGGAGTCCCACGTTCTTCTATTATCTCTTGTAAATATTAATATTTTAAATAAATTTGGTAGGGAATTGTAATTGTTCTCAAGTCATTTTGAGAACATGAGGAATTGGTTAAGATAGGAATACAAAGAGTCAGTTTAGGGTCAGTTTAGTTATTGAGTCTGATTTTAGGAATTGGGAATGCTAAGAGTTGCTGAACTGTTTGGAGACCTGAATCGATTCAGGTCATCCTTGTGGTATAAGTGTAATCCTGAAGAGTTTAGAGAGAGAGAGAGTGTTAGAAAACTTCTTCAGCAACAGAGTAGGAGGATAATGGCCACTGAACTGAATATCTGGCCTGTCATGAATTTGTAAGTGATTGCTTTAGAGATTGATCACCTGTATATATGTATGTATATATATCTATTTTGGAGAATTGTTTATAATTTCCATGTGTGATTTTATGTCTTCTTGGTCGAATCGTATGAGGAAATTATCTCAGTGTAACTGTGCATTTGTTGTTTAACTCTGTGGGGATGGTACCTTCGTAGTTGTGCATTTATTGGTGAAATTCCTGCGTGAAATTGCCTTAAATTCTTGTAGGAGCAGGACTCTATAAATTGAGCTAAGAGTCTGCCTATGTATTTAGCAAAGAGAGTGTATGATAATGTGTAATTATGTACTCTGCAAATTGGGGTTAATTGCGCTTTGTATATAGTTGGAGGAATCAATTTTAATTCTGTCGACACTGTGTCTCGAACTGATAGACAGTGGAGTGATATAGTTGTGAGTATATGCCACGAACAGAGGCATGTATTTAAGCCACGCATAAGCGATATTGGTTTTCATCAGACGAGCACTGTATAATGAGGAGCGAAGGCACATTAGTGACAACGCGGAAGAACTATGTTAATTTGAATAGAACGGGCGAAACCTGAGCACAATGGAGTAGAGCGGAACTTGGCGTGTCGAAGAAGTGGAACCATGACCAGATGAACAATGGAGGCGGTTTCTGGTTTTCATCACACCACCTTTACACGATGAGCGGTATTTGAGGATTTGGGAGTGATTCCACAGGATGGGCGACGCGTGTCCCAGAGAAATTTGGAAAAACCGCTTCCACTGTGCGCCATCGCGCATTATTGTTTGTGCATCTAGGCCGTGCAATATTCGTCCAATCAAATGAAGCGAGGCGATGTGATAACAACCATTGGATGGGCGCGTGGATTTAACAAAGGTATGTTGCGTTGTTTTTAACAAATAAATGAGTGGGCCCGAGCACTATACACATACGAATAATAAGCGAGTTGTTCTTAAGTCTAATGGTGAAGTTGTGATTTATGTGAGCGATTGGTTGCCCATTTAAATCTTGACACACATATATATATATATATGGGGGCACATATGTATACATAATGGACTGTCGGGTTATAGCTATAGAGGAATGTTGAATTAATATCTCAATTCTCTGAATTGAGATATTAAAATAAGCCAGACTTATTTGTTTAAATTTTCCAGCATAGAATAAGGGAAGTGTGAGATTGCCTGGATTGGGAAGATGATTGGGCATGAAATTTTGAATGCAATTGTACACACAACTTTTTTAAAAATTTGAGCAAAATGGGACTGTGGGATGTACCCCCGCTATCACATTTTCATAGCATGGGGTGTACACATTGTAGATGGTATTCAAAACTCCCTAGAGCAATGCACACATGCAGGGTGTGTAGAGACTGCTTGTGTGCTATATAACTTGGAACTGCATCAACACCAACCTAAGAATTTCAAGACCATATCTTGGAACTGCATCAACACCAACCTAAGAATTTCAAGAACATATCTTGGAACTGCATCAACACCAATTTAAAAACTTGAAGAACAAACTTGAAAAGGAAGCCAAAACAATTCAAAATAAAATTTGCACAAACTATATGTCTCAAAATCTTTCCATGCCCCTAATATTCAAATTAGAATTCCTCAGCCATACCTTGATTACAGATTGTAGCTTCTAGAATATTTGTGCAGGATTTGCACGTGCATTCCTACCCAGCAAAGTGTGAACAATTTGGATTTCTAGCAATTGCGGCTTAAAAGAAGCCTGGAACAAGTGTAAACTTCTAGATTTTGGCTTACTTGTTTCAAATCACCCATAATTCAACCACAGATCACCCGCATTCACCGAATCACCACTGACTAGCACTATTAGTATCGCTGAAGCATTCAGACTGGAAAATTTATTTAAAAATAATAATCATAGAGAGTTGTTGTTAGACGCGCCGAAGGCCGAAGAAATCACCAGCACACTTCAAATTTGAAGCATTCAGAGTCCGATCTCAGCAAATTTATCAAAAAAATATATAATTACAGTTGCGTTTCCAAACTCCTCCTCACGAGTTTAGCTCCATGGCACCGAGGAAATGGACCATCTTGGTACTCTAAATCCCTAACTAGAACTTGATTCTTGTTTCCCTCCATGGTTTAGCTCCATGGCACTGGGGAGATGGACCATATTAGTACTCTAAATCCATAACTAAAACTTGATTCTTGCTACCTCTCCGGAACTAGAACTCGATTGAAGATTCGTGTTGCCCTAATGCCCTCGTGAAAGTGTGCAGAACCAGATCTTGGCATCCTGTATAGAATCTGGCACCATGCACCTCCCCAGAACTAGAACTCGATTTTTGTTGCCCTAATGCCCTTGTCAATGCATGCAGAACCAGATCTTGGCATCCTGTATGTAATCCTACACCGTGCACCTCCAACAGTGAACTTCCAAGCCCCTTCCAACCCCCAACCAGTTGAAATGGGGGCGAATCCCTCCCTCGACCTAGTAAATTCAGGCAAATGCCATAAATTTTTGTTGCACCTCCAAATTCCAAGCTCCAACCAGTGAAAATGGGGGTGAATCACTCCAATCTCTCCCCTAAATCTAGGCGAATGCCATTGAAATCAGCTCCAAACCAGAAAATTGGGAGGCGAATTTCATGGTTGAAGTTTTAAGCACATTTATCCGGTTAGGCTAACACTTAATAATTAATTATTTTTAAAATAATTATAGGGCTAACTATATAAAACAATAGAAAATGGGTTTTATATAAAAAATTCGCCCTACCAAAATTTAAAACCCCTTAAAATTCGCCTTTGGGCTATAATTCGCCCCTAAAATTTTCCATGGCCAGGTCCCACCATCATAAGTGCCCGAATTACATTCATTTTCGATGATTTCCTTTGTATTTTGTCCTAGCGCTAATCATTATTTTTAACACTAAAGTTAGTCCCCTCCTCCTAATTCCTTTAAAGCAACTCCGTAAGCCAATCTTGACCATTGATCGCCGGTGCCTGATCTAATCGGACGGCCCGGAAACGTTTTCGCACCAAACCTTCATCAGCTCCATTTTCCACCATTCTTTCATAGTTTCCACTGTTGCGGCATCATTCTATAGGTCTCCACAACAAATCTTCCACCACCTCCCTTGGATTTTTATAATGAGTTTATTGCATTGTGCAGGGTATACGGAGTGGTAAATTCACTCTGTTGTCCATAATTATAGCCATTGTGATTTAGAATGTAGAGATGCCATTACAACAGTGGCCAAGTGAAACAACAGAAACAAATTTAAGGGATTTGGGCCTGTTAATTGAATACTTAACACCTAATCTCATCTTCGAAGGATAAAGGCACAGTTTGAAGACTAAAGAGCACATGAAACAAGCCATGTCTATGTTTATGTCAGCAAAATGTATTTTCTCAGAGACTACACCTTCTAACAGAAGTCTCCATGCCTCCTCAAGCTCCAAAAAGCCATTTCACTGACAGGAGCTTCTTAAAGACTGTTAACACCACAGTTATGTAAGCATGGAAACCCAGAAGACCTTCAGTCACCTTAATTGCTTCAGAAGAAAAAACAGAGTGCCTTACAGTCAAAGAGGACTCCAAAGGAACATATGAGGTCAATATCGACCTGAAAAATACTCCTAGACCATACCACAGAGTAAATACAGTGATTCAGATTGCCATTAAGCAGAGTGGGCTCGATCTTCTGCCTCCATTCTGTCTTAATGAGTCGATTTAATTCACATCTACTCCTGCTATTATTCATTCTCCTATAAGAACCCCTGAAGAACATATTGTAAAGGTTGTTTTTGTTGTTGTTTTTGTTGTTAGAGGGAATCATTCGACTGTTAGAATAGTTGTTGGGGGAAGTAGCTGAGTATTTTGTAATTTAGTAGGCTGGAAGGAGAAGTTTGGATTGTAATCAGCCATTGAGTTCAGTGTATGTGACTGGTTTTTCACATCAATTAATCAAGCAAATTTCATAGGATCCTAGTCTATATTATGAGTGATGTTTTCTTACTGCAAATTTTTTTATTACATTACTCATGCTTTCCATTTATTCTCCGATAAGAATCAGTAAATCAGGCTTAGGATATACCCCTGTATGGTACCCTAATTCCCACTGTTCTTCTTATGTTTGATGTTTTTCTATTGATAGTGAATCTAAGAGAAAATTCACGCAATTTAACCAGTTAAAGATGTTGGTCCAGCCCATGCTTACTGATGTGTGAATTCGGGGTTTGTTGCTTAGATGTTCTTTTTGGGTTTAAGCTGGAAGAATTGGGATACCGGGGATTTAGGGTGAGCCCTATCCATTGGGGTATTTTTCCAACAGATTGGCCTTCCTAAGATCCGTTGAGATGGTGTCAAAGCATTGAAGGTTAAAAGCCCTTCTCTGATATTAGGCCTAGTTCTTTGTTTAATCTTGATTTTGTTTTTCCTTTTGCCTTCATTGAAACCTGCCTCTAAGTATGTCAAAGCAAGTCTAGATTTAAATGATATCTGACCTGATCTCCGGACAGAAATTGGTTTCTTTCCTTCTTTCACCTTCACTCCTTAATGTTCCATTCCACCATCTACCTAAAGGATCCCTTAGTATATATGAATTTCCCTACGAAAGCCTTGCTTAGTTGTATGCAAGTAATCCCCTTTCATGACTCCATAGCCCAATGGATGGCACATTCTTAACCTATACTCTTTTACCGAAACGTCCTACTGCTCTGTTCCTCTCATTCCATAACCTTCTCAGTTAATGATCTCCGACCAACCCAGCAAACAACCAAATAATTTAACCCCCCCCCCCCCCCCCCTTGTGCTTCATACCTAGCCTAACACCTCATTTTGAGCTTTCAAAGATATATCATTCTTTGCTTTTATGGAGAGATCCCTCTCCGGGTCCAGGAGGGCTAGATCCTAGGATCCCAAAGTGGTTATGATGTTGTCTGGTCTTTTGGTCTTACTAATCTGGCCAAAACACTGGAACCCCAACATAATGGCAACTCCACTGGGGAAAAAATCTGAGAGTCCTTAACTGCTAATATCTAGTCTGGTTTCCCATTGTCGTCACCAACATAATTTCAACTCCACTGGGGAAAAACTCAGACCAATGCCTTTAGATTGGTATTTTAATGCTAATGGTGGACATCAACCTGCTTCAAACATTCACATTCATCTGCCTGGCGACTCCACACTCCATAACTCTTAAAGACTCCACTGGAGGAAGAACCTGAAATATGGCCAGGCCTCATAGAAGGGTATAACATTTGGATTGGATTTGGTTTAAAGAATTCATTGTTTTTACCTATCACTATGTTTTGTCCTACTTTAAGCCTGATCGAGTGTATAACGATGATATCCACTTTGAGTATGGGAAAGATCTCAATCCTCAGTCTTTAGACCATGAGAAGACCTATACTCCTATGAAGGACCTAGTAGAACAAGAGCCCCATGGTGCACCTCTCACTCCTAAAGAAAGTCCAAGTAGCCATGAGCCTCTTGTTGCACTACCTACACCTACAAAGGTCATAGAAAGATATAAGCCTCTGGTTTTTCCTCTTATCTTCCAGCCCCTTCCTGCAGAACTTATAAACCAACTGCCTCTTTTTTATGGAGAAAAGAAAAGGGCCACTGCTGAGGAACATGTTCAAAATCTTGAGGATTTACTTGACTTGTATGAAGTAGAAGAAGACGATGTACACATTAGAATGTTTGCCTTGTCATTACAAGGAAATGTTAAGAGTTTTTTTAAAAGCCTTCCAGCAATAAGAATTTTCAGCTTTCATCAATTTTCTCAAATTTTCCTTGATAAATGGGTAGTCCCGAGAAATGTTTTCCTCATCCTAGAAGAATATCAGAATTTGAAAAGGCAGCCAGGAGAGATAGTACAAGAATTTTTAGCCAGGTTAAATAAGGTATATAACGCAATACCTTTAGCATAAAACCACCCCTGGGATGGGCCCTATTGCACTATCCAAGTTATTTTAACCCTGAGGTGGAATTCCATATAAGAGAAAGAGAGCCTTCGAACCTGGAGGAAATGCAGAGCATAGAAATTACTGTCGAATACAACATAAAGTGTTGGGAGGAAAGATTAAAAGTAGCAAAGAAAGACTGAGAAAAGAAAATAGTGCAGATCTCTTTAGAGAACAAGCTGGAAAGATTGATTGAGACTGCCAACACCCTGTTGAACGTAGAAGAGGAAGAACATGAGGTTGAAACAAGAAATGATGATTGGAAGTGACCTACACCTTTTCCTCAAGAAAAAAAAACCTGCGAAGCATGTATGATGAACAAGATTTTGAATGGAAGAGGCTGCTGATTTTGTGAAGAAAGACTTCTTTGAGAAGGAGTGGATTCAATTTGGTGCAATTACTTATGATGCAGTTAACGTTGATTTATGCAATGATAATCTTTTCCAAAGAAGCGAGCTTGCATGGCCATCATCGGTAGATTCATTGGAGGAAGATCGTGACCAGTCAGCGCAAGTGATGAATTGTCTTGAGACATCTGATGCGATGAATAAGTGTTGAAAAAGTGATATGTGAGATGAAATTCATTGGATCTTCATTTTATTTACTATATCCAGTCATTTGTAATAATTTCATGAGGAAGAGTCAACAACTTTCTGAGTGCGGAGAGGGATAAGGAAGAAAGAAATGAAGAAAATCCTGAGCAAGATGAATATCCAGAGCCTTCTCCTGAAACGGTCGAGGTAATCAAGGAAACCCTTGCTTAAGAGTATATTAATCTTTTCACAGAGTTCGTTTCACTCCAGCAGAGCCTGCCAAGGTCAGAAGAGGACAGCCCTGCCATACATGTTGAGCCCTCCAGTTCAGGTTGCAGTGAAAATGAGTGAGATCTTCTTTCCCGCAGACATCTTTGTCTCGATCCAGTTGATGAAGAGGTATTCCTGGTTGATGCCCATCTGCCAAATGCTCCCAACCAGGGAAAGGAGGAGTGTGATGACAGAGGCCACATTGCAGATGCAGTGATTGAAGCTGCCCAGGATATGGACAGCCTACCAGCCATGGAAGGCCTTAAAGAAGAAATTTTATATCATGTTCTGATTGATCCTATGGCAGAGTCCATGGAGGCCCTAATTGGCTCAACCCCTCAAGCATTAATCCTTTGCAAGATCCAGATACATCAGAAGTGGTCACCACTGGTGGTGGCCTCAGTTTTGAAGACCCACATGCAGAACACCACATGGTTTTCTCTGATAAGCAGTCAGTTCTTTTGCCCTTTTTTGTTATTGCTTGACTAGCTGCACTGACATTATTGTATCACCTAGAGCATCAGAGATTTCCAAATTAGTGTAGAGTAGGTAGGAAAGCTCAATAAATCTCGGTCTGTGAGCATTTAGTTAGTTGTTTTAATTTTTTCAAAGTGTCAGTACATGAGCAGTTTTGTCTTTATGCAAGGGCCCACAACAATCTAGAAAGTCTAATCCTGGCTTGACTGTTTTTCGATTTTTGTCTTAGAATGTAGAGAAGAAATCTGCTAGACTGTTTAATCCTAGCAGATATTAGTTTAGGTAGAGAAACTATGAGGCCAACAGTTTAATCTAGTCTCATGGAGTAATAAGGGTAGCATTAGTATAGGTTTATTTTCCTGTTTGTAAAAAAATTGATGATGTAAAGGGTCTACAAGTCCAAATGCACCCAGAAGAAAAAATGTTAGGACTATAGTTAGGGTAGGTAGTTGTTTGGGAGAATATTACAACTGATATGATGTATTCATGATTTGTGGTAGCTGATCCAAGAAAGAAAATGGATGTGTCGAGTACTAGGCACCTAGCCTACTCCAATGATCATTTTCTGAATTCTTGACACCTTCAAGAAGATGCCATCCCAATGTGGAGCCACTATTAGCCACCTATGAAAATTTTGACAACCAAATAGGTGGCTAAATTGTTCTTGAGCCTTCAAGGAATACATTTCCTCTGAAAACATATCATCCTTGAAGCCTCCTTATGTCTTTTGTCCTTTGAAACAATCTTCACTGCTGTTTCCATGAGAAAGCCCTGGTGTTTTGTGAAGAAAAATGCTCAAAAAAAGGCCTCCATCTGCCCATTTTTTCCCCTCCAAACCCCACTTTTAATCTCCTTTTTCCCCTTTTAAATTTCCCTCATTAACCCTCTAAAACTTCCCAAAACCTTGTTTAAACCTTATGATATCCTTTGTCTGGCCTAAACACCCCTTATTCCCTCTACCGAAACCTCCTTTTGGCCTTAAAAAGCATTAAGAATAAGCCAAAAACCCACTTATTTACATGTGAGGCTTAAGCCCTTTCATCTAAGTCCCTTAACCACTTCCCCACATGACCCACGCCCAGAACCAAGCGCTAAGGCTCCGAGCACTTATCGAAATCGAAACATTCGGGGGAGCGCATTTTCTTTTTTACGCTTGAATTTTTCTGATGCGAGGTCTTTGTTCTATAAGACCGCGGGCGCATTCTGGGCCGTTGATCTTTAATATCTAATTGCCAGCGCTTGTCTCCCATTGCGCCTATCATTCTCCCCGTTCACCCCTCTGATTACATAAGAGCCTTCGATCTATTTTTGGAACAGACGGTGGTCGCGCAATCACAAATCACAAAGCACCCAATCCCATATCATTGATCCTCCTGATTGGCGAGCCCCGATTGAATCCTAGCCGTCCATCCTGCTTGATCCAATGTTCCAAATTACTCCTCACTCTGCCCCTGTGTCCCCGATTGGTCATCCCTGATCCAATCGCAACCGTTGATCTCTTTAGATCTAACAATCCTCATTCATCCCGCCCATTTATTTAACCCTTTTCCTTACACTTCCCCCTTTCTAATCTTGACCGTCCATCTTATAGATCTGACGGCCAGGATCAAACCCACCGTTGACTGCTCATCGCTTAACCAACCACGCATCTCCCCTCATCACGCTACCACCTGCACCATCCGATCTTTTACCCCTCCATCTAACGGCTGAGATCCATATCGTGTGATTTTAATGTCCGAGCTTTAATGCTTGAGATTTATGTGATGTAAGCGGTTTTAAAGGGCCATGTGTCAAACAGTGACGTATATCATGTTTTTTCGGGTGGATTTCAAAACCATTTTTCTGCAGCGCGACACCAGTGGTTTTCCTCCTGAAACCACTTTCCTCCCTTTGTTCCCGCAACCTCCATCATCTTATCTTAGCTGTCCATTGATCCAGATCTATGACCTATATCACATCATGTTTTTCACCCAGATTTCCTCATTGGGTTCTCATAGAGTTTCATGGTATAATCACCACCGTTGATCTCTTCTTGAGATCCAACGGTTCATACCTAATCGCCCTTCGCCCTAGTTGGGTCCCACCATCATAAGCGCCTAAATTACATTAATTTTCGGTGATTTCCTTTGTATTTCGTCCCGGTGCTAATCTTTATGTTTAATACTAAAGCTAGTCCCCTTCTCCTAATTCCTCTAAATCAACTCCGTCAGCCAATCTTGACCGTTGATTCCCGGTGCCTGATCTAATCGGACGGCCCAGAACCGTTTTCGCGCCAAACCTTCATCAACTCCATTTTCCACCATTCTTTCATAGTTTCAACTGTTGCGCCATCATTCTATAGACCTCCACAGCAAATCTTCCGCCACCTCCCCTGGATTTTTTATAATGAGTTTATTGCATTTTGTAGGGTATACGGAGTGGAAAATTCATTCTGTTGTCCATAATCAAAGCCATTGTGTTTCAGAACGCAGAGAGGCCATTACAACAACGGCCAAGTGAAACAGCGGAAATAGATTTAAGGGATTTGGGCCTGTTAATTGAATATTTAGCACCTAATCCCATGTTTGAAGGATAAGGCTCAGTTTGAAGACTAGAGAGAACATGAAACAAGCCATTTCTATGTTTATCTTAGTAGAACGTATTTTCTCAAAGAGTACACCTTTCGACAGAAGTCTCCATGCCTCCTCGAGCTCTGGAAAGCCATTTCACTGACAGGAGCTTCTTAAAGACTATCAGGACCACAGTTATGTAAGCATGGAAATCCAGAAGACCTTCAGTCACCTTACTTGCTTTAGAAGACAGAACAGAGTGACTTACAGTCAAAGAGGACTCTAAAGGAACATCTGAGGTCAATATCGACCTGACAAATACTCCTAGACCATACCACAGAGTACATACAGTGATGTAGATTGCCATTAAGCAGAGTGGGCTAGATCTTCTGCCTCCATTCTGTCTTAATGAGTCGATTTAATTCACATCTACTCCTACTATTATTCATTCTCCTATAAGAACCCCTAAAGAACATATTGTAAACTTAGGTTGTTGTTGTTGTTGTTGTTGCTGTTAGAGGGACTCATTCGATTGTTAGAACAGTTGTTGGGGGAAGTAGCTGAGTAGTTTGAAATTTAGTAGGCTGGGAGGAGAAGTTTGGACTGTAATCAGCCATTGAGCTCAGTGTATGTGACTATTTTTTCACATCAATTAATCAAGAAAATTTCACAAGATCCTGGTCTATATTATGGGTGATGTTTTCTTACTGCAAATTGTTTTATTACATTACTCATGCTGTCCATTTATGCTCCGGTAAGAATCAGTAAATCAGGCTTAGGATATACCCCTGTATGATACCCTAGTGCCCACTGCTCTTCTTATCTTTGATTTTTTTCTACTGATAGTGAATCTAAGAGCAAATTCACGCAATTTAACCAGTTAAAGATGTTGGTCCAGCCCGTGCTTACTGATGTGTGAATTCGGGGATTTTTACTTAGATGTTCTTGTTGGGTTTAAGCTGAAAGAATTGGGATACCGGGGATTTAGGGTGAGCCTTGTCCACTGGGGTCTTTTTCCAACAGATTGGCCTTCCTAAGATCCCTTGAGCTGGTGTCAAAGCATTGAAGCTTAAAAGCCCTTCTCTGATCTTAGACCTAGTTCTGTGTTTAATCTTGACTCTGTTTTTCCTTTTGTCTTCATTGAAAGATGCCTCTGAGTATGTCAAAGCAGGTCTGGATTTAAATGATATCTAACCTGATCTCCATACAGAAATTGGTTTCTTTCCTTCTTTCACCTTCACTCCTTAATGTTCCATTCCACCATCTATCTAAAGGATCATTAGTATAGATTACTTTCCCTACGAAAGCCTTGCTTAGTTTTATGAAAGTAATCCCCTTTCATGACTCCATAGCCCAATGGATGGCACATTCTTAACCTATCCTCTTTTATCGAAATGTCCTGCTACTCTGTTCCTCTCATTCCATAACCTTCTCAGTGAATGATCTCCAACCAATCCAACAACCATCCAAATCATTTAAACCCCCCACCCTCCCTTTGTGCTTCATACCTAGCCTAACACCTCATTTTGAGCTTTCAAAGATATATCATTCTTTGCTTTTATGGAGAGATCCCTCTCCGGGTCCAATAGGGCTAGATCCTAGGATCCCAAAGTGGTTATGTTGTTGTCCGGTCTTTTGGTCTTACCAATCTTGCCAAAACACTGGAACCCCAATAATATGTAGGAATTGCCTCGACCCATTTAGTGAAATAGTCAATGAAAACGATGATATAGCCAAGCCCCCTAGCCAAGCGAGTGTTACAGGTCATAAAATCAATTCTCCATTTCGAAAAAGGACTATTGGTCACAACTGGGTGCATGGGTGAGGGTGGGGTGCACTCTTTTCAAGAGAAAATATGGCAATCATGGCATTTTCGGATTGCAATAATGCAATATTTAAAAATAGATGACCAGAAATAACCTGCACGAAGGATATTTTGAGTGGTGGTGTAACCAAACATGTGACCACCACAAGCCCCAGAGTGGCATCCATTCAAAGCTTTCTCATTTTCCTCGAGAGTCAGACAACGATAGAGGATAGAGTTAACACCAGTACGATAGAGGGCATCCCCAACGATGTGATATGGTTGGGACTGGTAGCGAATCCATCGTTGCTCAGAGTGCGATAGCTCTAGCCCATAAGTTTGGGATTGGAGATATATGATGATGTCCCCATACCATGGATCATGAGTACTAATGAGAAAGAGAGTCTCATTGGGGATGGACTCATCGAAAGGAGATAGATCATCTGTAGTAGGAAGATCACAGATCAACTCGGCAAAGATAAATGATTTCTTTGACTTAAAAACAGTGAATTTTAAATCAAAATCTTGTAGGGTAACGATCCATTTTGAGTATTTCCCCCAAGTAACTGATGTGTGAGAATGTAATTCATGGGGTTGCAATCAGAAATCACGAGGGTTTTGTGCAAGAGAATGTAGTGATGGAAAAATTAAATGGAATGAACAACATCCAATGCAAGTTTCTCTACATAAGAATACTGGGTCTCAGTATTGAAGAGATTATGGCTCAAGTAGTATACTACATGTTCCTGACTATCATCATCATCCTGAACCAGCACCATGCCAATAGTGTTGTCGGAGGTGGCGAAATACAAGCAATAGTCATAGTGATAATTGAGAGGATGCCGTAACAGAGCTGTGATGAGGGTTCTCTTTACTGCATCGAAAGATATTTGAGAAATTTCATCCCATAAGAACGGGATTCCCTTTTTCAATAAACACGTAAAACCTTTGGCAAGCTCAGTGTAATTCAATACAAATCGATGCAGGAATTTAGCTTTCCCCTATAAAATTTACATTTTATGAATGGAAGGAGGAGGAAAATTGATGATTGCCTCAACTTTCAGAGGATCGATTCAGATTCCTTATTTAGATACCACAAATCCTAGGAGTCGTCTGCATTCGACGCAGAAGACACACTTATGAGGATTTAACCTGATATTATAGTGTCGAAAGCATAGGAATATAACTCTAAGGTGCTCTGGATGATCTCGACATTTCGCAGAATGAGCAGGAAGTTCGTCGAGATATGGATGAACTATGTGCTTGATGTCATTCAATGCAAAATACATAGCATGCTCGAAGGTTTCTCCAACATTTTTTAGGCCGAAAGGGAGCTTCTTATAAGCAAAATTCCCCCATGGATAGATAATAGTGGTTTTTTTCTTACCAACAGGAGTGATGTTAATCTGGTTGTAGCTAGAGAAACCTTCCATAAAGGAAAATATCTCACTCCCGACACATTAATCAATGATATAATCGATAAATGGAGTGGGGTAATTTTTCTTAGGACAAGATCGATTGTTATCTCGGTAAGCAACACAAAACCTAATGGTCCCTTGCTTCTTATTGATAGGAATAATATTGGAAACCCAATTTTTCAAGGGTATGGGGTAGATAAAACTAGCTTTAAGAATTTTTTCAACTTCACCCTTAATAGCGGAAACCTTTCTTAGATGCACAGGACGAAGCCATTGGCAAATAGGCTTCGAATCCAGACAAGTGGGAATTTCATGCACCAAGATACTCATATGAATTCCAGGAATTTCTTCACAGGACCACACAAAGACATCACAAAACTCTTGGAAAAGTTCCTCATAGATGTTGATCTCATTGGGAGAACAAGATGCACCAATAAACACATTCTCGACAATCCCCAGTTTAATAAAGATGTCAAACGGAATGGTTGGAGTGATATTTCCCATGTTTCCCTTGGACAACACTTCATGAATCAATTCCAAATTCTGAAGTGTGTCAGTCGGTACCAGAAAAGCATAGGATCCTAGACAGGTGGAGAAGTCACCTGGGATTGGGAGAAATGAGGAACGATGATGGCCATGATCCCATGGATTTTCTTCGAGAGACTTGACTTCCATGATACTCTCACCAATGGGGAAAGTCTCATTCAAGGGATCATCAGAGCCCCAAGAACCAAACTAGGGAGACTGCGCATAAGTGCCTAGGGATGAAACCAAATGAGTATTGGTCTCGGACGCAACCTCGGAAGTCGTGAGGATATCTTAATACACCAGCTCATCTGGGTTAAGAGGCATAGTGTCACCAAAAATCTCAATATGGCTGGAATTGGGAAAAATCCATGGATAATGACCACATGAAATCATATTGATGAAGGTGACATTCAGAGACAGAAGTGGAAAAGCTCCCATAAGAGAGGAGTCTTCGAAAAGATTCATCCAAATGTTCTCATAAGGAGTAGCGACCTTCCCAACATATGGAATGTTTCTTGCTAAAGACTCAGAGGGGAAGAAATACAACTAATCCATAGTTACTATCTTCCCTTTATGATGGAAACGGAAGAGACAAAAGAGGGTGGAGACCACAAAAAACATAGCGTTTGTCCAACTACGTCCAAGAAGGAGATTTTAGTTCAAGTTGGCATCTACCACTTCAAATTCCATGTTCACCAGTTTCCCCTCCAACAAGATAGGAAATGCCTTGAGAATTTCATATGGCCGAGAACCTCGACCATCGAAAGCTTTTAAGGTATTCAGGGATTGACTAAATGGGGTAGAGTCGATGGCTTTCCAGCATGCGATAGACATGATGCAAGTTGAAGCACCTTCATCATTGACAATCCGATGAATATTATTTCCCATAATGGTAACTTGAATAAAAAATCTACTTGAGATGTGAGACGAGGAACGAAATTATTGAGATCGAAAATAATCAGATTGGAATATGAAGGATCAATCCCTCCAATGGCGGTGAGTAATCCCCTATGTTGTGATGGGCATGACTGAAGGACCTCCAAAGTTGACATTGCTGAAGGCGCTTGAGCTAGATCTTCTACAATATTGTAGTGTTGCACTACTCTCGCATTCAGATTATAAGATGATTTACGAAGAACACATTTTGGGGGTGGTTAGATGATGGAGTCAGTACTCGGTCTCTTGATCTGGAGAGGAATAGAGGTAGGAGGCATGGAAGAGGAAGATTGGTATGGGACTTTCGGTTCCATAGGAGCCTTGGACAGAATGGGATAATCTTTTGTTCTCGTGGTGATTGCAACATATTGCATTCTAGCCATGAACACTTGAGAGCTACTAGATGATTGAGCTTGGTCTACCATTTACATTTGTTGGGAGGCAGAGAATTCTTTCAAAATTTCCGGAGTCTCGGGCTCACATTTTAGAAGATGGGAAACTTTGGCACGCTGAGGACAATCCTTGGTGTAATGATCGTCCTCACATATTAAACAAGGATAGTTTTTCTTACTTGATGAAGAATCACCAGCAGAAGACATCTTTGAATCCTGTTTAGGGTTCTCAGATTTATAATTTCCTTTACCTTTTTTCTTACCCTTCAAAAATTTTTCTGCTATAGTAGACTAGACAACATTTACCTCTAAGGTTTTACTAGGATTATTTTGATTCTGATAAGGAGAGGGTGCAGTGGAAGCAGTGTATTTTGAGTTTAAAGAAGTCTTAGGCACACTAATATCAGTATGAGCCATTGTCCCAATAAGTCCATCCACCGGAGGTGTAACAGGAGACTTAGATGAGGAAGGATTAGTCGAAGGATGCATCGCATTAGGTAACACCTCGTATAGAGTTCCAGACTGGGAATAAACCAAGTCAAGGTATTGAGCTCTAGCAATTACTTCCTCTTCAGTGGCACACCCTCCCATTGCAAGATGTTTTGCAATTTTGGGAATGAATGATTTTGTGAACCATTTGATCAACAAATGATTTGGGATCAAGTCTGATAAGGCGACGACGATGCCACCATTCATGGATGTGATCTAAAATATGCATAGCAGTCAATTGATTCAACGAAATGAGAAAATGGGCACCAGTTTCATATCGGATAGGAATCTCGATATGAGTAAGCAATGCCATGGCTAAGGAATTGAAATCGAAGAAAATTCCTCGAGGGAGCTATATGTACCATTTAGCCGCATCACCAGTCAAAGTGCGCTGGAAAAGACGAAGACGAATGGAATAGTGAACCCAAGAATTAGAGGAATACCACAAATGGTATTTCATAACATGGGTTTGAGGGACTTCCCCAGATTTGCCTTTGAACTTCGGATAATCTCCTAGAATTTTAGTTGGAATCAATGGCCAATGCAGTTGATGCTGGATGGGGTCATTTGTGAGCTTTGACACATTTGGAAATTCTAACATAGCCAGGAATGATAAAGCAGGATGATGAGGCAAGAAAGGTCGGGTGTTCCAACCTAATTGATAAGTATTCTAGCCCCAATAGGGCAGATTCTGACCCAGATATGCATATTGCCCCCATGGCTGGTAAGGACCTTACTGCATATATTTCTGATAGGGACCTTGATGGGGTTGTTGATTACCCCTGCAGGTACTGAGGTTGTGGGCCTTGCTCGACATGGGGTCCAGGATAAGGCCCCTGTTGAACATAAGGTCCAGCTTGTGGCCCCTAATGAAATTAGGTTCCAGCCTGTAGTCCTTCTTAAACATGAGGTCCAACCTAAGGTCCCTACTGAACATGACATCCAACCTGTGGTCCTTGTTGAACATAGGGTCCAGTCAGAGGTCCTGGCTGAGTGTGCTTGTACTTAGGAATTTGCTGATTTGAAGCACCAGGTTGATGGTACTAACCTTGAGGAAAACGCTGGTACTAAGTACCAGACTAATGAGGGTGTTATCACTCTAGTAAATTTTCTATAAAAAATATTTGAAACTTTGTTACTTACTAGAGGTAACCAAGAACCTCTTTTAGAATTCAGGATCTAGCCTTCCTGAGTTCCGGAGAGGGATCTCTTCTTAAGATTTAGCTTTGTTTTGGTAATGGATATTAGGATAGCTATGAGTGAACAATTTGGTTTTTTTTTCAAATTTTGGTGGGAATACAGGATTACAAAGGAAAACATAAAAATATCTATCTAACCATTGGGCAATGGAGTCAAATTTCTAGCTAACAAGACTTGAAATCCAAGGTCAAAAGATGCAAATATGCTAAGGGCAAGTTAGATAACTTCCAGAGGGTTTGAAAGCCTAATTTGATGGAATGATGTCTGGACTAAGGGCAATTAAGAATCCTTAGATCACATAAAGGAAGAGGGAAAGGAGAGGATCAAAAAGGGACATAGAGCAATTAATAATTCTATAGTCCGGTTATCAAGCAGAAAACATAATAATTCCAACTTGTTAAAAACAGGGAGATTTTTATCACTAATCCTGTCTAAATTCTCCTAGTTGATCATCTAAGAAGGACAACAAATAAGGTATATGAATGAAACTTAAAGAAGTACACAATGAAAACTTGAAAACACTGTACTCATCTGTTTATCTCATGAATCCTTAACTATGATGTCTTTTGCTTCAGTCTCCAACTTTCTACTTAAATTTAACTCACAAAAATCCCAATGTTTCAACAAAATAAGTCTATAGTAATCTTCAAATTTTATTCCACCCAAAATACTTTTTTTTTTAACTGTAACGGATATGATTTTATTATCTTAGAAAGATTATGGGTCTTTGCTGAGGCAGCCCCTTTTACAAAGCAGAGATCTATCTACTGCATCTAAAAGTCAATAAGTACTTTCAAGGCATTTGGACAGTGCTTATATTGTTTACAATGATCTGCCCTTTCATGAGCGAGCTGCCTTTGTTTGCCATCTCATCTGCTTCGTTGTTTGACGTTCTCAAAATGTGATGAAGTTTACACTTATCAAAGTCTCGAAGGACTCTCTTCAATCTGTCCAAAGTTTTGTTGAGGTTGGCATTGCTGAACGGAGTCTCCGTGTTTATATTTTTTATTATCAGTTCTGAATCACCGAAGACTTGGAGCACTTTGATTCCCTTATCTCTTGTGATAAGAGAAGCTTTTAGGAGCCCAAGGATCTCTGCGTGATTGTTGGATTTATTGCCAAGTCCCCAACAGAACCAATCTTTGGAAGACCCACCGGGAGAGTAAATAACTCCACTCGCACCAGCAGCACCGGGGTTCCCCTTGGACGCCCCGTCGAAAAAGATAGTGGAAATGTTTTGGGACCTCCACCAATTTTGAAAAAAATCATCCTCATCTCTTATGCGCCATTCAGGATTGT
The DNA here is from genome assembly GCA_034641835.2 of Pinus albicaulis. NCBI lineage: Eukaryota > Viridiplantae > Streptophyta > Pinopsida > Pinales > Pinaceae > Pinus > Pinus albicaulis. Next base: position 348,928,255 of record CM076575.1, on the reverse strand, counting down.
CACCTTGTGGGGGCTGAAGGTACTTACGTGGATGGGTCGCAAGCATAGCAAGCCAGCACTTTTCTTCGGGCAGTAGCAAATGATCTTCTTTAAAATACTGAAATTGGGCCACTTCCAGGAGGAAGGACTTAGCTTTTGCAGCAACCTGCAGAGGGGTATATAGCAGCTCTTTAAAAATCCTTTGATTGCGGGCCAACCAGATCTGCCAGCATACATATTTGGGGAGCGCTATCCAGATTCTACACCAGAAAGATTTGGAAGGGTTTCGATGGGGATAGTATTGACTCCAAGAGGCAAAGAGGTCTGCTACAGAGTTCTGCAAGGGGGCTGGAATCTGCAAGTCCTGTAGAGTGAGAACCCAAACCTCTTCAGCAAATCTCCACTCCATGAAAAGATGCTGGGCTGTTTCGAAGTTGTTACAGCATAACACACATCTGTGAGGCCCAGCTATTTTCCTTTTTTCCAGATTATCTCCCGTAAGCTGCTTGTTATGGACCAAGGTCCAGAAGAAGAAGTTTACTTTTGGAAGGGAAAGTGGATCCCACACATTCTTCCAAAACTCCTTAGTTTGACTACTATTCCTAATGACCTGTAAAGCATTATACCCAGCTGCGGTGGTATAAAATCCAGACTGTCCCCAACCCCAGCTATCTTTTTTGGATCTGCAAACAGGTGCAGCATCATCCAACAGTTCGACTAGCAGTGCTTGTTGATGGGCAAACTGTGCTGGCACTCTATGGAAACCCCATCCATTCCAGTCTCCATGCTGGTCCCAGGTCGAGATGTCATACAGTCTGTTTACACCTGCGCGCTCCAGCCAATTCCTAAGGTCTGCAATGTCATCCATGTGAGAAAGTGGATCACTTCCCATTATATTGTCAAGCCATAAATGCATACGCTTGTCGTTCCCTGGGATCCTGTAGATTAATTTTTTGAAAAAGTTGCTGCTTTTACAACATAATTTCCAGACCAGCGTGCTATTGGGTGCACTAGCTGTCTGTAGGTTGGAGAGCGCGTTATTGGGACCATAATTTGAGCGCAAGGTAACACTGATTGGATGAGAGGGCTCATTGAACAGCTTCCACAAAATATTTCCTCCCAAAGCAAGATTGACAAGCATGGGATCTCTAATTTGCAGGCCGCCTTCAGACAGTGGCTTTTTGACCACATCCCAATTAACCAGATGCATTTTTCTCTCGTTTCCTTTCCCTCCCTGCCAAAGAAAATCTCTGAGCAACTTGGAGATCTGCTCCATCACATTTCTTGGAGCAAGGAGGAAAGCCGCCTGGAAGATTGGGAGTGCAGACAGCACAGTTTTAATTAAGATTACTTTACCTCCCTTAGTTAGTGAGTTTCCTCCCCACGCAGCAATTTTGGATTTAATTTTTGAGATTATGTCACTCCATAGCGATCTCTTGTTAACTCCAGAAGTTATGGGAAGACCAAGATATTTAAACCTGTCCCAGTTTGCCTGACCTTTAAACCCAAGAAGAGCAGAGATTGCAGTGAGTTCATTCTGGTCTATGTTCCAGCTATATATTTCGCTCTTACTCTCGTTAACGAAGGCACCTGAAACTCTGCAGTACTTTCTGAGGACTGAGTCGAAAGCTCTGGCTATTCTGATGGAGGCTCCTCCGAGTAGGAGAGAATCGTCGGCAAAGAGAGCATGGTTCAATGGTTCAGCTCCATTAGAAGGTTTGAGGCCCGGAATATGACCTGCTATTCTTTTAGCAGTAAGCTTACGACTGAGGGAATCTGCCATTATGATATACAGGAAGGGGGAGAGTGGGAAACCCTGCCTGATACCTCTCTGAGCTTGGAAGAAGTTAGCGGGTCTGCCATTAACTAACAGAGCAATCCATGGACTATCAATGTAGGCTTTTATTAAATGGAGAAAATGTATCGAAAAACCAAAGGAGAGCAGGACCTTAGATAGGAAATTATGATTAACTCTATCAAAGGCGTTTGCCATATCTAGTTTAATCAACATACCTTTCTCCTTTTGTTGCTTACTTGAGTGTATTGTCTCCTGAACTTGGATCACGTTGTCCAGAATATGCCTACCCTCCACAAAGCCACCTTGATAGCTGGAGATCAGTTTTTTTAACAATGGCTTGATCCGACTTGCCAGAAGTTTTGCCAGGATTTTATAAGAAGAATTGCACAGCGAGATGGGTCTAAATCTAGCAAAGGAGTTAGGATTGGTGTCCGTAGGAATTAAAGCCAGGTAAGTGGACTTGGTTCCTCCACCAATCTTGGATTTCTGCATGAATCCTCTTGTCATTTTAAGTAGATCTGCCTTGATAATGTGCCAGCAGGATTTGAAGAAGTGAATTGTGAACCCATCTGGCCCAGGGGCCTTATCTGATTCCATGGACCAAATAAATTTTATGATTTCCTCCTCAGTAATGGGTCTGCAGAGGTTTAAGTTGTCTTCAGGATTGATAAGGGAGGGAACACTGGAGAGAAAATCATCCGCCTCCTCATCATTGCTTTGAGTTTCTTCTCTGTACAAGTTCCTGTAATGGTTTTCAACAGCGGCTTTAACTTGATTGAATCCTTTACATACTTGACCCTCAGCTGTTTTGATTTCTACTATGTAGTTCTTTGAAAGTCTAGCTCTATATTGCCGGTGGAAGAAGGGAGTGTTCCGGTCCCCGGCCTTCAACCAAAGGCTTATGGATTTAAGCCTCTAGTATTCTTCTTCCTTATGAAAAGATTGGTACGTTGCTCTTTGTGCTTTTACTTCCTCCTCGAGCAACTTAGATGTGATATCTGTGTTTTCCATATCTGTTTGCAGGTCTGACAAAGACTGCACAACCTCCATTCTCTGATTGATGGGGTTGATATCCGGAGTTTTTATCCAGTCCTTCAGAGCTTACTTTGTAGCTTTCAGTTTTTGCTCCCATACATAGCTGGAAGATCCCGAGATTGGTTTGGCCCATGCTGCCTTGACAGTCTCCATGAATCCATCTCTCTCGATCCAGAGTGGGTTGAATCAAAAAGGAAGCAGACCCAAGTCTTCTTCATCTTCCAAATGGAGCTGGATGGGTTTATGGTCTGAGGAGAGCTTGGGAAAAATTTTGGTGGATATATTCTTGTTCATCATAATGGAACTTTGTACCAAGAAACGGTCTAATCGAGCAGAAATGTGCTCCGAACCAACCCGATTATTTGACCATGTGTAAATGCCACGAATGGGCCTGAAATCAAGAAGGTCCCAGAGCTGGGTGATCTCCTCAACCTTGGCCAACATAGGGTCTCTGGAGCTGTTCCCCCCCCTCTTTTCTTTTGCTTTCAAAACAATGTTCAGATCCCCGGCAAGAATGATGTTGCTGGGATTGGTCTGCTCAAGAAAGGCCACAAGTGTATCCCAGCATTCTCGTTTTTCAGAATAAGTCACCGGAACATAGAGATTGAAGAGAGAGATGGAAAACTTACTTGCCTTATGCTTCAGATCCGTGTATATCCAGTGCTGGGTTTCATGGGACCTTAGCAGCTGAAAGAGGTCGTCCATCCAAAGTGTTGCCAGCCCTCCAGAGGTTCCCCTTGAGCTGACCGCTTTTCCAGCTTTTTTGTTCCACTTTGTTCTGCCTAACTCTGGAAGTGCCTGCCCTTCTATTTTGGTCCCTTGGAGCATAAGAATGTCTGAGGGGTCTACTTTCAGTAGGTCCCTGACTGCTTCTATTTTAGAGGGGTTCCCCAGACCTCTGCAGTTCCAAGAGACGAGATTCATTATTTACAAAGAGGGGGGTTGGGGCCTCCCTTGGAAGGCCTTGGTCTGATATTTCGCCCAATAGACATTTCTATTGTGGATTGACTTCCTTGAATCTTGGAGTCTTTCTGCCTCTTCTTCCCTCTTCTCTTTACGAGATTTCCTTCCTGCTTTTTTGGAAGGGCGCTCGTAGAATTCATCCTCGGAAGAACTAGAACTAACCACAGGTTTTTTCCTTGCTATTTCTGCATAGGAAGGATTAGTGGGAGAGCCTTGATTTTCCTCCAACTGAGTTGTTTCCTCTCTCTCTTTATTTGGAGGAGAAGGGGTCGGCTGTTCCTCATTCTCCTGATTTAGGTTGGCTTGTATGTCCTGCTCTCTTTCTGGTGCATTTGGTGGTGCTTCCGCTTCTTGGTTGCTTTTGGAGCTTGGTTGACCTCCTGTCATATTTCCTTTACCTGCGCCTTTTTTTGAGCTAGTGTTTTTCTGGACTAGGGTCCATTGTTCCCCATTTTGTTTATCTGCCTATTCCTCAGCCTTCTTCTTACAGTGTTTTGCAAAGTGCCCGTGCCCGTGACAATGCCTACATTTAAATGGCAGCTGTTCATAGTCCAGCTCTTGGACATGCGTCCACCCAGCAACAGTGAGCTTGATAGCTTCTGGTAATCCTTCTTCAAGATCTACTTCTACGCAGATGCGGGCGCATGAGTACTGATCCTTTCTTGCCACCTGATCTATGTATTTTCCCAATGCATTTCCTATTGTCTGGAGAGATTTTGGATTCCAACAGTGGAGAGGCAAGTGAGGGAGTCTAACCCAAACCGGGACAGCCGAGGGAACATCCTGGGAGGGGTCGAAGTCAGGGGACCATTTGTTTAGGTAAAGGCCCTGAGGGCCCATGAAATATGGTTTGTTTCTGAAGATTAATCCTTTGTCTTCCGGGTTTTCAAAGACAAACACAAAGAAACCCTTACCTACGAAGTAGCTATTGACTCCCTCCTTGATCAAAGGCTTCCAGTTCCTTTGAGTCCAGTCCTCAACAGATTTGGGAGAGGGCCAGAGGCCCGTGAACTGGCCTATGAGGCCCCGCTCCACTAGATTCAGCGCCAATTTGCAGGTGTCTCCTTTGGGAAGAGCCACTGTGGGGATTGAGTCCATTTTTTTCACAAATTTCTGCTGAGACAAAGATGGAGGGCGTTTGGGAGCATTAGCAATCATTTCCCTAAATGCAAAAACCTCCGGAGGTGGAGGGGGATCAGGAATCCTGCGGTCATCCATGGTTAGATCTGACCCAGAGCAGGCCGAGCAGGATGAAGCTGGGGCGCGCTGGAGCTGCCAGCAGCCCAGGCGTGATCAGAGGGTGCAGAGGGAGGCAGAGCGGAGGA